>JACEII010000012.1:5891830-5904488 GCA_014332785.1 Antheraea mylitta
GCTTTAATTATGCAGAACTATTGTTCATATTGTAAAGAACTCCAGAATTATTGTGAAGGAACCCAGAACTCTCTTCAGAATCCCTCTGTCACGACCTTTGTATGCTGCATAAAGTTGGAACCCCCATACGTCTTATGCCCTTATGGAGTCTTTTTATTTGATATTTTGTTATTTATCAGTAAGAATATTAGTGCCTTTCACATTCTTCTATGAATTTTATTTTTAATTTCGAAGAAGAATTAAGTTTGTATTTCGTTAGGTTTTAAAACCAAATTAGCTGAAGGTATTTTGATTTGTTGTCAATAAAATTAACATTGCTAAGTAGCAGTTTTTTTATTCATTCATGTAAGAGTATTTCAGTACTAAGCAATCTCGATGTTTCACGTGTGTCAAACCAAACAATGGTCAATTTTAGTTTTTTTTTTTTATCAAGTTTATATCAATGATACTTACCAGTTGTATACAACGTTGTCTGTGACGTATACGCCACCTTTCTTCTCGTGTGGTCTACATAGGAAACCGTCTTCAAATGGATTCGGGTCGATGTTAGGATGTGGCTCTTCATTTCCGTAATAAAGAACTTTCAAATCACCTACCGACCACAACAAATTATACAACATTAGTTCATTCGATAGAAGTTATGAGTGTTTCTTTAAATATAATGTAAATTATATTTTAAATATGGATTAATTTGATAATATTATTTATTTTATACGCTACATTACATTACGTCTTTGAACTGTCAATTTTACTTCATCGTCGATTCAGTTAGAGGAGCGGCTATAAAATGTAAGATCAATTCTAAATATTTAATTTTATTTCAAAATTATAATAACATTCATTCCGGCAGAATCTTCTGTGGCGTAAGAAATGTCAAAACTCCATATTTAATTTCTTTCGAACGATTGGTCAGGTCATACTTTGAAGTATTGACTATCAAAGTTTTCCTACTTTGTTCTCTTTTAAATATTTCAATTATATACCTATTTGACTATAAATTAACGTTTAATAATCATACGAATATTAATCCAATTTTTAATGTTATTGTACTAGTTACTTATTTTAATATTATTTATTCCTCATTTTTTTATTAAATAAAATCAAATCACAAGTGCTACCTAGTAGAATATATAATAAAAACACCATTTGAAAATGTGTGCGAGTTACAATAAAATATTGGGGTACACTATGCGCCTGTTTATTCAATAACATAAAAGATCCAGTACAATTTGGATTTAATTAAAGAATTATATGTTAGCAAACGTTGAGAGGACTTTTATATAAATATAACACCATCTTTAGTAGCAGAAACATTAACGCAGTGTTGAATATGTTTACAAATTATTTTTAGATATGTGTGCGGTCTGACGATTCGCGCGAGAATGATCCCCTTTCCTTTTGCACCACGCTTTTTATAACTTTTCTTCGTGTTTGAGGGTAAGGCTTAATATTTTTTACGGTACACAAACAGTTTTTAACGTTAGAAGAGAGTTGCACCAACATATATAAAGGTTTTGACAGAAATTTCAATTTACCTGGAAGTAATCGTTTAATAGTATAATAAACTTCACACGACATGTAGGAACTTATATCGCACGATAAATTATGTTGCAACTCCTCATAAGGCGCCTTCGAATTAGATTTTTGCTTTTCTAATTCACCTTCTACAGATTTCATGGGTTTGGCATCTGAAATGTTAAAATGTTTCATAAAAATAGAAGAAAGAAATTACGAATTAGATGTACTTAATAGTAAAGGAGTCGCAAAAATTAAAAGCTATAAACCATAGGTCCCCAAAGTGGTTCACATTGACCCCTGGGGGTCCATATCGAACTTCCAAGGGGTCCACGGCAGCGAAAACAAAACTGGATTTGCACGAAATCTAAACGTTAATCTAACTAAACTTGCAACCTAATGTAAAAAAATTGATATCGAAGCAGATGCATCCCTCGCATTGAGATCATTTATTTGTAAGAAAAAATTTCATTTAATTTGAATTCCTTAATAAATATAGAAAATTTAATATATGTTTTTTTTAAACTTTTTCACTTAGTAAAACCTACCAAAGACAAATTAAGAACAATTTCGCCTACCAAAGACAGATTTGAATTTGATGAATCTATAAAAATTTAATATTCAAGAGATAAGCAGTCTACCCAGTGCAGTAGAAATTGGAAAGGGGTCCACGAGACGATAAAGTTTGGGGACCATTGCTATAGACATAGATGACATAAATATGTAAAAACACATAAGATTTGTTATTTTGTTATACCAAAGGAGGCTAACGAACAGGTGGCTCACCTGATGTTAGGTGATCGTCACCGTCCATAGACACTTGCAGGAGAGTCGCAATTGCGTTGCCAACTTATGTATAGTGGGAAAGGGGAGTGGAATGGGAGGGGAAGAGAAAGGAAGAAGGGTAAGGAGGAAAGATAAACAGAGGTGGGCCTCCGACGCTCTCACTGATCTAACAAAACGCCACAATGCAGGCATTGTTACTTCACGTCGGTTTTCTGTCAGAAGGTAGGGTGGTACTACCACAGACGAGCCTACCCATTCACTGCTTTAATGACCTCTGGTGTTCTAATTGTAGGAGGTCCAAGCTTGAATATTCAATGCAGGGTTTAATAACGATATAAACAAACCTTAGTGTTGGAGTTTTTTTTTTGGCGGGATTTTAGTCTGTCATGTAGTGGATTTTATATTTTATTCATGATCTTGTGTTATTTGACTCTTATATTTTGTAAATTTTGTAGCGTTTTGCGTAATATAGTTAATTTATTGTGCATAAGTGAAGTGAATGGAAAATAATACCACGGAGCATGAAATTCTGAGATGCCACAAAAACTCCCTGGAAGGTTCTAACAAGGGATCCACTATCTTAGAATATTGACTCACACGACGTAATATTGAAGTAATTGCACGACGCTTGTAATATTATTTATTGACTACGTGACAATGGCAGTAACAATCTGAAAGATTGATTGCCAAAAATAAAGTTAAAAAAATCCTTAGTGTTATTGTCATTTTTGTAGAATATTGATAATCTTTGTTTGCGCATAACCATATCGGTGCAACGCGATAACCGCGACTCTATGTTTCTTTTGCGATTATTCCATCTTATAAAATGAACTATAGAATGGATTTCTTTTTTATTTTTGTAAAATGTAGACGTTATATTACCAAAGTTACTCGAAGTATTCGAAAATCAAAAATATAAAGATTTTGACAGACCTTAGGACCCGGATAAGTATACTTTTTGGATTTATACGACCAAAAAGGTTTAGAATTAAGGAGTATCGTATCCATATAAGTCCGTATGTTAAGTGTCCGCAAAATCGATTGAAATGAAGATGACATTATATTGCAAAAATGTTCAAACAAACTTCAATATTGTTATCTTTAGGTCATATATATACCCTTTTAGATATATTTTAGTAAACCGAAAGTTTATCCTATAATAATCATTACTCTTCAACTTAATTGCTAGATGAGAATTATTAGACGAGAATTATCGGGTGCCCCGTAACAGATAACACCAAACCATCGATAACTTTTTTTATAATCATTGTTTTTTTGCACTTGACTGATTACATTTCGTATTGTAAAAGCATATTTCAAGCATGTGGTAACAGATAACTAATATCTAAATACATTAGTAATCTACTCTAATATTATAAAATATATAAACTTGCTTTTTTCGATTTCATAGGCGGCAAACAAACAGGCGGGTCACCTGAGTTTAAGTGATCACCGCCGTCCATAGACACTACCAACACCAGGGGAGTCGCAAGAGCGTTGTTAGCTTGTGTTTGGGAGGAATTGGGGAAGGAGGTAGAGGGAGAGAGGAGAGAGGACAGGAGGTGGGTCTCCTGTGCTCTCACTAACCGAACGAAACGTTATAATGCAAGCACTGTAACTTCACGTCGATGTTTCTGTGGGTCGGGTGGGGCGGGTGGTGGTTGTGGTTGAAACCAGTAATAGCTTCAGCGTGGCTCTACCACCTATAAAGCCTGATAATGACCGACAGCGGTTGCGATTACAATTATAAAAAAAGTATCATGTTATTTAATATATTGTTATGAATTATTAATTATTTGTATACCCTAAAGTAGAGGCAAAGTTACTCTTAGGGCCCGTATTAAAAGTTCTTGGGAGAATATCTGTCGTTACATTTAAAAATTAACTAAATCCAATTTTAACCCTTCCTCATATTTCACGATATTATTTAGGTTTTTAAAAATTTAAAAACCTCATAGACGGTTAACTTTGAACTTCGTTTTCGGTGTATAAAAACTGCAAATTAAAAAAAATGTTCCCGCAGAAGGCATTGCAGTATCATTGTTATAAGCTTTATATTTGTGGACTGAACGGGCAGAACAACATTTGAAGGACAAACTGCCATGTTAAATATAAGTACCTGGCCAATGGGGCCTAGCTCAGTTCTTTCAAAAAAAATTTTTAAGTAAAAAATGTTAGGTTTGCCTCAGAAAATTAGCATTTTTCATAAAAAAAAAATTAAAGAAACATCTCTCTTGCTGTCACACGGATTCGAACTGGGGTTAGACGGATTTCGAAGCAGCTAATTTCCATCTGAGCTATTTTTGTTTTGACAGCGGTGTAGAACTTTACCTTCATATTCTAACTATATTATTTTTATTACCTGAAAACTCATAAAAAACAGTTTTCTATG
Organism: Antheraea mylitta; assembly: GCA_014332785.1. NCBI lineage: Eukaryota > Metazoa > Arthropoda > Insecta > Lepidoptera > Saturniidae > Antheraea > Antheraea mylitta. Next base: position 5,896,524 of record JACEII010000012.1, read on the forward strand.
AATCAAATCTAGCTAGATCGATTTATCGTCCCCGAAACCACCTACACACTCAGTTTCACGGAAATAGCTGACGCCGTTTCCGAGATTCTGAATATATAACAATATACAAGAATTGCTCGTTTAATGATATTAAATAGAATCTTTCGTAATCTATTTTAACACTATATCGCGTGCGAAATGCTTTCGCATCACACCAGTTAAATATAATTTTTTTTCCAAAAAGATGCATGGTTTTTAAAATATTTTATACTTAGAATTACCAATGCGACTCATAAAAAAATATGCGCCCATTTTGAATTTAAAATATGACATATGCACTCAGTTACACAATTAAAAAGAAAAATCGGAGTATAAACTAAATGGAAGCTTCTGGAAACAAATGGAACAGCTTCGAATGAGGAATAAGTGTAGCCTTACCTTCTAATCTTCGATTTATAAGTCCTTCCCAACGTTGACGTAACTTCGCCGCTTTCAAAAGCAAACTAAGTCCGGTTTCTGGATATGGGAATTCCAAGAGTAACCAAGAGTCGCAAACAATCCTTAAAGAAACCGATTTTTATAGTAATCATTATTAAAAATTATATCAACAAACAATTAAACAATAAACACACTTTAAAAATAATAATAATGTTAAAAATAAATATTACAAGTACCGCGGTGGTTTTTTTTATGCCAAAAGGCAGTGCAAACAAACAGACGACCCACCTGACGGAAAATAATTACCGTCATCTATGGACAATTTTTTGTAGGTTATAGAGCCACGCTAATGCTATAACTGGTTTCAGCATGAACGGGTCGCCTCGTCCGGGTTAGTACCACCTCTCACAGAAAACCGACGTGAAGTAATGCTTGCATTGTTGCGTTCGGTTCGGTCAGTGACTAACCGGTATGGACTGGTCAGCACAGTTGCTAGTTTTTCACGAGATCTCAGAGATCTCCGCGTACAACAAAGTTTCGAATGATCCCGCCCAAGGTCCGATTAGAGTTATCGCTAAAATTTCCTGCCGTCGCGGCTACACTTCAACGGCCCGCACGCGCCGCCGTCTCTCAAAAATAATTTATCTCAATATAAGATAGACCAAACTCTTCCCCAAAATCGATAAACAATGTCGTTGGTTCCCCTCCCTTCTCCTCTCCATCCCTTTTTTCCATTCCCCAAACACAGGATGGCAACGCACTTGCGACTCCTCTGGGGTGCGACTCCTCTGGGGTTGCTAGCGTCTATGGACGGCGGTGATCGCTTAACAACAAGTGACCCGCCTTTGCTTTTTTCCTCCTATATGATTTTTTTATCTAAGACAGTGTTGCGTTACAATATTACTTTACATGTGTGTGCGTTATCGTGCCATTTGTTTTGTCAAAATATCACTTGGTAACGTACCTACGCATTTTTCTTATGATATCATTAGTCCGATATATGGGATGCGTATTCAAGGTTACCTTTAATCTTTAAATGTTTCTCGATCAAAATTTTATAAACCATCACACAAACTATAAAAATAGTATATGTCGGCGTAGGCCGGCGGAAAAATTATAAATAATATTCACACTGAACCACCCACTATAATATTATCGTCATAATGAACTCATTAAACCACCCACTATAATAATAATGTCATAATTAAGTAAAAGAAATTCAAATATCTTTTATTCAATTTATGAAAGTCAACTACCACCGGTTCGGAAACTACCCAGTCATCGAGAAGAACCGGCAAGAAACTCGATCTGGTTAATCTTTTACATATTTTTACAAAACATAACCCACATAAATATTTAACGCAGTAAACCTCCATTATAGTAGCATGACCCACCCATAATAATAATTTTAACACATCTCAATATAAAATAATAACTAATTCGTTTGCACAAATTAATTATCGAGAGTCTAGGTTACACGACTTGCAACGTATGTACCGCGTATCGCCAGAGCCAAGACCAACTTAACGGCTTTTTTTTTCTCGAACTGACTACGCTATTGGCCTTAATTTTTTGGCCTTTACAGCTTCACCGGACTACTACCAACCAACTTAACGGCGGTCGCTCCGCTCCTTTTATAATAAAGTCGAGTAGTACGGAAAGAGGCGTAACCGGGTGACGCAACTAGTGCGAGTAGTTGTAGACGCCGACACGGCAATCGAATGACGCAATTAATGTGGGTAGGCGCCGACATATACCTCGTAATTTTCCTAGTCAGTTAAATGCCATCAGTGCTATAAAGTCACATTTTAATCTGATTCTGTATACAAATATATAGTACATTTAAAGCCTTTTAAAGTTAATGAATATATTTTTAATAAAAACATTGTCAGCTGCATTTAATGTCCTTAAGAATCCTAACTTCTTATGTACGTACTGTATATATAACAGTACGTAAAGTACAGACACGTTTGTTTTTATTTGATAAGACAATCTGTATAAATAGAATTACATATATAGGTTTATCAGAGTTGATAAACGGAAACCTTTGTTTATAAAAAAAACATTGTTAGGCTAACAGACAACACCGACGAAATCGCGGATATCAACTAGTATTAAATAAATGTTAGTATATGAATAGTAGTTACCGTGTAAATCCAATATTAGTGTCGATGGAATGCGCAAGCAACAGTAACGTTTGCGCGGCCGGCATACGCATAGAATTCACTATGTACGGCTTAGTTGTTTCTAACAGAGACCTAAAATTAAAACAAATCATTATTTTTGTATTAAAATAAACAACAAAATGTCATTTAATATCCTTCAACTTGGTGAAATTAGAATCCACGAGTTCTGCAGTTATCACTGTAGAGACTATTCATAATTGCATTAAAACTATAATAAATATTGTCATTATATTAGATTTAATATGTAAATAAATTTTTCGTCTCTAAAGTCATTTGAATTGAATTAAAAATGAATCGTATATTATTCCATCTCATCCCCTCCAATTTCCAAGCTCATACCCTTCAGTTTCCGATCTTATCTCCTTCAATTTCTAATCTCATTTCCTTCAAATTCTAATCTCATCCCCTTCAAATTCTAATCCCCTCTCCAAATCTCATCTCCTTTAATTTTCATTTTATTTATACCACGATGGTGGTAAACACGCATGATGGTAAGGAGTCGCTGCAACTTATCAACGCTTGCAACACCGTTAATATTAAACATTAACAATGATACTAACAAATAAAACAATATCTGATGTTTTCCCGATAGCGGTTGTTTGCTTTTGTATCCGGCCGGTGCGTCTGTCTGTATGTCCGCTTCAGTTAGTTGCAGGGTTCGGGGATTTTTGCCGAAGTACGACGTCGGATGTAGGAATACAAACGGCTTACTCCACGTATGGAACAACTGTTCCGATATCGACTAGATGTGATATTTACAAAAAAAAAAAAAAAACAAATTAAAATTTAATATTCACAAATTAATTAATTCAAGTAATATAAATGTAAATCTAACGTGCCTGTACTTTTAGATTTCTGTTAAAAAAAATGTTGCAGATGTCTTGAAATACACATTTCAATAATTGTTAGAGATGTCTGACTGTTTGTTTGAACATGCAGCTGTTTGAACTGCTAAGTATTGCGTTTATGATAAAATTACCAAGAAAATCGTAAATCATATCCTCGAGTAACATTTAGTCTTGGTTTCATTAAAATTGGATTAATCTATCAAAAGGTAACAATTATAATGACGACGCGACTTAAGTACGAGAGAAAAGTAGATACGAAAATAGATTTAATACATTAAGATGATTTTATTACATACAATTCTTTTTAATTGTGTTTTACGCGCACGGAGTCACGAGCAAAGCAAGTTTATATAAATAAAATGATAGAGGTCTGTCGTTGGGTACGCAGCTCACATAACAATCGAATAGATTTCTTTAATTTGACGGGTTACATACACACTTGGTTCTTATTTAAAATATTACAATATTTTAGTTTAATTACAGTTTCATTACCTTGTAATTACAGTTTTAATAAAGTACGATTATTATAAGCATTAGAAAAAACTAGATAAATATTCTACAACATACCCTAAAAAAATCTACAATAATTCAGAGAATTCTCTAGAAACATTATCTATACTAATATTATAAAGAGGGAAAGTTTTGAGTTTGTGACGTTGTGACGTTGTAGGGGGTAATCTCAGGAACTACTGGTCCGATTTGAAAAATTATTTCAATGTTATATAGCTCATTTATCGAGAATGGTTATAGGCTATATATCATCACGCTAAGACTAATAGAAACGGGGCACCATTTAGGAATGTTAAAAAATCAGGGTTTTTTTCCTGTTGATAGCTTCCGCTGCGTGTTAGCGTTAGCCCAAAATATCTATTCTAATGTGGTCATTACTAAGACCACATAATCTCTAGAATATTTATACAAGCATCGTATTTTTATTACCGCTATAATTCCTATTTAGTTTGTTAAACTCGAGTCTCAAATGTTGGTAAAAGCTTTAGGGGTACCATCTATCGCTAAACACAGTCCTCAGCAAATTTTATAACCGCTCTAAATATAGATGCATATGGCACAAATTTAGGTACAAATATGTATTATATTACAGCAGACCCTTGTAAGAATTAAAACCAAGTAAGACATAAATACTTTAAGTTATAGTTTTTAATTTATCAAGGATTTATGTTAGAGAGTGATCGATGAGTTACAGTTCCTGTGTTTACCCGAAAGCTTCATAAGAAGTAGTCAAATAAAGTACATATACACATGTTACAAAAACATAAAACTTTATTTAAAAATTTTGTCTACTGAAAAAAGCCTGTCTACTGAAAAAGGTATAGGTGATTGTATACTTATTGTTTGTGTTTTTTTTAACTTTATTTTTGGCAATCAATCTTTCAGATTATTACTGCCATTGTCGCGTAGTCAATAATATTACAAACGTCGTGCAGTCACTTCAATATTGTGTCGTGTGAGTTAATACTCTACCAAGATGGTGGATCTCTTGTTAGAACCTTCCAGGGAGTTTTTGTGGCATCTCAAAATTTCATGCTCCGTGGTATTATTTTCCATTCACTTCACTTATGCACAATAAACAAACTATATTACGTAAAACACCACCAAATTTACAAAATATAGAGTCCAATAACAAGATTATGAATAAAATATGACAGACTAAAATCCCGTCAAAAACTCGCTTTGTTTGTGTTAACAATTTAACTTGTAAACGCGTGCAGTCAATAAATTTCGAGAAATTTATTGTACATTCATTCGAAATGACAGCAGCCCCACGTCGTGAGGAACGTGATGATCGCTCGCGACCTGAAAATAGAGAGCCTAGATGATTTTATAAGCAGCCTCGCAACGAACTTGTTTCGCAGAGCTGATTCATCGGTACACCCACACCTCCTGAACATTGCTGCATACTAGACCTCCCGATTAAGCAACTCCCCAAAGGAAATCACTTAAAAAACAGGCACCAACGCTCATCCGCACACCAGAGCGGGAGTGAGCGAGACGCGCCGCAGAAGGCCAAATGGAGATAAAAACTCCAACCACAGACACACCCTCATGGGAAGGTGGCGAAAAATTATCTCCGTAAGAAGGTTTACCCTGAAACGGACTCCCCCCCCCCCCCCAAAAGGGCGCGAGAAGAGCTCGAGACGGAATGACAGCAGAGACAGTTTATGTTATAGAGCTCGTCGATACATTTCTCAGCTACTTAAAGCTGAGGGTGCGTATTTTAAGTATTACAGGTTTTATGCACTGAGAGAAGGGAACAGATTATTTTTTGAAATTATAGAGGTTTTTACTTTACCGAAGTTTATGTTATCGAGGTTCTACTTACAACAACTTAAAGATAAATTAATGCAAATTTAAGGTTCTCATATCAGTACTTTAACATTGTTTTTTATTCAAAGAGCGGTCACAAAAATTGACCAGGAATATTTACGAGTTCACTCAAAAAGGATGCGATTTGGAGAATGAACGCAAGTTGTTCATAACGGTGACGCGTCGCGGCAATTATTTTGTCGTTTCACACGTTGAATGCACAATGTTCGGGCAAATTAGGTGGTACAGCCACGCTGAAGCTATTGCTTTAAAAAAAACCTTTAAAAATTAGACTATTAGGTTTGCCTCACAAAATTAGCACTTTTTATAAAATATATATATATATATATATAATAAAAAAAAAATCTCTGTTAACTTAGATAAAAAGTTTTCTATGAATGAAATCTAGCTAGATCGTTTTGTCGTCCCCGAAACCACTAACATACTAAGTTTCACGGAAATCGCTGACGACGTTTCCGAGATCCTAAATATATAACAATATAAAAATATACAAGAATTGCTTGTTTAAAGGTATAAGATATATTAGATAAGTATGGGATAAGGATATGTATCCAATTGTTTTTTTTTTTTTTCGAACTGACTACGCTATTTATCCAACAAGGTCTTAACAGCTTCACTGGACTACAATGTATCCAATTGTAAATGCGTTTTCCCAATGATAATTAAAAATGTACCTTGCAATGATTAAATTCATCGCCAACTGCGATTTGAGGATACAGCGCTCTGCAGAGAACCACCTGGGAGTAATAAAAAAATGCGATTTATAGCCGGGACAATATAAATATTATAGGTCACAATTAACTGTCACCCGTTAAAATAAACCACGATTTTTTTTTGAACTGACTACACTATTGGCCTAGCAAGGTCTTAACAGCTTCACCGGACTACTAAGGGAAGCGTTTAAGGAGTGCCACCTACTGGGTCCAATTTATTTTTCACTTTTCAGTGCTATAAGTTTTTGATTTGAAGTCGGTGCAACTTTTTTGGAATTTTTTTTTGCAATTTCCAATTACCCAATCCGTGATATATATAGGAGTTGTTGAGGTATGTATGCTTGGTAAACATATATTCAAGAAATCATATATATATGAATATTTAGCTTAGGTTAGCTCATATATGTCGCGAATTACACGTATCAGGCAACAGCCCAAGCCGAGATGTGCCGGGCACCCTTAAGCTAGTTGCCAATAACTGAGTACCCTAAGCGCTCACCTTAGTAGTCCGATGAAGCTGTTAAGACGTTGCTAGGTCAATAGCGTAGTCAGTTCGAGAAAAAAAAATACCTTCAGAGTGATGAGGTCTCGGCCGCTTGAAGCACTTGAGCCCGATATCAATGCCTGTATCCGCTGAGCGTCGTTCGTCATACGGAACTCGATATCGCGTATATCCAGCGCATTGTCCTCCTCATCGTGACTCTTCTCGTCTACTATCTCCCACGAATCCATCTTCAGACGTTTCTTCCTCTTCGATTCCTCGGCTGCCTTCTGTTTGTACTGCCTGAAGGGTTTTTTTTGGCAATGAACCTTCAAGTTTCTTGCGATCATTTCAGTAAACTAACAAGATGGTGGCCCCCTTGCTAGAATTTTCCAGGGAGTTTTTGTGGCAAGTCAAAATCCATGCTCAGTCGCATTATTTCCCATCCACTTCACTTGTGCACAATAATCAAACTATATTACGTAAAACACCACCAATGTTACATAATATATAGCCAAATAATACAAAATTATGAATAATATATAAAGTCCACGACATGACATTCCAAAAACTCCAGTTTCATTTTATTCGAACATTTAGTAGCTATTGAATTAAGTCGTTACATTTCAAAATATACTGAATCCAATTTTAGCCGTTGCAAAAATTCTATGTTATTTTTAAAGATTTCCAAATCTTGTATATATCAAATGTGAAGATCAGAAAGAATCTAAGAAGATTATGAACGGCAAAAATTGAACTTCGTTCTTGGTGTATAAAAATGGGAAATCGAAAAAAAAGAATGTTATATAAACGATGAAAATTGGATTTAGCTAATTTTTAAATGTAACAACTCAGTAACTAAACCATGTCTTTGTTTTTTTTTTATGTGACGCGTCTTACGGCACGTTAGGGAATTTTTTTACACATCACCGTTGCTATAAAAACCATTATTAGAGTAATAATAATATTGTTGT
>JACEII010000012.1:5904498-5968480 GCA_014332785.1 Antheraea mylitta
CACCGTTGCTATAAAAACCATTATTAGAGTAATAATAATATTGTTGTTGTCCAATAAGTTTTACATTAATTATTTAAAAAATTAAAATGTCATGTCATCATATAAATATAAATCAAAAAAGTTTCAGTTCCTCCGATTTTTTTTGCAACCAATATTCCGAATTATTCAATGTCTTACAAGATGGTGACCCTTTGCTAGAATTTTACAAGGAATTTTTGTGCCAGCTCAGAATTCATGCTTCGTTGTATAATTTACCGTTCACTTCATTTATGTACAATAACCGAATTATTTTACGTAAAAAGCCACCATCATTAGAAGATATGGAGTCAAATAACACAATTTCACAAAGCGATATTAGAATGTTTTCAGTTAATCAGTCTATTAATTTCGTTCTCTCTACACGAGTTGGGCCAAAATATATATTAGAATGTCCTATAATTAAAATTGTTAGGATAATGGCCACTGAATATCGGATTATTATTATTACATTGCACTATGCTTGTCGTAAGATATAGTGCAGTCACTTTGTCGGCGTCAGATAAAAAAAAAAACAGTATAACTACTATTGCTATGATACAGAGATATTTACTATCATTATGTTCCGTAATGGAGTTGCTATAAACTCAATACAAACATTTAAATATAAACCAATAGTAAATTCGCAATTTAACATTAGAATGTGCTGTCGAAGTAAAACAAAGTAAACTAAAAACAATTTTTCAACTAAAAACAATTTCGGGGTGTAAGGGGTGTAGAGTAACATCTTAAGACTTAAGACACCCAAGCCAACCTCACCTGCACGTGGTGTACCCTGCTGATCAACGAACGAGGCAATGGCGATAGCGAGGTGGTAGGGTTTTACAGCCCGACTGGGTCGCAACCACCATGTATATGGCGAAAAAGCCCGTCATAGTGACTCGCTTCTGCGCGTCGCGTTTCGGGATCAGCCTGTGCATATGCAGTACCGGATGACTTTCGTCATTATGGCCGGCATGACAGCGGCGACCGGCTATGGATAATCTGTCTCTCGGTGGTTGCCGATGTTTTTGGATTGTACTATGCTTAACATCAGGCATAGTGAAGTCACATTGTCGTGCTTCAATAAAAAAAAAAACAATATTGCAACAAATAAATATAAGATTAAAATGAAATATAATTTTGAATACCTTCTCATGTCTTTTAATTGTTTCAGTTGCCCGTGACGTAGTGATCTCTCCGCGGATGACATGGTCTCTGGTTCGAGTGTCTCCATCAAGTTATTGTCCTATAAAAATATTTATTAATATAATACACTTTTTGCATGACGTATTATATGAACCGCTCCTAAGAAAGAAGTTGAATGTTGACACTTACGTTTCTAGTACATGGGCGACCGAGCCTAGCTCGGTTCCTTAAAACATTTTTAAATCAATATAAACTGTTAGGTTTGCCTCAGAAATTTAGCATATTTTTCCAAAAAAAAACATATCTAAAGATATTTCTTTTGCTGTCGTTCGGATTCGAACTTTGATTACACGGATTTTCGAAGCGGCCGATTTCCATCTGAGCTATTTTTGATTTCACAGTGACAGCGAAATTTACCTTTACATTCTAGCTATATTTTTCAATGCCTGATAACCCAGTTAAAAAAGTTTTATATGAATGAAATCTAGCTAGTTCGCTTTATCGTCCTTGAAACTATCTACATACTAAGTTTCATGGAAATAGATGACGCCGTTTCCGAGATCCTGAATATATAACAATATAAAAATATACAAGAGTTGCTCATTTAAATGTTGACACTTACGTTTCTATGTTACGTTTGAGTAAAAAGTATCTGTACTTAATATAAACGTTACGCACTAACCTCTAATCTAAGCAAGCTTATAAAAAGCGTTGTGAAAACAGAACGGGGATTACCGTCCGTCTCTTTAAATATAGCGTGTGCACGCCCACGGACGTGTAACCTCAAATCATGCCTCCTTGATCTGGCGGTAAAATTTGCTCCCGCACACTCGCCGTGACCCATCTCAACAGAGGCTCAATCCTAGGTTCAATCCCCCCGAATGGAGCACTCAAGCACGCTGCTAGCGCGATACAGCCACATTGAAAATTTTAATCACTAGCTTAACAACACAACACAAACGACCTGACGTGCACAAACATTCAATTAAGTACACATATAGTGGAAAGGTTTAATGTTTTCCCTTATCAAACTGAGTTATTTTTTATAATCTTCATTTTTCAAATAAACAAAATTTGAAGATTTGGAAAAATAACGTAAAATAGTAGGAACGGATTTAACTTATTTTGATATATAACGACTCGTTGACGCGCATTATATATTTACGTTTACGAACAAACAAGCAAATACTTCCAACCATCTCTTACCCCTTCCTTTCTTCCTGTCAAATTACTTTCGCCTCCATCTTGATCGCGAACGCAACGAAACGCATACGCATACGCATAAAAGTACTGGAATCACTGTTAATTTTACCTTGAACTTGAGTGTAAACACTTTATAGACGCTAAAAAACAAATATAGAGTCTAGTGTATATCGCCACGAGTCAAGCGCACAAATAACCCACATAAAACGATCTGGATGATGAAAGGATTTTTTTTAATATCATAGCTGGCAAACGAACAGGTGGGTCTCCTCATGTTAAGTGATCACCAACGTCCATAGACACTTGCAACACCAGGGGAGTCGCAAGTGCGTTGCCGACTTGTGTCGGGGTGGGGAATAGGGAAGGAGTAAAGAGGAGAAGAAGTAGTTGGGAGATGGTCTTTCGGCGCTCTCACTGACCAAACGAAACGCAACAATAACTGTTACTTCACGTCTGTTTTCTGTAAGAGGATGGTACTACCCGGGACGAGCGGACCCATTCGTGCTGAAACCAGTAATAGCTTCAGCGTGGCTTTACCACCTACAATGGATAATCGATGGATGATTCAGAGCGATGACACCTCATTTCACTTGACTCTGAACGACAGCAACTTCACACTACACGACTCATACACTTACTTGAAGTAATCCTCGTAGCTGTGCGGCGAGTTTGGTTAGTTCGTAGAGACGTTGTTCTTCAAGCCCTCGACGTCTGCACCACGCTCGGCCTCCGCCCTCCGATTTGACGCGGAGCCACGCGCAATACAATGACAACAGAGTCAGTGGGTCTCCGTGATCAGACTCCTCGGGCTTACGAGCGTTCTTTACCATGATCCCACATATTTTTTTATTAGTATTTCGATTTATTTTTAATACTATACAACTAGATAATATGTGAGTTTTAACGCGTTATTCTCGAGATAGATTATTGCGTTAAAAAAAATTAAAGCAATAAATAATTAAGGAAGGTTCTAAGCTATATAAACCGATGATTCGACATTACAGAGAGGAGCAGTCGCCGTAGACATAAAATAATCCGACAAGCTGTAGGTAAATATGAACATTGAATAATAAGAGGTATTCACGATTCAAAGTTAAAGTGGGTAAAATTTAGATTATTGAAATAGAATGTTATAAGTAAAGTTAATTTATGAAAGTAGATGCCGACAGACAAACCTAGACAACGACATGCAAAAAAAGTGTAATATCTTAATATACAAAAATCCAGAGTGATGATGTTTGTCCACGATGAACTCCGAAACTATACTCAACCGATCTTCATTAAAGTTGGTATTTATGTATAACTTGGTCCAACTTACTGGTTATCAGTGTTGATTATTGTTATTAATTGTAAGTGCCATCAATTTCAAACAGATGGCGCTCTAAATTAGTATATTGAGAGAGAACTGTAGGACCGACTGTATTCGATATCTCATAGATGGAGCCACGTTTTATTTTTGAATTTTTATTTTTAACTCCAGTTTATTTTATGATGTACACATTATGTTAATCTCATAATACCGAATAATACATCATAATTTTAATTGTACACGTAATTACTTAGCTACAGCAGCGCTAATATATAACATAACCAATTCTGTAGATTGTAATATACAACATACCTCGCATTCGAAGTCCCGATGTGCTCTAGTAGTAAAAATAGAGCGAATTCCGAGGGCAGCTGTTAGTGCTAGTGCAGAGTCTCTCTTATACGGTGGTAGTGTAGCGCTCCCAATAACCAAAGCCTTCGCCAAAGACACCTCAACTGGTAAATTTGCGAGCGCAGCACCGAGTGCAGTCAACTTCTCATTTGATGACAACGCACCCTAGTACATATATCTCAAAATAAATATAATATCGCAAAAGCAACATATTCAACTGACTTGAATATTATAAAAAAAAAAACAAAAGCAACTTGTACCTAAACCCAAAACTTTATGTAGAAACAGTATTCAAATTACCTATGATTCGTTTATATACAAGCAATGTAACATTTTAATAATTATTAAAATAAAAATGAGTGCGTGTAACCGTCACACGCGATTCAATCAAACTCTTTAAATATTTTCGATTTTCCATCAAAATTTTTTGGAAAAACATTAAATTGACAAATAATAGAAATTATACAATAAAATTAATTATATATAATTATATGGGTGCGCGACCGTGCTGCCATCTGGTTTCAATGAAGTAACAAATTAAATCAAAGCATCATTATCTGTAGTGCCATCTATCAGCTAATTCAGAATTTAAATAACACAGGAAATATTATTAGAAACTCTATATTATAAAGTATATAAAATATAGAAAAGTACAAACATATTACCATCTATTTATTTTTATGGTCACTTGAAGCGAAAAGTTCTTTACGCGCTTTGCGCGGTGTTTAGCAGGAAAAAAAACATGGTTTCGCGTCAGCGTCAAGCTAATAAAGCGTGACCGACCGTATTGCGCTTGCGTAAGACTAGAGACGTGTAATAGCGGCCTTTGTACATCTAATATTTATATATTGTATTGAGATTGTGCAGTATGTGAATAATGTGTGTGCAAATTGTATACAATTATTGTTCGTGCCAATAGATGTGAAAAACATACTAATGATCATAATTTCAATTTATATCCGGTGAAGCTGTAAAGACATTGCTGGGTCAATAGCGTAGTCATTTTGAAAAAAAAAATTCAATTTATAAATTAATACATTTTAATATGTAATTCACACTATAATTAATTTAAAATTTCAATAGAGAACTCAGTTATTTTATTGTTTTGAGTTTTCACTTCTGTTGGCATTCCATATAACATTGTTTTCATTAGTATAAATAATCTTACATGTTGTTTCAATTCCAATATGGAGTTCTCGATTGCTTCCTCTGGCGGTGAGTCTATGAAAGGGAATCTTCTAACATCATTCACTCCGAGGGAGCTCATGAGTAATAGAAGAGAGGCGAGAGGTACTCGAGACACTTCAGGAGTACTGAACGCTTCCATGTCAGAATATTGTTGTTCCGAGTATATACGGTAACAGACCCCAGGTCCTAGGATAAGAATAAGGACCACATCTGACAATGTCAATAGTAAGGATGCTGTATTTATACAACGCGATTATAGAAAGCTCAATCTTCTTTTTTTTATTATTGTTATTCTATTCTGCAGACTCTTGGTCCGCACCTTTTTTTTGCTTACGTGTAGTATTTTGTATACGTAAAAATCGTATCCGTGAGTGTATGTTCTTTTTTTTATTACTAATTTATTAAATATTAACTGTTCAATTATTATTAACTATTTTTGGTTTAATGGCGTTATTTTTTTTATAGCGCTTGCATTTCCATTCTTTATGACCATCTTTAGGTTGTAATCCACAATATCCCGTGCCGGAGCGTCCACGCTCAATCTAAGTAACGCCTATGTTACAAAATTTACACAAATAGAATGATAGAGATTCGCAATTATGCGTGAATCACTCGAAAAATAAGAAGTATATTTCAATAAAAAATGGTTTCTGTTTCAATTCACATACACTTGGTTCTTGTCTAAAAAAATAATTATCATGATTTCTCTTTTATTATATTTTTTTTCTTTTATTCATCTTTTTTCATATATATCTATTATCGATTTTCACATTTACTAGTAAGATAATATACAAAGCAGTTGATGATTTAAAATATGTTGTTACCTGTTCTCCCGGCACGTCCTTTTCTTTGATCGGCACTTGCTTTCGATATCCAAAACTCTTTCAGTCTTTGCATTTTTGTTGTTGAATCATAACTCATTTCCTTTACCTGTGTCAAAATACGACAAGATAAAAAGACAACTCCTAAACAACAGATAAAAATATTTTTCCTTCATTTTCGTACCTTCCCCGAATCGACGACAAATCTAATTCCATCTATCGTTACAGAAGTCTCTGCTATGTTTGTAGATACAATACATTTTCTAACGCCCTCTGGTGGATAATCGAACACCTGAAAGATTAAGACTCTATTGTCTTCAAGTGATCTAAAGAAACTTAAATTTAATCTTGACAAGACAAATTCGCAGTACAATTTATATAAAAAAACTATAATAAGTTAAATTGTGAACAATTTATAATGGATAGATGTTTTTAATTGATAACAGAAATTACATGAGATACTAGAAATAAAAACGTCACACAAATTAGGAAAATATCACAAATATGTAACATAATAAAACTTTTCTATTGTATATATACCTATAAAGAACTCGATTGCCAAATGTATGTAATATAATATATATAATGTAATCCATGTAATGTTATGTAAGAGCACCATATCAGAACGGTTACACTTATTTGGCTATTTTTTTTCTTTTTGTAATAATCAGAACAAAGTTTGTGTGAAAGAAAATGCTTTAAAATTCGTACAGGACATGTAAAAAATATTAACAGACTGACATTCAGTTGTTTCATTGGTATTTTATGTTCAAATAAATATATATCACTTTAAACACAAGCTTACCTTATCCTGTTCAGACAGAGATAGTCCACTGTGTAATGGTAAGACGATCCAATTTTTACTTTTTTCCGCATATTGTTGTGCGGCATCGCTTATCGCCGTTATTTCTTGGACTCCAGACATAAATATTAATAAATCGCCTCTTTCTTGCCCTATAAATGTTAAGATTTACTATGTTATTTTTTTTTTGAAGTAAAACTTCTAATGCGACTTTCAACATGGTTGCGTGAAACGTTTAACGCTACCATAGAGGGGGTACGAAAGCACTGTTGCATGAAACGTTCAACGCTCCTGGGAAGGAGGAATAGAAAGAGACAGGGCGAGAGTGAATGCGTGACACTCGAATATATATATATATATGTATATATATATTTATTTATTTATATCAATTTCTACCCCTTCCTATTTTCATTTCCACATTACGAAGTTTCATTTCTTCATTTATTATTGAAGTTCTTGTCACAATGAACACACAAACACTGTAGATTAATATACTTAAAGTATGATGAGGAATAGAGACTTATAAATAAAGATTTTCACACGTTGATAGTATGAGAAAAAACGAACTTTTTTATTTTGATAACAACGTTCATCAAATCATTTCATTAAAAAAAAAATAAACAAAATCCATTGACGGAGGAGAAAATGTATTGAACTTTTTTGTTTTTTACTATTTATATATAGATTTAGCACCGAAAAGTAACTTAGCTCTGTATGTAATCCTTCATTGCGTATTTGCTCGAAGAGTTATTGTTATTCCATTTTTGCCGAATTGGGTATACTTGGTGGACACATTAACAAACCCTAACTAGTGCACTGTTTTTGACAATTTGTAACCGAATTGAAATAAGTTTTAGTAAACATTTAATTTAACAAACACACTTCCATGAAAAAAAAAAATGGTGTAACAGTAATAAAATATAATTAATTAAAAAAATGATTATATTAAAAGAGCATTACTACATATGTATAAAAATTAATATGGGTATTCTCCTTCAGTTAATATTAACAATGAAAGTACAAACTAACGAAACAATCACAATTTGAGTGGGTCAATCAAATTAGCCTTTCAATCATAAATATGATAACTTCTTTGATTAACTTTTCCATCATTACTACAATCTTAAACCTGCATATTGACATGTTTAATGAGTCCATATTATCGTCACGTTTTCATGTAAATAAGAGATTATTAGTTTGTAAATACCGAATGTAATTGGCTTAATCCTTTTAATATATCGTCTGTAGTAAGACCGCATAACAACAGTTTGTAAATACCGTATTATCAGCATTTTCACGGTTTTACGTTAAGAAGAAAAAAGTGAGTTTTTGGCGGGATCTTCGAATGCCATATAGTGGTCTTTATATTTTATCCGTAATCTTGTATAATTTGGCTCTATATTGTGTAAAGTTGTTTTTTTTTTATAGAAGCACGACAAAGTGACTGCACTAAGCCTGATGTTAAGCATAGTACAATCCAAAAACATCGGCAACCACCGAGAGACAGATTATCCATCGCCGGTCGCCGCTGTCATGCCGGCCATAATGACGAAAGTCAACCAGTACTGGATATGCACAGGCTGATCCCGAAACGCGACGCGCAGAAGCGAGTCACTATGACGGGCCTTTTCGCCATATGCATGGTGGTTGCGACCCAGTCGGGCTGTAAAACCCTACCACCCCGCTCTCGCCATTGCCTCGTTCGTTGATCAGCAGAGTGCACCACGTGCAGGTGAGGTTGGCTTGGGTGTCTCAAGTCTTAAGATGTTATTCGACACCCCTTACACCCCTTGGTGGTGTTTTACGTAATATAGTTTGGTTATTTTGCACAAGTGAAGTGGATCAGAAATAATATCACGGAGCATGGATTCTGACTTGCCACAAAAAGTCCCAGGCAAGTTCTAATAAGAGGGCCACTATCTTGTTAGTTCATTGAAATTATATCAAGAAACTTGTAACATCGTTACTCACTTGACAATTGCAGTAATAGACTACTAGAAGATTGGTTGCCAAAAAGAAAATAGAAGAAGAAAAAAGTGAATGTCTATATATAATTAGGTAGAGACAAAATATTTACGTATATCGTCCTCCTTTTTCAACCGATTTTCTTTAATTTTGTTTAGTAGTTTTGTTGTTTTTGAAGTTAAAACTTCTTTAGGCGCGTTGAGCAATTTTTACTGTAAAGCTGCATACTAGTAAAGCGTTACCGATGATCTCGACATACTCGTGACGTATTGCGCTTGTGTCAGACTGACGACGTTGTAGTATAGTATAATGTACATGTAATATTATATATACTTTGTAGTAAGTTTATACAATCCATTATAGTATGTTTGACCATGATTAATCTAAAATTTCAAAAAAGAACACATTTCATTGTTTCAGATTTCACTACTATAACAGCACTCCTTATGAATACCTCGATTGTTTTTGTTTAGTAAATACTGACGAGCTTTAGTGTAATCATTAAAATTAATTATTAACATTTTCTAACAAAAATAATTAATCATGGTCAATTTACAAATAAACTAATATTAAAAATAGTTTTATAGAGGTCTTATGTGCGCGCATCACGCAAAAAGTACTAAATAGATTCCGAACCAAATCTTTTAGTTTTACTTCTTAGACCCTTAGTCGTTTTATCTACAACATTTATTCCGATAGCTTAACTTACTACAAAGTTATTAGTTTTAAGAAACTATGATTTTTACAGGTATTACGCATTCGGCAACGTGTGTCTTCTATACGTGGAGAAGTGGGGCAACCGGTGTGGTGGTTTTTCTTCTATACACAAGATACACTATTCACAACAATGTAGTCGAACTTGTAGGTATCAGCTAATCACTACATATTATAATACAAAATCCTCTGCCACGTCTGTCTGTCTGTTCGCGATAAACTCAAAAGCTACTGAACGGGTTTTCATGCAAAATAAAGTGATTCACGGGGAAGGTTTACGTATATAATTCGTCAAGATTATTTGTAGTGTCGGAGCGGGACAACATCTGCCGGGTCCGAAACTTATTTTATAAATGTAACGTAATTATAATTTCATGCTTTGCTGATAACATAATTAAAACATTACTCACGTGGATATTTACTGTCTATCAGTTGTAATATCTGAACATAAGGCTGAGGATCGAGTCTGTCATCTCTCGATGGTTTGTCTTCAATAAATACAGGCTTATAATTAAGTTCGATTGGATATAGTCGCCCGGGGACCTAAATAAATACAAAATTGATAGCATCGAGTTGAGTGTAATTTTTTAAATATTGTTTATATGCTGGTTTCAGAAACTTCTTTATCAGTGCTAAGCCAAACTGATCTAATGTTAAAATTACGATTTGGTCTAAATACTTTAAACCTACAAAGAGTCTGGTACTTAAGTACAGCTGCTGGAATACACGAACACATGTTTTTTTTTTGGCAATCAATCTTTCAGATTATTACTACCATTGTCGCGTAGTCAATAATATTACAAGCGTCGTGCGATCATTTCAATATTAACAAGATGGTGGATCCCTTATTAGAACTTTCCAGGGAGTTTTTGTGGAATCTCAGAATTTCATGCTCCGTGGTATTATTTTCCATTCACTTCACTTATGCACAATAAACTAACTATATTACACAAGTAACACAAGATTATGAATAAAATATAAAATCCACTACATGACAGACTAAAATCCCGCCAAAAACTCCCAACACATGTTTGACGATAGATTTTCTATTTGAAAGTGGTAAGGGGTTATTCAAGTATTACGTAAGCACTGATGGGGGGAGGGGGGTCCTTGATTTGCTTATTTTTGATGACATAGAGGTTAGGGAGTCTGGACGATGATTACGTCAGTAATATTTATTTCGGACAGGGCGTTGAACTGTGGACGCCCTGTGCCTCCTCAAGTCGCTGTCCGCGGAGGCAATCTCCCAGGGGGAAAGGGTGTTGGCGGTGTCCTTTGATATCGCCAACGTCTTCAACAGCCTGCCGCATGGAGTCATTCGGGAGGCGCTCCGATATTTTGGAGTGCCCCGTATCTGCGGCGGCTGTTGAAGACGTACCTCGAGTACAGGGAGGTCGCTTACGTGGACGGCGACAGGCGGATGGTCCGGCGGGTGACGAAGCGGGAGGTTCCACAGGGGTCGGTTTTGGGGCCGCTCCTGTGGAACATGGGCTACGACTGGGTGCTCCGCGGCGCGCTTCCATATGGAGCGCGCCTAATATGTTACGCGGATGACACCCTAGTAGTAGTCCGGGGGGCGGGGGATTCGAAAGAGGTGGAGCGCCTGGCTACGATGGCCACAACCCTCGTGGTCAGGCGCATAGGAAGGTTGGGCCTCAGGGTGGCCCTCGAGAAGACCGAGGCCATATTCTTTTATGGGCCTCGTCGGGGGCCACGACCTGGGGTCCATATAGTGGTTGAGGGCGCCCGGATCAGGGTGGGGGCCCACATGAAGTATCTGGGCCTCACCTTGGACGGGCGCTGGCGGTTCGAGCCCCATTTTAAGGGGCTCGGACCACGAATCGCTGGGGCGGCATCTGCATTCGGCCGGTTGTTCCCCAATATTGGGGGGCCGGGTGCCGACGACTCTACATGGGAGTCGTGCGGGCGATGGTCATCTACGGGGCATCGGTCTGGGCAGACACCCTCGGTGCCACCACCGTGCGCGCGCTGCGAAGTGCGCAGCGTACAGTGGCACTGAGGGCAATCCGGGCGTACCGGACGGTGTCCTCGGCGGCGGCCTTAACGTCACCGGCTCCCTTCCCTGGGAGCTGGAAGCTGGAATTCTCGCCACCGTGTACCAATTCACGGCGGCGAGGAAACGTAGTGGGGAGCCTCCGGCTCCCAGGGAAGTTGAGGAGAGGAGACGGCGTCTGAGAAAGGACGCCGTTGAGAGGTGGATCTAGGCCCTGGCGGATGCGCGCTTTGGGACGTATACCGTCGACGCCGTCCACCCGGTCCTGAAGAACTGGATCGGGAGGAAGTGGGGTTCCCTGACGTTCCGACTGGTGCAGGTACTGACCGGACACGGCTGTTTCGGGTGGTACCTGCACCGGATCGCTCGCAGGGAGTCGAACGCCGCCGCAGTAGACACCGCGCAGCACACTCTCTCCGAGTGTGTTGCGTGGGAGGAAGAGCACCGCACTCTGGCGGCGACGGTGGGAGGTGATTTGACGCTACCGGGTGTGGTTTCGGCCATGCTCGGCAGCGAACAGGTGTGGCGAACAGTGGCCTCCTTTTGCAAGGTCATCTCGCAGAAGGAGGCGGCAGAGGGCCCGCAAGGCAGACCCTCTAAGTGGCCCTCTCCGTCAAGGGAGGACAGGCGGGAGGAGGCGGTGCTTTGCCCAACACCTCTCGCCACCGTAGCCGGACCTGAGGGGATGCAGTCGGGGGGCTCATCCCTTTTTTGCACAGGTCCGGCGGTCGAGGGGAGGCAGCTGGTGTGTGCCCAGTCTGTCTCTCTATGGGTAGGAGTCCGGCGGCCACCTTCCGCCGGGCGGACCTTTGGGGCGGCTCTACAAGGGGAATAGCCTAGATCGATCCCTTGCCGCCCCAACAACAAGGTCTGTCGGCACACCGTGGGGTTTTGGTCCGTGCGAGTCGGATATAACCCGCCCTCTCCCCCGGGAGGGAGGGAATCTATAAGGGATTTCCCCACGTAAATAAAAAAAGTTATATTTATTTACTGTATTAGTACATATATTAATATACTCATATAAATGTTTACGTAATTATGGGAAAAGGTTAAGAACATTGCTTACTTTTTCTGACAAGGGGGAGGGGGAGGTCAGCAATTACAAAAAATCTGCTTACGTAATACGTGAATGGCCCCTAATATTCTGAACAGTCGTTTATCTGACCTTGAAGATCTTGTCAAAATTGGCTCAAAAAGGCACTCCAATTCATTTATATATATAGACTGACACTGTACATTATGAGCAATGGTGATTATTATACTCATAGTCTGGCCTCTCTACATATAAACGTAAATTCGTGATCGCGCATAAAACAGTCACAAACAGTAACAAAGTTGAAATATTGTTATAGAGATCTAAAATTCACATTTATTTATCTTCAAGTTGTTTCCATGTTATACATTTAATATATATTTATACACCTTAATTTATTTCCTCGATAAATTTATATATAAATTAGCTTCTGCCCGCGACTTTGTCCGCGCGGAATAGTTACTTTAGGCTAAAGCTAACACGCAGCGGAAACTCTTAGAAGAAAAAAACATTTTAAAACATTATTCATTGGTGCTCCGCTCCTATTGGACCTAGCGTGATGACATATAACTGATAAATAAATCAATCTAACACTGCAATAATTTTTGAAATCGGACCAAAAGTTCCTGAAATTAGCGCGTTCAATCTACTAAACAAACAAACCCTCCAGCTTTATAATATTAGTATAGATTACTACACTTCTCCCATACTAACTCCAGTCGTCATTTAAATTACATAAATTTTTATAGTGGACCGATTTTAATGAAACAAAAAATTTGTTACTGCTGAGGATATGGTTTATGATCTTCTCGTGGAGATTGTATTGTGCACTCAGTACTTTAGCAGTAATGCGTAGTCATATAATAGGACAGACGGACATTTCTAAAACTGATTGAAATGTATTCTATTACTTATTTTGAGACATCTGCGGCAATTTTTCACGAAAATCGAAAAAGTTCAGCCATGTTATATTTACATTCTTATTATATTATTACCTGAATAACGAATGCAGATTCTTTCGAAAAGTAATCCTCAAATAGTTTAATATTGATTGTTGCCGACATGAGTACAAGTTTGATATCATCACGACTGTGTATCAAGCACTTGAGTACTCCTAATAAAAAATCACCCATCAAGTGTCGCTCGTGAATTTCATCTAGTATAATCACATCATAGTTTGGAAGATTTTCTGAGGACATCTGAAATATTTGATTACGCTCCGTTGGTACTCATAAAATTCTTTTTTTTTTTTTTTTGACACAATAATAGCAGCAGCGAATAAGAGGGGCAAACCAGGCCACTTCTTCATAAGAAAAGATATGGGAATTGATAAAGAATGTGGGTCTACGATACTCCCCCCGCCCTCGCACTTCGCGCCTGTGGCGGAGGGGCTCGAACACCCTCCTCCGATAACGGAGGAGGAAATGAGTAAGGCGGCAAGCGGACGGCGCCTGGGCCGGACGGGGTTCCGGGCCGGGTGTTGGCCCTCTGCATGGGGCACTTCGGGGGGCGGCTTCGGGGGCTGTTCGACCGCCGTCTGGCGGAAGGATAGTTCCCGAAGCCCTGGAAGACGGGGCGGCTCGTCCTTATCCCTAAGGCGGGCCGCTCTCCAGACAGCGCGTCGGCATACCGGCTCATCGTCTTGCTGGACAACACCGGGAAGGTGATCGAGAGGGTGATCGCCTCCCGGGTCGTCCGGCACCTGGTAGACTTAGGGCCGAGCTTGTCCGACGCGCAGTTAGGCTTCCGATCGGGACATTCAACACTTCAACGCCCTGAGCCTCCTGAAGGACCTCTCTGCGCAGGCGACCTTCCGGGGTCAGAGGCTGTTGGCGGTGTCACTGGACATCGCCAACGCCTTCAACAGCCTGCCGCATGGAGTAATACGGGAGGCGCTCCCATTTTTCGGGGTGCCCCCGTACCTGCGGCGGCTGTTGGAGGCGTACCTCGAGGGAAGGGAGGTCGTCTACGCAGACAGCAGAGGGCGGACGGTCCGACGTGGGACCTCGTGTGGAGTCCCACAAGGCTCGCTCCTGGGGCCCTTGTTGTGGAACCTAGGCTACGACTGGGTGCTCCGCGGCGCGCTCCCATCAGGAGCGCGTCTAATATGCTACGCGGACGACACCCTAGTCGTAGCCTAGGGAAGGGAATGGACGGAGCTGGTGCGCCTGACCACGCTGGTTACGACCTTCGTGGTCGGGCGCATCCGCCGACTGGGCCTCAGAGTGGCCCTCGAAAAAACCGAGGCCCTACTGTTCCACGGGCCTCGGCAGAGGCCACCTTCTGGAGCCCACATAACGGTGGGAGGAGTACGTATCAGGGTGAGGTACACGATGAAATATCTGGGCCTCACCCTGGACGCGCGTTGGCGGTTCGAGCCCCACTTCAAGCTACAGCCCGCAGCGAGCAAATAGAGAGGTGGGGCCGACTACTGGCGGACAAGCGTTAAGGAAGATTTACCATAGACGCCGTCCGCCCGGTCCTGTCGGCCTGAATGAATAGGGACTGGGGCTCCCTGACGTACCGTCTGGTGCAGGTGCTGACCGGGCACGGATGCTTCGGTTGGTACTTGCACCGGATAGCGCGCAGGGAGCCCACCGCCGCATGCCACGAGTGCGGCGCTGAGACGGACACCGCGCAGTACACTCTCACGGAGTGCGCCGCGTGGGGCGATCAGCACCGCGCCCTGGTTGCGGCGATGGGTGCGATCTCTCGCTGCCGGGCGTGGTTTCCGCCATGCTCGGCAGCGAGAACGTGTGCGCTGCTGTAGCCTCCTTCTGCGAGACCCTCATCTCACAGAAGGAGGCGGCGGAGAGGGCCCGGGAGGTTGATCCCAGAAGTGGTCCTCTTCACCAAAGAAGAGCAGCGGGAGGGGCGAGGCGCAATGCCCGTCTCTCCCAAAACCGTCGCCAAACCTGAGGGGATGGGGCAGGGCCCCCCCATCTCCTCGTTGCACGGGTGAGGCTGACGAGGAGAGGCTGCTGGTCGTGTACCCAGTAGACTCTCTATAGTAGGACGAAGCCTGGCGTTCATTCGCCAGGCTGCCGCGGGGCCAGTTTATCAGGTCAGTGAGCATGCTCGATCCCTGGCTGCCCCTACCATGCGGCGGATGGTACACCGTGGGGTTTTAGTCCGTGCGAATCGGACATAACCTACCCTCTCCCCCGGGGAGAGTAGCGTATCCGTTTGGGATTTCCCCACGTTAATAAAAAAAAAGGGTCTACGATACTCATGAGTGGCTCAAAAACATTATAAAAAAAATATGACTGTATTAGTTCATATCGTGGGCAACAGGCATAATTACCATTTTAGTTTAGTGTAATTTTCAAAAATAAACACAGAGATCCATAATTCCATATATTATTCCAACACTGCACAAGTTTAGTTTTCTTTTTGATATCATAGAAGGCAAACGAACAGGTGGGTCATCTGATGTTAAGCGATCACCACCGTCTATAGACACTTGCAACACCAGATGATTGGCAAGTGCGTTGCAAACCTGTGTTGGGGGGAGGGGGGAAGAAGGAACGAGAAGGGGAGCATAGGCGCGTCTCCGGCGCTCTCACTGGCCGAACGAAACGCAACAATGCAAGCACTGTTACTTCACATCGGTTTTCTGTAAGAGGGTGATACTACCCCGAGCGAGCCAACCCATTCATGCTGAAACCTGTAACAGCTTCAGCTAGGCTCTACCACCTACTAATCCTCATGATATTTGATTTTGTACTCAGAAAGTATAGGTCATGTAGGAATTAATAGATAATTAAAACTACCATAATACTTCTTATACTTGTAAATAAAATCAAAATATTACTTAATCTAATTACTTAGATTTTGATAAAATTTTGTATACAGGAATCACATTGTCATCTTAAATTTATAACATAGACAAATTAACAGTAGTTTTGATGTTATCAATTACCTATAATTGGCCACTAGATGGTGCTACTGTGTATTTCAATATCAATAAGTTTTATATTGTAATTTATTGCAATGGAAGTCGAAAGATTTTGACAAAAACGTGATTTGAAAAAAATTAATAAAATGTGATAAAAAAACATACAAGTCTTTTGAGCCTTCCCTCAATATATGGATCAAAAGTAAAAATAAATATGTATTTTATTTAATGAATTATTTTTTATGATAAATGTATCCATTCCATATACATAAATCTAAAACTCCTAATAAAATAGTAATAAATCGGTAAAAGAGGGAACTATGAGTAACTAAAATAATTAAAAATATATCCCTTGTTGATTAGAACAAAATCTCTGTAATATACTGTAGTTATTACATGTTAATCTGCTTGTAATGTTATTTTGATTAATTTATTTTCTTATAATTTTCTGTCTCATACACATATCTAAGCTTGCCTTTATGTATATCTGTGGGAAACACAATAACTCGGTCTAAATACAAAATTAATTATATTTGTATTTGAATTACATATTTTAACTTGGTTTCTTTCATTTATGACACTATCTGCCACAGACAGCCCACACTCTGTATCTACATTACATTGGCGGAATTGTGTTTTGCTTACACACGGCACCATAAATTAAAGAAGAAGAAGATATAGTGTCAACCGACGTTAGGTTCAACTCATTCTCATATTGTTGAACAAAAACTTTGATCTTTCTATTACTAGTTTTAGATTTACCTTGTTTCGTGAGACATAGTAATGGAAAATTAATGTGCACTATATTATTTAATGATAGATCTCCGCAAAGTAACTTAGATCAAAAAATTTAATTGCATAGTTTACCCGACCTGTCTCAACAGTAGGCCTTCAGTAATGAAACATATTTTGGTATCCGCTGTCTTACTTTTCTCAAATCTTATTTGATAACCGACTTTACTTTCAAACTGGGTGAGCATTTCAAAAGCGACACGTTTAGATAACGATACACAGGCAATTCTTCTTGGTTGGGTACAGGCTGAAATTTATATAACAACATAAATTAAAATCTTGTTAATAGTGATGTAAAGAAATGATAGTCATTGGATACGGTAATTCTAGGTTAATTCATTGTCTTTATATTACTAGCTGATACCTGCGACTTTATCTATGTTGTCTATTATATTAAGAATGTAGCGAGAATATATAATAAAATAATAGCGAGCCCGGCCAACGTTATCCTGCCCTTATCCTGACTATAAACAAATAACATGACAAAATATACACCTTGAAACACTTCTCTACTGGTGAGAACTGCATGAAAATCAGTTCAGAAGTTTTTGAGTTTATCGCAAACAGACAGAGACACATGTAGCACAGGAATTTATTTTTTAATATGTAGTGATTGATATACAGGAAAAAATATTTGATAAATTAAAAGCAAAAACTTGCTTTTGTTACAAAGTTTCTTTAGCTTTTGAAGTTTTTGTGAAAATCGTAGCTTTTTAAAACTCTCATAATTCCATATTGAATGAAGATATCCTTATTTTTTTAGACCAAGTGTCAAGAACAAAACACTGAAAAAAATTATAACAATCTACCCAGCAGTTTTTGCATGAGGCACACACAATGACTGACCACTATCATTTAATTTATACAGATTAAAGATATGAAGGCTAATCCATATAACAGTATCACAAAAGACAGAATGTTAGATTATGTTATTTTAAAAACATAATTAAAGTATTTGTAACAGTTTGTTTTTTTTTTCTCCAACTACGCTATTGACCTAGCAAGGTCTTAACAGCTTCACCGGATTCACCGGAGCTTTACCGGACTACCGGAACGGCTAACAGTTTGCAATTTAACACATTTATACAATTACCAATATTTTGAAATCCAGCTTCATGCAAATATTGGGGCACTTGTGTGGATTTCCCACAGCCCGTGTCACCAGCCACCACCACAACTCTTTCATTTTGTACTGCTGATACTATTTCATTCCTGAAATTGTACACAATAGTTACACTTAATATCTTTGTTATCACATTTCATAGATTGTCATTAAAGAAAATCGGTAACTCAATACAAAAAAGTAGGGCCTGGTGTATAATAACTGGACCTAAGGTGATGGGCCAGGGGTCCCATATTCTCATTGCACAAGTTCGGCTGATGAGGAGATGAAGTTGATGTGTACCCAATCTACCTCCCTAAGTGGATGGAGCCTGGAGGCCACACTCCGACTGGCTGACCACTGAGGCAGCATGGTGATAGCAATGCACGATCCCATGCCACCCCAACAGAAACAACAGCTGATACACTATGGGATTTTAATGAACACCAATATAACATTACCTAGTCTCTCCCCTGAGAGGGTAGTGAGTCTCAGTCTACCCAATCTCTTCCGTGGGTGTGTGGCAAGTCTCACACTGCCCAATCTCTCTTATTCTTGATATTTTGATGCAAACTCCATACTTATAACTATTCTACTTTATTATTGTATAAAATTGTATTAATAAAAATAAAATATTTTTTAAAGATGATCACCACAACTTTTTTTTTATTCTGGACATTTATCTATAATGAAATATTTATAACAATCTAGCATAAATATATATTTATACATATATATAGCATGTATGTCCATACCATTTTACATGTTATGTGTATTACATGTTACATGATTAAAAATGTATATGGTTTGATAACTTCCTTTGAATAATATGCACCGTTATATCTATTAAAGACTTAAAATATGTTTTATTGTTATTATTACCTATATTTCGCTACCGGTAAATCCTTTTGAGCTTGTCTCAACTTTTTCAATTTGAGAAACTTTTCCCTATTTTTAAAATCAATATAAACAGACACAATGTTTAAAAATGATTCAAACATACACTTGTCCAGTTTTCTCTTATCTCTATCATCGCAAACAGTATCCATGAATTTTAATTTAGTTTTAAAATTTATACAATCAAATTTTGAAAAGGTTATATTCTGAGAAAAAGTTTGAAGATCTATTATAGGTTTTCCTGCTTTTTTCAATGTAGCCTCATACTTCTTTAAAAATACCCAAAAATCATCAAGATTATTAGCAACTGTATTGCATTCACTACTATAGAGTATAATTTTGTTTAATTCCCGTTTGTAATTCACGAAACTAAAGTCACTTGCGATGTTTACTGAAGTTGTTGGACTAGGACTATATTTTTTCTTTTTAGATCGATCTCTACTCCGACTGCGTGACCGTCTTCGTTTATACTCTCGATATCTTTTGGGACTCCTATCAGTACTCATTGTATTTGTTGTAATTTAATAGGTAGCTTGTATAATAAACCCTTACGCATTAGAAATGTGTAATAAAGGAAGTACGTGCCCTAGGTAATTATGTAGAAATTAGAGGTGAGTAGTTCCGGATCGTAATAGTTCCTGGAACTATGTGCGGGGTCGGAACGAGATCGGTGCAATCCGAAATGTCAAATATAATAGTTCCATAGTTCCACAAAACATGTTCTGTCAAGACGAATTTCCGAACATGTTACAAGCCGACCGTAGAGCCGATCGAAAGCAATCGAGTCCTGCCGAACCCGAACCGAGTAAATACGAGTGTGGCTGCCTCATTTCAAAACCTAGTAAGAGACACTTTTTGCAAAATTCGTTTTATAATATTACATAATTTTATAAAACTAATAAGTTCCTACAAAATACAAATCACACCAGCGATAAAAACTCACAAATAAGTAGATATTTTTAAACGTTGATACCTAATAAATGATACATTCACTGTCTCGTAAGCACTTAAAAATCTAATAAGTTATTTTAACCATCTCAAAACCTAGTACTTCTCTGAGACTTACTAGATCTATAAATTGTTAAAGAAACTAACTAGGTTTTTAAACATGAGCAAGCACAAAGAAATACAGGTGCATGGGGCCTTCAGTATTAATAATTACACAGGCTCTCCTTTTACTTGATGATGAATAATGACGGTAGACGTGCGAACGAAATACTACTAAGTAATCGGAATAAAAGAACTTAAAATATCTAAGTAATGGGAATACTTTTAAAAGAACTGAAAATATTTACCTATCTAACTAATAGGGGTGTAAAATGCTTGATGTATAAGGAAGAACTAAGAAAGTATAGCGACGTTATTTCAATGTCTGAAGAAATAAGACAAGCAAAGACTCAAATTACGTATATATCAATGGATTTACAGAAAGTAATGTTTTTCATGAGTCGTTTGGTTTTTTTAATTTAAATTCTCCTGTAAAATTTAGTTTTAATCGCTTACTAGGTTTTGAAATGGGACAGCCGACTCAAGTAGTTGGATTGAAACGTTCCGTATTCTGTTATACAATAATGATCCGCAACACTTTGCGTTAAGGACGACATTGCTTTATTGATACTTATTAATTTAATTTTTCGTGTGCTCATGCACTTGACTCCCTCTAAGGGTCCCATTTCACTTAAAATAAGTATTATTTGTTAGTAAATTATCTTTCTCAATGTGAGACGGCATTGTGGGCGCATTGATATCTTTGATTAATCATCATTATATTGGTTTTCTATTTTTTTATTTTTGTTTAGATACAGTGTAATTTTGTAAATAGTTTAATATATTAGATATATAGTTACTTAGGATAACGTAGTAAATTAATAACTTTAAAATAATGGCATCGCGACGTAAAACAAACGTTTTTTGGAATCATATTATAGAAGATAAAGACTTTAAAAAAAGGAAATATAATTATTGTTCAGAAATGATTTTATTTACGTCACGTAGTTTAGGCAATTTAAATCGTCATTTAAAACGAAGACACCCCACTATTTCTGATGCACTCGTGGAGTAACGAAATATACAGTAATACTAAATGTTACACACTGCAGCTACAATCACATATCGCCGCCACACACGTGCACGAACGCATGCTTTTTATTTCTTCCGTATCGAGCAGAAATAGTTTAAAAAATTATCCAACATAATATACATATAGGTTTTGTTGAGGTATGTATGTTTAGCAAACATATATGTTTCAATAACTCATATAAATATGTAGCTTAGCTTAAGTTAGCTCAGATACATTGCGAATTGTACTTAGTCCGGTGAAGCTGTTAAGGCCTTGCTAGATCAATAGCGTAGTCAGATTGAGAAATAATAAAAAAAAATCGCGAGTTGTATGAATCAGGCAACAGTCCAACCAAGGTGTACCGTACACCCTTGAGATAGTTGTCGAAATAAAATCGGCCGCTGCTAAGACCTTGTTAAGTCAGTAGCGTAGTCAGTTCGCAAAAAAAAAACATTATAAATGGCAAACACGCTACACCACGCCCCCTACGGAGAAAGAAACGCTATGAGCATAAATATATATATATATATATATAGCAAAACATTATTCACATATTTGTAATCAGTAGTATTACATTACATTTAGTATAAAAAAATAACTATAAAAATGTAAAACTAAACCAAAATTGTACAATACAAACTCTATGTTAAAAATACTTTTAAAAAATATATAATACCATTAACAATAAATAACCAATAAAAGTAATATGGACTTATTTGTATACTGATTGTATTGTAGTTCCGGTTCGTTATAGTTGCGGGAACTGTGTGCGCACCTGGAACGATCACAATATAATCTTAGGCGTTATATGAAGTCGTTCCACAGTTCCATACAGTTCCACATGTCCATGTTCGGCAAATAGTTCCGGGAACTATGTGCGCACCTGGAACGATCACGGTATAATCTTAGGCGTCAAATGAAGTCGTTCCACAGTTCCATACAGTTACACATGTCCATGTTCGGCATGTTCTATTAACGATATTCCGAACATGTTACAAAACAATAAAGAACCGATCGTAATTTTTTTTTTTTAATGACTGCGCTATTGACCCAGCAAGGTCTTAACAGCTTCACCGGACTACTAAGGCGAGCGCTTAATGCACTCAGCCGATTTTATTTTGGCAACCAGCTCAAGGGTGCACGGCACACCTCGGCTTGGCTGTTGCCTGTAGCATGCAAAATCGTGACCTATCTTAGCTAACCAAGCTATTCATATATGTATGAGTTGTTGAAACGTATATGTGTACCAAGCATACACGCCTCAACAACTCCTCCATATATTTATTATCGAAAAATTAAGAGATTTCAGATCGATAAGGGAAAAAAGTAAACCCTTCCACTTTCATGTGTAAGCGTGTCGGCGTGCACGTGTGTGGGGGTGATCGTGTAGCGTTGTAGCAGTGATGTATATTTGTGTGTCACCGTATCGCGCAAGCAACGCACTCAAGGGCTCCCTACCGAGGGATCGAAACTAGGCTTGAGCCGCTGTCGTGGGAGGCCTAATCGGGTAGACCCGATCGACAACGACCGAGTCCTCCCGAAACCGAACCGAGTAAGTGTAAGTAGTTTGACAAAAACTTTCCGTATTCTGTTATACAACAATGATGCGTAATGCTTTGCTTTAAGTATGACATTGGGTTATTAATAATTTAAAAAAAAATCTACCTGTAGAGTCCCATTCCCAACATCCCATCAATAAAAAAACATCGGCCAAAATATTAGTATAGTTTCATGCGCAATTTCTTACACGCTGAATTATGCTATCATAATTCTACAAGGCGCTCAATCAAACAAAAAGTGCATCTAATTTCGAATCTGTAATTTCTAATCTCTATTTATAATCTGTAATTTTGTCTCATTAAAAGGTGAATTTATCAATTAGATATTCCCAAAAATCATCGCTAACAACAAAAATAATGAGTGATTGAGTGCACGACTAATTATGATGGATAAGAATAAAGATGTAGCGAACTCAAACTATATCATTCATAATGAAATTATTGGTATACACTACACAGAATTCATTAAAATATTGACTGTGTAAAAAGAGCATTCATTAAAATATTGACTGTGTAAAAAGCGAAGATGAAAATGTTGGCTTATCACATGGTGCCTTACTGATGAGTGCAATCTATATACACAAATATATGGCCCATAAAGCAAATAACTTGCTTTTGTCTTGCAAATGTGTAACGTCATTAAATTATTTTGTTTTTTTTTTTTCAATTTATTTCTTCTTTAATTTTATTATCCTAATTAAAAATTGAACTAAATTATTTTGAATTTATTTTAGTGTCCTAAATATGCTCATTACTTGACTCTGAAGCGGAACGGAGTACACCGGGTTAGCTAGTATAAAGTATTGTATATATTTCAAAAAGAACGAAGAAAAACATGTCGGTTAATACAAATGCCTTGTATATTTGGAGATATTATAAATGGAATCAGCTGACTTATAAATACGCCAGCGAAAAGTAATCATTCCTTATGTATTTATTAATATATCAGAAATTGTCTAAAAAGAAGAAATCTTGTACTCGTAAATAGAATCAACTGATTTATAAGTACGCGAGCCAAAGTAATCATTACTTATATAATTATTAATATATTAACAATCAATCTATCTTCTATTACTATAATAAAATAAAGTCGAAATCTGTACATTAAATATTTTTTGAAAGTTTTAATCAGGGTAGACTATGTTATCGATATAGAAGACAAAAATAATCTTTTTACAATTTTTACCTGTCTGTCTGTCTGTCCCTATGAACACGCATTACTCTGAAAGTACTGGACTTATCCTGACGAAACTTTACATAGTAATAACTAATATTACGTGATTGTGTCAAACATACTTTTTTCCCATAAAACGTAAATGGTTCTTGAGGATAAAGGATTAAAGTCTAGATACTAAACCCGTATTACTCTGAAAGTACTGAAGCAATTTTAAAGAAACTTGACACAGTGATAACTTATATTACAAGACTACATCCAGGATCCACTCTTTGTCCCATAAAACGCAATGGGTTCTCCAGAATAACGGACGAAAGTAAAAAATTTCAAGTTCATAAAATTCTTAATGAATTTTGGTAATTTTTCTGTGTGCTATATATAGTAGTAAGATTATGTAACAATTTAAGACATATGTTACCCTGTGCTAAATAATGGCTTTTAGGCTTATTATTGTATAAAATAATTCTCAGATATCGATTTGGTATTAAATTTGAGTCCGTAGATAGTTTGGATTCATAATAGGAAACGGTGGATGTCGTTGTAATTGAATTTGTTAATAAGTATCGTATTTAAAAATACAATTGAAATAATAATTTTAATAATCGATTTGGTATAGATGAATTTTCACGGGTCATATATGTATATTATTGTATAAATAATATCTAAGATATATTAAACGCTGAACAATGTTTAATTAATTACTTTTTCACATAAATAAAAAATAATAATAGTATAATAGATGGATTTCATTATTAGTTAAAAAATAAGAATGAGCTTATCCTGTGAGCTTATCAGTCAAGATAAAGAAAACCTTTTAGGTCCATAGATGGCGCTAAAATGAAATATTTTGAAGCATTAAAAGTTATACACATATGCGAGTGTTTTTATGTTTATTCAATAGTTTTTCATATATAGTTAATCACAATAATTTACATTAATAGTTAGTTATCACATTAATAGTTAATCATAAATAGTTAATCACAATGGATATAATTGAATTCGGCAAAAATCATCTATTGTTAATACTGGGAAGACATATATCAGCAATATATGTAGGTTAGTTTTTTTTTTTATTGGACCCGGTAGGTGATGCTGCGAACGGGTTACAGGGTTATTTTTAAATTTCTTTCACATAACCATGGCCTATATATTTGAGTAAGCCCCTGTATGATTGAAACAGATAATAACCGATTTGGTGCACACGAAGTTGCACGGGTCAGCTAGCATATAATAAATCAACCGACAATTTTACTTTTAAGAATGTATAAAATTGCCTACTAGGCAATGTATTTCAACTAAACCGAGGAACTGTAAGGACCTATTTGGACGTTGAATGCAGGACATGAACCGACACTATATCTATATACATCTAAACTTGTGGAACTAGCTAGTTCCGCGAACATGTTAACCGCACCTAGTTCCGAACGCTAAGTTAATCGTTCCATGTCCGGTCCGCTTGCGGACATGATTTGCGCATGTCTAGTAGAAATACGGAATCCACTCTTCGGCTTGCGGAATCCGTATTACGAATCACAGAGTACCTTATATAAATTACGAATACGGATTAGAGAACTGTCACATTCGTTGTCAACATAGACCACAGACTATTATTAAGAGGATAGTACCTATGTTATAAATTAATCATGTACTTGTTTACCTTGGCAACATGTCTTTTTTAAACTTTATTGATCTGTAGTCAAAACATTAGTTAATAAAAAAATGTAGCTCTACGCAAAGTAAAAATTTTACATAAATTATTATATAGTTACAATTAAAGTACCCACACTAATAATTTAAGGGTAATGATCTACTGCAAAAATTACAAAAAAAACTTTTGTGGACGAATTAAAAGAAAATGATTTGAAACGAGATATCTATACATTTCATTGTCTTTAAAAGATATATCATACAGAAGACGTCGATATTTTGTGAAATGTTTATATTTCATTACTTGATACTGAGCGATAAAAGGAAGAAAATTCAAAAGACTCTATTGAGAATTACATACATTAAATTTAAATTAATTGACGCCATCGCGCTCGTTCACCGCTTAATATATTGGAATATAAGTAGGGTAAGTTGAATTATATTTTTTTAAATATCGATATTTACATCGATTTACTGATTAGAAAAGACATTACTAGTGAACTTGGCAACACAATTTTCGTATATTCTATAAATTATACTATAAAATAATATTGTGTGTCCATAGAGTACCCTACTCTATTGCAAAAAAAAATTTCACATGTTTGTTCCATGGATTTATAAGCATTATTTAATAGTTTGTTTCATTAAAGACCAATGAAGTTTTTTCACACAATTTAATTAAATATAATAGAATAATACAAAAATGTTAGGAAAAACATATACATGTGAATATACACAATTTTTTGTTTTTAGTTTTAACTATGTACATTAAGCTTTCAAAACTAAAAAACATACCAAAATACTTTATTTGTCTGTGGTAAATACCCTACAGTCAAAAGTCGAAGCGCCATCTATTGGTAAAGTAAGTGTAATATGTTATTAGTTTGAAGTTTCCTTCATTACGTTCCGCCATTTTGCTTGGTTGCGGAGTGAACGTGAAAATAATTCTCATGTATTCTAACGTGGTTATTAATTATATAGTTTAGAATAAGTTTTTTAATACACTAATGGCTTGCTTAAATACACTTAAATTAGAAATCAAAACATTAGAACAAGTGTTTCCAAAGAACCATGAACGGTTTCAGATAATGTCAGCCAGTGTCGACGAACTGACCTGCAGATTCGTTGGCAGAAATGGAAAAAAATACGAAATACATGCCAATATTACCGTAAGTTATTGAATTCAATTACCTAACAATTGTCAATACCAGTGAATGTATAGGTACATCGTTAAGTGTATTGATTATCCTCTGCTTGGACAAAGGGTCGTTGTTTATGAGGGCAGGGCTGTCAACAAAAGATTTACGGAACTAAAATTACATTTCCGCGTTAGAACTGCACATTTGTAAAGGTATTATTTACTAAACAATAGCACGCTTTATGGTTGTATATCTTAATAATAAACATATGTTGTAACGTTGGTACGATTATAAGGTTCTGAAAACCGTGACAAATTCTATCGATCATCTCCATACCGCTTCATGTTCTCAATATTCGTGATTCATTACAGCTATTTCATAGAGAGAGTAACACCTGTTTTGTTTGGTTAACGGTACACGACAGCGTTTTTGGGGACACAGCCTGTTTAGTCATCCTTTTTACGTGCTTTTTGTCATTATCACAAATTTGGTTTAGCTTGTGTAGTTTTTTTTTGTTCCGAATCACTGATTCCATTCATTAATTATAAAAGCAAATATTCCAATGATTATACATGATTGTTCTTTGATTGTATTGTATATATAGAATTTAGTTAAACATTTCCATACAACATTTTAAACTTTCAATTTGTGTTCTCAATGTACCATAAGGTATATCTTGTTCAAATCGGGATGTGATTAGAGTATGATAGTCAAAGGGGTAATAAAAAACTGAGTAATGTGCAAAATGTTCTGTTATATTAGATCTATCATTTTCTTCATATGTATTTTATTTATCTTACAATCTATCATAAAACAATAGATACACTTGAGTTTTTTTTTTTGAACTGACTAAGCTAGTGATCTAGGTCTTAACAGATTCACTGGACTACTGATACACTTGAGAACTCAATTTTAAAAGTATACTTATATATACTTGCAAATGCTTATAAAAGACTTTTTTTGTATTAAGTACAACAATAAGGACTATGTAATTAATTTTGGACAAATAATGCCATATCACTAGCTATAGTTCATATATACTCACAAATGCCCCATAAGTGAAGTGCTTACATGGGTGTCCCTTCGTGACCCACCAACATTCATATCTGTAAGGTTGATCGACTCCCTCTCCATTGGGGTTCTGGTCAAAAATGCACACCAAGTGGGTCGAGACAACTTAAGTTGAGAGAAGTCAATGAATTCACATTCTGCTGCTCACTTTTATTTAGTATTAATTAGAGTATAAAAAAAATTTAGTCTTTAGAACTCAATAACTTTGTTAATGACAGAATTTATAAAATCTATTATTTACATAAACAGAGTTCTTAAAATAAATAGCATCATATACTTGTTATAATAGAAATTAACTAATGTAATTATAATTTTATTGTTAAAAACTAAATGACCTGGCAATACTACAATGCATGACTAAAGCTAATGCTGTTTTTATCACAGACCCTTAGTAAGTGATGAATTTAAATAATCTTATCACATGTACGAGGTTGAGAAAATTTGGTATTTGTTTTTTAATATGAAAAAAAATGATAAGAAAAGTAAAAAGACATTGCAGCTTAATTACAATGCCACCTTTATTGGGTCTAACTGTAGCTAAGAGTCATCCAGGTGGTGAAATTAGTACAAAAATAGATCATCAAAATTGGGTCAAGTTTTTTTAGGATTAACTATTCAGTTTTTTTAATTACATAGTTTTATTTGAGCTTTAAAATATATTTTGTTTTGCATATTTTTTACAATGGAATAGCTAGAAAAATGGATTCAAAGTGAAAAGATATTTCTTTTCTCGATCCGACTATGATACTGACCTAGCAAGGTCTTAACAGCTTTACTGGACAATAAAAGATGAAAATGTTGGGGTCATGACAGAAAGTAGTTACATACTACTGTAATATAATAATCATATATGATTGTATTGAGGAAAAATATTATCATCTAATTAATTGTGCTTACATTTACTTAAATTTAAGTATGTGTAACCACTTTCATTATGCCCTTTATCAATTTCAGACAACATCAGTATACAGAAGTGTGTGTGTTTATAATATGTTATCTTACACTTTATATTCCATCAAATTTCTAGTTTGTAATGCTTTTAGATGTTCCATTAAGGAAGAAAAGGAAAGGAACTATTTTTTGTACTAATTAATTCTTGTCTTGTGGTCAAATTTCGAATATAATTCATTAATTGTACTAAGATTCAATGTCAAGGAAATTTGTATTTATTGATAACATTTTCAAGCTCCTCGATGGTTACTAAACAAAAAAGGAATAAAGAAAATCTGTTGAGAAATAGATGTTCTTGGCTGTATATATAGAGATTTCAGCATACACTGATAATTGTTATACAATGAAATTATGCATTGATAATCCATTGTTATGAGAAATAAAGTGTTTACATTCTTCTTGTCATTTGCTTGATTTAAATAATTTATGACATCATTATCTATATTAATTAATATTATAAAGAGGTAAAGTTTGTGAGGTAGTAGGGGATAATCTCAGGAAGTAATGGTTTAAATTGAAGAATTCTTTCTGTGGTATATAGCTCATTTATCGAGGAAGGTAATAGACTATATATCATCACGCTACAACTAGTAGGAGCGGAGCATCAATGAAGAAAGTTTCAAAATAGTTTTTTCCTCTTTTGAGCTCCACTATGTGTTAGCGTTCACCTAAATTAACTATTCCACGTGAAGCAGAGGCTGGTATAGTATAAAACAAAGTCCTCTGGCACTCTTGTCTGTCTGTTCATGATCTACTCAAAAACTACAGAATAGATCTTCATGCGGTTTTCAACAATAGATAGAATGATTCACAAGGACTGTTTAGGTACATAATTTGTCAATTTTTTTTTATTATCAGTGTAGGACAAGGTCTGCCGGACCCGCTAGTCATAAAATAAAAAAATCTTTGGTGCTTTTATGTCACTTATTCTATATTTAGTAGGAGTTTCATATAGTATATATATATATATGTGTATAATATCTATCTATCTAATACCTTTAAACGAGCAATTCTTGTATATTTTTTTATTTGTATATATGCAGGATTTTGGAAACGGCGTCATCTATTTCCGTGAATCTTAGTATGTAGATAGTTTCGAGGACGATAAATCGATCTAGCTAGATTTTATTCATAGAAAACTTTTTTAAATGAGATTTCAAGCAATGAAAAAACATAGCTAGGATACAAAGGCAAATTTCACCGGCGCGGCGCTGTCAAAACAAACATAGCTCAGATGCAATTCAGTTGCTTCAAAAATCCGTGTAATCCCAGTTCGAATCTGGGTGACAGCAGAAGAGATATTTTTTTAAATGTTAATTTTATAAGGCAAACCTTACAGTTTATTTTAATTTTAAAAAGTATTGTAAAGAACTGAGGTAGGCTCGGTCGCCCAGGTACTGTATATACATATATATATATCAATGACAAGTTGTATTCAGATGTCAAATTTATAATATTAATTTAGCCTGTAATCCTATATTAAAGGTAATTTATTTAAAATTATGACAATCAAATTATAAATGCTTTCTAATATTTAAATAATTATATAGTTCCTTGATGGGTATACAATTGACAATTACACTTTGAATAGAAAAAAAGACAGATTACCTCCAATATACACTGACAGATTAACTTAAAATGACACTGAATGAATATATTTCTATGAATTAAAAAGAGTAATTATGTGGTAAATGACCTTTCTGTGTTACAAAATGTTTAAATATTTAATATATTTTTGCAGTCTATTTTTCTGGCAACAGTAGTGTGGGAAAAGTATGTATACATTACAGAAAATCTTTGATCATTTTGAATCCTTACTAATTTGAATTTACAACTGTAGTAAATCCACAAATTATATGGTTATATTTTCTAATAAATCCAAAAATGATGAAATAATGTTACATATTACAACATTTTTATTAATTGTCATTTTTTTAGTTTTTGGTAATAATAATTTACTAGGAGGATCTTTAACTAAATTTCATGCATTCAATAAGTGCCTCCAAAAGGATGTTGGAATTTTACATTTTAAATATTTGCAGAAAAATGTTGAAGCCCATGGTTCTTAAAATGAAATCTTAACATCTTCACATTCTACCATAAAAAGATAATAATTGATGGGTTTATAAGAGTGCAAGTCACATAAGGGTCCATAATGAAAGCTACCATTTCTTATATTTATAGAATAAAAGAAAAATTGTATATTAAATAGCATATAAAATTATATTCTATTTAGGTAGATTAAAGTTACCTAATATATTTAGATTGTTAATGGCTAAAGTACACTCTTTTAGATTTTGTTCTTACATATAAAGAAATCACATATTGCTTATTTATATTTCAGGAGACATACCCCAACACACCGCCGGTTTGGTTCGCTGACAGCGAGGATCCAATTGTGACGAATGCTGTCCAGATCCTGAGCAACACACAGGGCAGGGATAATCATGTCATAAATCAAGTAAATAATATTCCTTACTTATACCATTGTTACATAATGACGTAAGATACGATTTATGAGGACATTATTAATTGCAGCTAACTAACTGGTTAGTCGCTAGCAATATTTTTACAGTATAATCATTAGTCGATTCTCGTTCTAAATCAATTTAAAAAATAAGTCCTTAGTATTTGACTTTCAATATATATTTATATTATCCATGTAGTCCCAAACCTCAATCCGCGTCCTGCTTCCCTTTGTTCGACCCTGCGGCGATTCGACGATAAGAAGCTACGTAATAATTAACGTTGACAATCGCCCCCTTTAAAGGTGTTGATTGAACAAAATGTGATTTTTTACGTTTATAAGTATCGTTTCCATACTTTTAAAACTTTTATAACAAAAGAAAAAAAAACGTTACCTCGTATAAATTAATATTGAACTTCTGTATTAGTATTCCATTGTTAGAATTTTTGTATATCAGGCGACTACTTTTTCCCTTTGTATTCGTGAACCCAATGAGAAGTTTCGCGAGTGTGATTCGGAAATAACTACGGTTACCGACAATTGTACAAGCAATCCATTGGTTCTCATCACTGTCATGTCGGTCTAGGATCATGTCGGAAACTATATATACACGGGCTAATCGCGAATTGTAACAACCTACAATAGACTCGCTGATGAGTTTTATTACTACGTACATTGTGGTAGTGATATAGCTAGATACAAATAGCCTACTGGTTATGGCAAAACGCTATAAAAAATCAAAAGGCATCGTCCATAGTGTTACAACCATAGAATATAGAATTACATTAATGAACATTATTAAAGCACGCTAATGTCGTGGTAATAGAATTATTTCACTGATTGAATATCGATTCGGCGTCATCGGATTCGAACCTCGGCGTCTACCTATGGATGTTTAGGAATTGTCGTCTATTTATTAGTTTTATTGGTATTATTGTCGACTGACGGTCAAGAAAAACGTATGGCCAATGTTTCTTGTAATTACAGCGTGAATAGAGAAATATACCACCGTCCAAAGACAGACGCATTGCGATTATTTGCAATGTTGAGTTTTATATGTGTTGGGCATCAGAAATGTAGGTGTACTTTGAGTTTTTTGCGATATGTTAGACTAATATGTAGTCGGTTTTGTAT
The DNA here is from genome assembly GCA_014332785.1 of Antheraea mylitta. Lineage (NCBI taxonomy): Eukaryota > Metazoa > Arthropoda > Insecta > Lepidoptera > Saturniidae > Antheraea > Antheraea mylitta. The sequence goes on from JACEII010000012.1 coordinate 5,936,953, forward strand.
TTGATTCATGTGTTAGTTTACTATATACTTTTGTAATATTGGTGTCATTTTACGTAATATAGTTCGGTTATTCTGCACAAGTAGATGAAGAATGAAGTGAGAACGTAGTATGCATTCTGAGATGCCACTGAAACTCCCTGGAAGGCTCTAACAAGCGAGTCACCATCTTGTCACCTGATGTTAAGTGATCACCACCGTCCATAGATACTTGCAACACCAGGGGAGTCGCAAGTGCGTTATCAACCTGTATTTGGGAGAAGGGGTAGAAAGGAAAGGAGGAAGGGAAAGGGAGGGTAGTGGGTCTCCGGCTCTCTCACTGACCGAACGGAACGAAACAATGCAAGCACTGTTACTTTACGTCGGTTTTCTGTGAGAGGGTGGTGCTTCCCCGGACGAGCCGACCCATTCGTGCTGAAAACAATAATAGCTTCAGCTTGGCTCTACCACTACCTAACAATAATAGCTTCAGCTTGTTTGTACATTGAAATTGGTTACCAAAACAAAAACAAAAATAACGTGCATCTCATAATATTGTTTATTCAGCTATGGGCTTTTGTATTTTTAAATTACACTTAACCAATAAGTCAGTTACAATTAATTTCACTAAAGATGCGGGTTTTACTATTCGACTCTCCGATTCGTGTTTTAGATGGATGCATCCCATTTAAGGAAGCAATATAGATTCCTCGGTGTCTAAAATAGCCAAATACATCATGGGTTGGCGTTGTGATTATGCCCTTAACTTCCCGCAAGAAGAGGTCTTTAATATAGCAGTGGGACTTTTACTGGTTGACATTATTATTATTGTTATTTTTTCATTCTTTATATTTCTCCTCCTTTTAGGGTTATGATAAATCGTCGGAATAAATGTTATAAAGAGGTAAAGTTTGTGACGTTGTAGGGAGTAATCTCGGGAACTACTGGTCTAATTTGAAAAATTCTTTCAGTGCTATATAGCTCATTTATTGAGGAAGATTGTAGGCTATAAACCATCTCGCTAAGGCGAATGGGCATATAGGCATATAGCACCGATGAACAATGTTTTAAAATCGTTTATTTTTCTCTTGAGCTTCCGCTGCTTGTTAGAGTTAGCCTAAAGAATTTATTACACGCGAACGAAGTCGCGGGCAAAGGCTGGTATTGAGTAATTGGAGGAAATAGTTATAAATTTGCATGTGATGCGATAAGTGCCTATTATGAATGGTAGCTTCCTGTATAATGTGAAGTGTATAAATCTTAGGCGCTGTGCAAGTGGTATAGGTATTACACCTCTAGATGACAACATTATTGAGACTATGTAGTTATTTTTATTATTATAGAAACTTGCATTGTTGCGTTTCATTCTGTCAGTGAGAGCACCGGAGGCCCACCTCCCTCCCTCTCCCTTCCCTCTCTTGCTCTTCCTCCTTTTCCCACCAACTCAGCTAGCAACGCACTTGCGACTCTTCTGGTGTTGCTGGTGTCTATGGACGGTGGTAATCACTTAACATCAGGTGATCCATCTGTTCATTTGCCTTCTATGATACATAAAAATATATATATAACGGTGTGTAGATATACTTAGGACAATTAATATAGCACGAAACTTTTGGTTCAATGAACTTTGCACTCGCGCGATGAAACAGTATTCAGTCACGTTTTACATTATTTTAAAATGTTCCATATTTATCGTATATCTCACGAATCAATACATGTGTACTGACCGGTCTCGGTACATTGTAACATTGACCTTGGCAGTGGCCGCCATTCGAGGGTATATCAATTTAATACAATTTGGGTCAAAGCGTTTCCGTTTATTGTTTTTATTTGTGTTATATAATATTTTTGTTATTTATTAATTTTAAAATAAAAATCTACGATAACATTCCATAATATTTAAATAATTTTCTCGTTACATTTCGAAATGAGCATAGGCCAATTTTAACTGTTTATGAGATCTTAAGTTCTTATTCCGAGATCTTCAAATGATATACGTGTGAAATTTAAGATCGTAAAAATCTCATGAACGGTATTTTGTTTTTTCGAACTGACTACGCTATTGGCCTTGCAGTGCTTTTACAGCTTCACCGGGCTATAACTCATGAACGGCACACCATTTTAGACATCGTTCACAGTGCATAAAAACTGCAAGTTAAGTAGTTTCATTTAAATGTATAACGAGGGTTGCAAATTGCTGTTATTTCTTGTCAATGATGATGTCCGGTGAAGCTGTTAAGACCTTGCTAGGGCAATAGTGTAGTCAGTCTGAGAAAAAAAATACTGTACAAGTAATTAGTCCTAAAATTAATTGAATGATTTCTATATATATGTATAAATTATGTACTATGTGTATATATGTAACTACTACGAAACCTACCTGTAGAATATTGTTTTCGCGAACAAAAATCTTCACCTTTTTACTAGCAAAAAAAAACAGCGCCGTTTGATAGAATTTTTCTATTATAAAAAAATACTTTAAGTGACTTAAATATATAAAAGTGAGACATATGCAGTGGCTGTGTTTTTTGTAGGACTTAATATAATCTATCTCTCCGAATTAAGGTAGCGTTCGTAAGAAAAGTTCGACTTACTTTGCAAATTCGACTACCACAAAAAAGTATTTTCATTTTTCGGGTTAATATATAGTCTATGACAATCACAAATAACGTGGCTTATAGAACGTAACGTAAAATAATTTTTAAAACCGATTTACTAGATCCAGATATTACCCCCTAGAACCCGACAAACTTTAACTCTTTATAATATTAGTATAGAATAAGTTTGAAATGATTTATACCTGCTGACATAAATTACAGTCGATTATAAAAATTACTCTTGCAAGTATATTTTAAATAAAACTAGGGATCCGCCTCGGTTTCTCATGGGTGCAATATACTTATAAATGTAGCTTCATAACTGTTCATACAATAAAGCATTTGCCAATACCATTCACCAGATTAGGCCCCCCCTCGGCAACGGCTCAAGCCTAGGTCTGTTCCCTCGACGTGGAGCCCTTGGGTGCGCTGCTCGCGCGATACACTCACACAAAATCTTACATCACTGCAACAACATTACAAATATCAACCCCACACGTGCACGCATACATGCTAACACATGAAAATGGAAAGGTTTGTTTCTTTCTGAAATAGTTTAGAAAATTATCCGATACGAAATATATACAAGAGTTGTTGAGGTATGTATGCTTGGTACACATATATGTTCCAACAACTCATATATGTATGAATAGTTAGCTTGGGTCAGCTCAGATAGGTCGCGAATTGCACGTATCAGGCAACATCCCAAGCCGAAGTGTGCCGTGCACCCTTAAGTTAGTTGTCAAATAAAGTCGGCTGAGTGCCCTAAACGCTCGCCTTAGTAGTCCGGTGAAGCTGTTAAGACCTTGATATGTCAATAGCGTAGTTAGTTCGAGAAAAAAAAACATTACAGTTGATCAAAATCAAAAGAGTTGCGTTATATTCATCGCTTAAACTTTTTTATAGTGCGTGATTTTAAATCTGTGACATATACTCATCATCATCATCTTACTCTTTATTTTACCTAAGTAGGGTCGGCATTACATGTTTTCGCCTTCTTCTTTCACCTGTCCGACGTTATCTCAGTATTCATATATCTTATAAATTTTTCACAGAACATATTTTTTGGTATTCCTCTACTCCTATATCAGTCCACTGTCATACTCATAACTTTTCTTGTTACATACTTAATATCTTCTTATAATATACCCGTCTCATACTAACCTATTACTCCTCAACTTTTCTAACACTGGTACTATTTTCAAACTTCATCTGATATAGACGTTCTTAATGTTATCCATTCTGGTTACACCACACATCACACATCCATCTTAAATTCGCATCTATGCCACATGTAAACTTTTCACATCCTTCTTCTTCAACGTGAAGTTTAAACCTTGTATAAATCAGATAGTACCTGGGCAACCGAGCCTAGCTCGGTTCTTTAAAAAAACATTTTAAAATTAAAATAAACTGTTAGGCTGTACCTTACAAAATTAGTATTTTTTACAAAAAAAAAATCATATACACTCGAATTCGAACTGGGGTTGCACGGATTTTCGAAGCAACCAATTTCTACCTGAGCTCTTTTTGTTTTGACAGCGGCGGCGAAATTTACCTTCATATTCTAGCTATATTTTTTCATTGCCTGAAATCTCGGTAAAAAAAAAGTTTTCTTTGAATAAAATCTGGCTAGATCGATTTTTCGTCCCTAAAACTACCTACATACTAAGTTTCACGGAAATAAATGACGCCGTTTCCAAGATCCTGAATATATACAAATATAAAAATATACAAGAATTGCTCGTTTAAAGGTATTAGATTAGATTTATATTACTAAATGAAAAGTATATATCTTCGACAATGGGTAGCAGTGCATCGGTCTAAATTCGACCATATTTTTTTAAGTTTCAATATTATTGAAATTTAATAAACAAATTTCTACGTTTCATCTTCGCATTAAAATGATTGTGAAGTATAAGATTAATAGTGCTTTATGAAGTAAAGACTAACTTTAATGTAATCTCATCTATTGACACAGAAAATAAATTAACAGTGGCAAGGGGTCAATCGAATCTAAAATGAGGCTAAAAGTATTTATTAACAATTGTGCATCGAACTGTTATAGTTCTAAGCCGGTATATTCAATAGTTTTGACGTGATTTATTCTCAAAGCAACTGTATTTTGATTACATATATATTTATGTAGATACGTGTGTCTGTTCGTGTCATGATTGTATAATGGGCGACAGGATATGACACTTGTGTCGTACTGGACAAGGCTGCTACTATGTAATAAATAATGCCTGCCACTGAACTACGCCTACGGGGTGTCAAGTTCTGGGATCTAGTCTAGGAATAAATCGGGGTTTGTAGAGAGAGGGTTTTGTAACCGATCACTACCACATACACGTAGGTATAAACCCGTCATAGTGACTATATCTATACTAATATTATAAAGAGGTAAAGTTTGTGAGTTTGTGACGTTGGTAATCTCAGGAACTACTGGGCCGATTTGAATAATTCTTTTAGTGTTATATAGCTCATTCATAGATAATGGTTATAGGCTATATTTCATCACGCTAAGGCATATAGGAGCGAAACACAAATGAAAAATGTTTCAAAATCGGGATCTTTTTCCTTTTGGTAGCTTCTGCTGCGTGTTATCGTTAGCCCAGAGAAACTATCCTACCCAGAAAACCGACGTGAAGTAACAGTGCTTGCATTGTTGTGTTTCGTTCGGTCAGTGAGAGCGCCGGGGACCCACCTCCCCATCCCTTTCCCATTCATTTCACCTATTTTCCTTTCCTCCCCCAAAAACAGGCTGGCAACGCACTCGCGACTCACCTGGTGTTGCTAGTGTCTATGGGCGGTGGTGATCACTTAACATCAGATGACCCACCTGCTCGTTTGCTTCCTATGATATAAAAAAAAAATATTATTGCGAAAAAAAACAATAATAAATATGGCAGTAACAACTGGCTCATGGGCTGCTTGTTTGTTTTCGGATTGCACTACACTTGCCATAAGGTGCAGTGACGTAACTTTGTTGCATTATAATTAAAACACGCGATGTAATTAAAAAAAATAACAATGAATTACAATAATACTTCACAGAAGTAGACATGCACGTTTGTTTCTAGGTGGGTATATTGTTAAGAGAGCTATGCAAATTACACGGAGTGCCGGAACCGCCCGACCTCGACTCGTTATCACTGCCAGTGCATCCAGCGCCACATCAGCGGTAAGTTAAGATTGTTTACAATGAAATAGTTCATATAGTAGCAATCTCGTTAGTTTATTTAGGTACAATATAAGATATTTATTTAATTTGATAAATTATGAAACACTTTTAAAAATGCTGATTACATAAATGACGGGTTTTCATACAAACTTTTCTTAGTACTTACGTACAGTATGAAAGGAATCTCCATGCAAATTCTTAAGATATAATCTATGTATGTATAGTTTACATCAGGGCTTCTTTATGTCACTTCTTTTTTTGGGCATGCTAATTTTAACGCGGTAATTATTTAAGAAAGATAAATTGGACTTTATATTAGGATAACTTTGATTTATTAAAAAAATCCAAAAATTTTTAAAAGTCACCAAAATTGCCTTCGTCATTAATTTTTTTGAAACGCTTTATTTTTTTTGTGTTTATGACATTTTTTTGATATTTCCGAAATTCCCTTGCGAGACCGTTGCAAAATACTAATATAGATTTACCTGTTTATACCTGGCTACCCGATAGTTGAGACCGAAAAAAAAATAGGCAACCTAACGTTTGCATATTTTATGGTCTTCATACTTTCGTTTGGTATAGAGTTTATCTAATAATCACACCGGTGGAATGTTTCAAAAAAAATTTTTTTTTAAATTATTAATTAAAAATACCCTGGACTAAAATTTGTTAGGCAACCCATATGCAATATGGTTATTGACATATTAAATTAAATATAAAATACGTTTCATGAAATAAACATTTCGGTGAAGATCATTGTATATCGGGATCTTAAACTATAATCAAAGAAAATGAAGAATACAAATTAAGTGTATGAAACCAGTTGAAAACTGGACTAATTACATAATTAACAAGCGAAGCTGTGTGTCTTGAAATCTTCAATTGTAATTTTTAAATTAAACTTTAACTTAAGTTTTCGAAAAGGATGTGTTTAGAATACCATTTATTACAACTTTTTTTTGGGACACATTACCAAGACCATATAGCATGCTTATATTAATCTTTAAATATAAAATTCATAATACGCGGTTTGACTGATTTTTATGAACTTTCGTATACACTTATCAGATGAACTGAATGGATGTTTGTTATAGTTATGGAATAATGGCGCCGTTGTCGAGAACTTGATCTTTTTGTTATTTCCTAATGGAGTTTTATGAATATATATTTTTAATTGTCACATAAAAACATGCTGTAACACTAAATTCCCAGTCTCCCATTGCTAAATATTTCAGTTCAAAAATTTTCCCTATCCATGATTTAGGTGTGTATTAAAATAGCGTATATTTAGCGGATTAGCTAGCTTTCTTTTGTACTAGCATTTGCCCGCCACTCTGCTCGCAATGTACTAACTTTCTGTATGCGAAATCTTCATGAGGATCGGTTAAATAGTTAATGCTTGACAGCTCAATTAACAAATAAACAGGCAGCTTTTTATATCATTAGATTATATTTCTTATATATTATAGGAAACTAGCAGGCCCAGCGGACTGATAATAAAACAACCTCGACAAATTATATAACTAAACATTCCCCAAGAATCACTTTATCTGCAGGTGAAATCCGCATGAAAATCCCTTCAATCATTTCTGAGTTTATCGCGAACAGACAGATAGACAGACGTGGCAGAGGACTTTCTTTTATAATATGTATAGTGATTTATTCATAGCCGACAACTTAATATTTTTGCGTTTTTTTTTTTTTTTTATTTACGACTAATGAAATATTCGTCTTAACACATTTTTATTGACTCTATTTCTTGTATGTGTGCTGGGGAAAATATTATAGTGGCGTTTAAATTGCCTTTTTAATAAACTACGGAATTTAAATTTTGAGCATAACTTTAAAGTACACGATAAGACAAGACAATAAAGAGAAAAAAAGAAAAAGACTTTATTCTCAGATATAATCAGGTGAAAAGAACCTGAAAAAATAGTACAATTGTCCAGAAATTTCATACATGTTTGAAAGGTAGGACATCGTTGTGATGCATTTTTAAAATTTTCATTATAATCTATGCTACTATTATTAAGAGATAGAAGGTTGAGTTTTTTATCTGTAATGTATAAACCCAAGAATTATTTTACGGATTTTAAATCTTCTTTAACGTATACATATTTCTACCAATATAAAAATACATTTTGATGGTAGACTGGACTGTGTGTTGACATATACATTGCCCGTATTACGCGATTACCTATTGATTTGTATACTTTAATAATTTTAGAGTACCGAGTGTAATGTCAAATGGGGCGGAATCTGGTACAGAGGAAGATGAGGAGATGGCCGCAGAGGAGGATGACTCCGAGGGCGAAGATGACTTGCCATTAGAAATGGTTGATGATGCTGCACGCAGCAATAAGGTATAATACAATTATTACATACAACCTTCTTAATTTAACAGGTGAAAGGATAAACATTTGCAGTATTCTTGGATATGACACTTCCTGGTCACATTAAACATATTTAACAATAATATCAAAACAAATAAACAACTAAGAAAGCCTAAGTTAAAGTTTGTTTTAGGAGTTTTAAAAGTATAAACACAATCTTAATAAACCTAATTGCAATGACCGGTGCCGAAAGCCACGATGCGTGACCCGGAGTTAATAACTTTCGATAGTAAAATGGGCAATAAACCCTTTTGTTTTGTACCTGACGTTCCCATGTTCACTTTCAAGTGAAAGGGAAATCAACCGAAGATTAATGACACTGTGCTTTAACATAGATGCATAGGGGATTGATTATAAATTTTGTATTTTCTAGATAATTGAGTCACATTTTTAATTGATTTAGAATGGGTATGAAGTACAGGGTATTCTGTGAGAATATTGCTAACGAGTAACCGGTAATTGATTTGTTTTTCAGGACGATATGGAAACTGAACATTTAGCGACACTAGAACGGCTTCGGCAGAATCAGCGACAAGATTACCTGTCGGGTAGCGTTTCCGGCAGTCTCCAGGCAACCGACAGGCTAATGAAAGAGTTAAGAGATATATACCGCTCTCACTCGTTTAAAAATAATATGTATTCCATTGGTAAGGAATTTATATATTCTAAATAATTATGCTAAAGCAAAGAGCCATAAACATAAAGTATTTACAGGGTTTTGTGGGACAAAATATACAGTTACAACTTTACTGAATAGCTTAATATGACAGATTAGTGGTTGTCCAGGTGTAGTCCGGTGAAGCTGTAAAGACCTTGCCAGGTCAATAGCGTAGTCAGTTGAAAAAAAAGAAGAGAGGTTGTCCAGATATCTTTAATACCCTATAGGTACAGTAAACCCTCCTATATCCTTATAACGCATTTTCATATTACGCGATTTCAATCCTCCGTATAATACGGGTATTCCCTCATATAATGCAGGGATTTCCCACGTTACATTTCTGTACTTTAATGAAATCTTATAATGTGTTAGCAGGTGTATAACACATAATCGATGCAGTCAGGATAGCACGAAATACCAAGTAGTTACTTTCACTCTTTATTTGGCCAGAGTTACGGCTTGCAGTACTCTTCACAAAGGAATGCGTAGATAACACCGAAATCTTGCCTTTTATAGGCCGAACTATATAATTTATAAGACGGACTATATAAATTAAAGCAATTACCATTTACTTATAATTCTGCTACATGTTTTAAGTAACACAAAAATAATAATTAACAAACAAATTAATATATACGGACATCAATTCTATATAAATATATAAAATCATTGTTATTCATGTATCTGAAATATGTTTAGACATACAATTATCTGTGTAGAGTAGCGACATCTAGCCCTTTATAGGTCAAACTATGGACGTCAAAGCAATTACTATTAATTAACAATTCTGCAAGATACACAAAAATTATGATAATCATCAAACTAATGTTATGCAAATAGTAAACCAATAACATCAATTCCTATTAATGTCTCATTGAAACCTATATATAGTAGTTAATAATAATTCTCAATTATGTATCTTTAACATTGTGGCGCTAGTATCTCGTGTCTCGAGCGGCACCGGAGGTGGGTAGATAACAAATGATTTGCGCAGTTCATAATTAAGATTCGCACGTGTGTACACGTGTGCCAATTGTGTTAGATTTTCATTTATTAAAAGGTGTAGAAATTTAATTGTTGTTAATTTTATTTCGAATAAAATATTTTAATTTATACGTAACGCGTTATACGCGGTCGTATAAACGGGAATACGTCATACGGGAATACTACTATAACGTGGAAACAATCCACCGTGTTATAGAGGGGGATTACGGTATTAGTTTTTAATCATAATCTCGTTTGTTGTTAAATTATCAATTAGAGGGTACTGGCTCTCAAATGCAGCTGTCAAACCAACCAACCAACAAATTGTTGATGACCGTTTTTTTTTTTTTTTTCAATTTACCTTACACCTTTTGGCCACACTCACACAAACATGCGCTTCAAGGGGACTCCTAAGTTTTTTTTTTTTATATTGAAGCACGACATTGTGGCTGCGCTATGCCTGATAGTAAGCATAGTACAATCCAAAAACTGGCGACCACCGTGAGACAGATTATCCATCGTTGGTCGCCGCTGTCATGCCGGCCATAATGACGAAAGTCACCCTGTGCTGGATATGCACAGGCTGATCCCGAAACGTGACGCGCAAAAGCGAGTCACTATGACGGACGTTTTCGCCATGTACATGGTGGTTGCGACCCAGTCGGGCTGTAAAACCCTACCACCCCGCTATCGCCATTGCCTCGTTCGTGGATCAGCAGGGTGCACCACGTGCAGGTGAGGTTGGCTTGGGTGTCTCAAGTCTTAAGATGTTACTTGACACCCCTTACACCCCGAAGTGGTTGTCCGCAGTCCTGTTTATAGAGTAACCCTAAAATCTCTCATCGATGCGCATGTTTGTGTCAATGTGCCGTTTTCGAGCGTTTGTTGGTATAGCAGAGGCCCATTTCCCATCCCATCCTCTCCTCTTCTCCTTCCCTCTCCTATCCCCATCGCCCATTTTCCCTATCCTCCAAAACACGGGCTGACAATGCACTTGTGTCTCCTCTGGTGTTGCTAGTGTCTATGGACGGCGGTGATCGCTTAACATCAGGTGACTCACCTGCTCGTTTGCCTCCTATATGACATTAAAAAAAAAGTTTCCGTACTGTCTCTCATATTTATACTGTGCCACAATGCTATTGCTTTCATCAAAATGCCTTCACCGAATGCTCTAGCAAGTTGCAAGGATTTTAACCTATCTCAATTGAAACGGTTTCCGAACATGCTATCAACACTAAGGCATCGATCGATACTTGACCGAAATAATAATTCGTATTTTTTCTAAGGTTTATCAAGATGATTTATTTGTTTTTCTTTAAATGCTTAATTATTTTTCAGTTTTATTGGCAATATTTGATATTTTTGGAATTCTCTTTAAGGCCACTGCATGTCCCCGCGTACCCTCACAAAAAAAGTTCTGGTGTGTTATGACTTTGAATATTTTTAGCGTGACTTTTATGAAAACGTTGTCTAATTTATATCGTTACATATTCAGTGGTAAATTTGATTTTTATATGTTTATATTTTTATTCGTTACAGAGTTAGTAAACGACTCACTATATGAGTGGAACATACGGCTACGATCCGTCGATCCTGACAGTCCCCTACATAATGATCTGCTGGTGCTAAAAGAGAAGGAGGGCAAAGACTCCATTTTGCTGAATATTATGTTTAAAGAAACATACCCTTTCGAGCCGCCGTTCGTGCGTGTCGTATACCCCATTATATCAGGTAAGTTACAGTGTATAACTTATTTTCTTTAAATCAGGATAGGAGTAATATGGCATGAATTAATGAAAACTTTATTAGCCAGTGTCCAAACTAAGAGTATTAGAAATTTAAGCCTAATGACAAGGTATTTTCTTCTAGCTAACCAGGGGTATTATTATCCAAAAGTTGTTGCAAGTAATGCCAATATAGAAAAACCAGAAAAAAAAAAATAAAAGATATACTGGATGATCGGTTACTCGTTAGCAATATTTTTATAGGATACTCAGTATTTGATCTAGAGTATTTGACCTAATTATTTAGAAAATACAAAAATTATAGTACAATCTACACGTCTTATGTTAAAGTACAGTGTCAATCACCGTCAGGTTGAACGATCACATGACTGAAGGTTGTCACTCTTTTAACGGTCACGATGAATGAGTAGTGCACTGAATAAATATAATGAATATGTATAGGACGTAAATCTACTAATATACATAAACATATAGACACGCATACATTATACAAACGTCAGGTTTTGAAATGAAACTAAAACTTCCCGTTATAGTACGAACATATAATGAAATGGAAACTGAACAACAGAAGGTTAATCTGTCAATTCTGTCGATATTTTTGAACTCTAATCCTATTGCCCTCTGTCGTCTGGCTATATCTTTTTTATTTGGAGAATTTTTTACTAGATTTTTTTTACGTTGCCTTATGTTTTTTCAAATGTTGTTTAAAACAATTCTTGTCTCGACAACTGCACACAACAAAAAAGTACTGGCCAAATAGGGCAACCGTTCTGAAATGATGTGCATACGTACAATGGTCAATTCATTTTTATTTATATATGTTATAGTCAAAGGCCAACTATGCAGTCTTCCAAAAGTGACTTGGTTGACCAAAACCTTTGAGTAAGCACTGAAATAAAAGTCGCATCTTCGGGTCGTGAAATTTAAATATATTATTATTTATTTATACTAGTGAGCCGGACGTTTTCCTGTCTTGATAATTTAAAAAAATATCTAAAACTCAACCGCAGCGCCATCTACCGGGTCCATTTGTGAATCTAAACCATTCCCGGATCCACTGGAACACGTACACGATATTTCATCATAATCGGTCCACATGTTTAGGAGAAGTTCAGTGACATACACATGTAAAGAAGAAATTTATATATATAAAGATAAATAAGTATTTATTGTACATGTTTTGTTTTTATTATTTGAGCTTTGATTAAGACTAAAGACTTAAGTCTAACCTGAGGACTGAGTAGTCGATCATTGGAACTTCGAGGTTTGACTATAACATATAGATAAATTACAATGATAAAAAAACAGTAAATTAATAAGAACTAGTGGGCGCCCAGTGGTCGATATTCGACCATAGTTATTTCTTTTTTTATAGTTTGATCTTTATTAGGGTTCTTTTGTCAAAGGGTATACTTCTATAATAAAAGATTTTCATCATGACTACTCAGTTATTTGCCATGATCTTTAATTATATAAACATTTAAAAAAATCTATGTGTAAATGAAAATTTAAATCAATTATAAATTTGAAACAAAAATCACGTGGTAAAGCTCTCAAATTTTAAGCAAACATAACTTTACAAAAATACAGAAATTTATCGAAACCAATGACACAATTTTCAATTAATTTTACACGACATCATTTCATCATCATTATGAGAAATAGTGATATGCCCAATATCATCGTCTGGAAAAGTAATGGGTCCACAATGCAATCAAATGGTGAATCCTAGACAAAGATGTTTTTAATACTACCATTAGCTTTTGAAAATAAATTCTTTTTTGTTGCTACATGTGGTTGAATTGCAACGCTGTAACCGCGGAGGTCTAAGTCATGGATTACTTTTATGAACAAAATTCTTATTTTGATTATACAAAATATTATTTGGCTCATTTTTTTTATTAAATCATCATTTGAAGTAAGTTCACCATAAAAAATAATAAACATTACAATAATAGTTGTATTTTATTATATCATTGTTGAATATAGGATGAAAATGGTAAGTGGAACGTAAGAGTTAAAAAATACATATAGTCGAGAATAGCAACCTCCTTCACAACTTTTTTTGAAGTTCGTAATTATTGACGGCTGTCAAAATGTCGTTTTTATTTACATGTGTGTATATGTTGTGTAAAATTGAAGCAGTAGTGTGAGTAGTGTATATTTTAATGAATTTAATGTACTTCTAATGCATTTTATAGGAAATAAACAGCTTTCTGCACTTCTCCGCCATATAAACTTTAACTATGCCAAATTTCAAGTTCACCCGTTAACAGGAAATAGGTTAAAAAAGGGTACAAATATTTTGCTTCACGTATTAATATATAGATATAGGTATATGAATATATTATTTCAGGAGGTTACGTGCTGGTGGGCGGTGCGATATGCATGGAACTGTTAACGAAGCAGGGCTGGTCGTCCGCGTACACGGTGGAGGCGGTCATCATGCAGATAGCAGCGACCCTCGTCAAAGGGAAGGCGCGCATACAGTTCGGTGCGACTAAGGTCGTCTCCCAAACGCAGTACAGCCTAGCGCGAGCACAGCAGAGTTTCAAGTGCCTCGTGCAGATACATGAGAAAAATGGTAGGTCATCTGTATGTGTTTACGAAAAAAAAAGATCGGCAATGGACAATCTAGGATAGAGCTAAGGCCTGAATCCAGATTCGAACTGAGGCCAGATTCCATGATAGAATTTAGAGATTTCAGAGGTGGAAATTATCCCAGAATCCAGAATAAAATGCTGGCCACTATTTACGTTAGAACTTGGTCCACAATCCAACATAGGATCAAGCCCAGAACTCTGGTCAGAACCCAAGTTAGAACTCGGGCTAGAATATAAAATAGAACTCACGTTAGAATATAGCCTATAATTCAACCCAAAATGAAGAACCCATGCCGGAATCTATAATAGAATGGTAGCCAGTATCTAGGTTAGAATCCAGGCTAGAACTCTGACCACAATCTAGGCTAGAACTCAGGCCAGTACCTGTTCCAGAACTCATTTCAGGATCTAGATTAGAAATCATGCCAAAATCTTGGCTAGAACTCTGGTCACAATCCAGATTTGAACTCTGGCCAGAATGAAGGCAAAACCCTATCACTTGCTAATGACATCATTAAATCCACTGAACGAGATGTATCCTTGCTTAACCTTCAAGTTAAGCCTATCTACTAACCTTGTGTTCTGCACAATTATAAACTGAGCAGTCAAAAATATTGTCGAGGACTGTATTATTAGTCTATCCGTTACTATAAAAATGTTATTGTTTCTCTTTTTGTATGTATTCTGTATAATGTAGATTATATAGTAGTATAGATAAAAAAATCGTGAATCTCCATATCGAATTCAATCCCAGGTTGAAGAAAGGCTGTGATACACTTCATTGCTGTCTTTTGGGACAGGGATAATCGTTTTTATTTTATCATTGACATGATACATTTGAATGGTAATTTTTGAAACGAAAACTACTTTAGAGTCGTTGAGCTGTATGTTTTGGCAGTAGATAAATTTACAATTTCGCATCATGACATGTTAAGTAAGCGTGACCGATAGTGTTGCGCAAACTGTGAAACGTAAAGAATTGAGACTGTAATAATTCAGGCTCTAACAAGGCACTTATGAACGTCAAAACTACCAGTAGTTCGGAAAATAATGCAGTCATTGAGAAAAATCGGCAAGAAACTCGATCTGGTTTATCTCTTTAAATTATACATAGGATATATTACGCGTTTACGTTACACGTCACGATTGTTTTTAGTGGATGCAGAGATGATTCGATTCAAAACATCATCATTCACATATCGATCCACTCTATAATAACCTTCTTCTTAAAATGGCAACATGTGTGTTGACACAATTTTGCCAATGTCAAGTGAAGGGAGTCATAGACAATGGAGGTTGCGCCAGACAATTAGACAAATATCTTTATGTTCAGACCGGGCTATCTACAAACAGGCATCACAAAGAAAATACATGTAAATTAAACATACAACATATTGTTAGATTGCGGACATACACAAGAGCATTACACTAAAATCTAAAGTTTAATTTTGTTAATATTAATAAACTTCGAAAAGCATTCTACAATTAAATGTTTATCCATAACAAGAGTTAAGAGACACATCATATTAGTAGGACGGGGAATAGAAGAAGGTAGAACACCATAGATAGAGAAAACTTTTGACACCAAAAACCTCTTGACTTGGCACTTTAAAACTCACAATCTGACAAATTGGCATTATTAGAAATTAGAACAATTATTGATTATTAAAAATAGAACTGGCCACTTTAGATATAGATTGTTAAGGGTTAATTAATCACTTTTTAAATAACCGACACGAGTTCGGACAGAGCTATTGCACGCTACGACGGCCGCCGAAAGACTAAGTCAACGGCTTTTTTTTTTCCTCGAACTGACTACGCTATTGACCTAGCAAGGTCTTAACAGCTTCACCGGACTATAAGATTCAACACGGCAATTGCCGCTCCTTATATGTGCCGTTCGCAGTATAACTACCCGACATTAAAACATAACATCAACCAATTGCGTCTCAGGTTATTAGTTGTTACTAATAACCCCGATATAGTCTTATAGTAAGTCATTAGTAGTACGGAGAGTACTAACACTATAATAATCCTTTGGAACTTATAAGTGCCTCGATAATTTTTTTTATTACTGTTATGTTTTCCAGGTTGGTTCACACCTCCGAAAGAGGACGGCTAATATATGCGAGATCGCTCCAGTCGTTTAAATCTAGGAACGTAACGTGCGACATCTACAGTAACGGCTGAGAACTACAATGAAACCGATGGTAGTAATTCTGCCAGTAATGAAGTTCTCTTTTAATATAAAGCCGGATGCGACATATATATACAGCATGTGTTTATTTTGATATCTGCGTCGACATCTCTCCAGTTACTGTGTGTTCCCATGTACTCTTATACGTTAAGTGCTATTAATGGTTTGAATTAAGTGCGGATGTTCGATGAGAGACTCTATAAGACTTATATTATACGTGTAATGTTTTTTTTTTTTGTAATCATTAATTTGTCATTGAAAATAAATATCCATACGATTATAGTACTAGATGTTACTGGAACTGTAAAGTTAAAAGTTCTTTGCATTTCTCTTTTAGTTTTAATTAAATAAATGAACACCTGTGATTCTTTATTTGCATTTTGTTTTTGTGGTTGGATAAATCGTGTACGTTCTATTTTATACATGTGAGTTTTTTTAATAAGCATTTTTTTTTTCGAAGTGTCTACGCTATTGACCCAGCAAGGTCTTAACAGCTTCACCGGACTACAATATAAGCTTATATCTTTTCACTCGTTGTTACTATTACTATTATAATATCTTTGCCGTGCGGCTACGCTCGCGTTAGTGTAGATTTGACCCATCTTTTGAGAACCATTACATTTTTTAACGAAAGGTACTCTATGTACTTTTCTGTAGCCCTGGTAATATATATGCAAAATGTATTGCTGATCAGATGCGTAATTAAGATGTGATAGCCTAACAAATAGACCAACTTTAACATTAATAATTGCTACATACTTTATCTGTATCAGTAATTGAGTTAATGTTTGTATAAATATGTTCAAATAATTTTTATATTTTTCCATAAATTATCGGATTAACGTTACCACATGGATACTAAAAATTTGATCTCGATAGTTTAATGCAGTTACACACAACCTGCAGCCCGCTGGCTCTTTGTATTTTGTCCACACAATTATATTTTATTTTCATTTTGCAACATTTTGTTTGTTTGTATTTCTTTGTATTAAAACTTTCAATATGTTAAATACCTTTTTTCTATTGTTAGTGTCGTTTTTTCTACAAACGTAGAATAAGGCGAGAGAGAAAATTTTTGAAAAGATTTTTATTTTGTTACGCCAGAGAAGTATAACTTCTAACGCGTGTACATAAGTACACACACACTTTTATAATACATATATATCTGTAATTTCCGGCCACCATGAGTGAAACGTGTTTGTGACCCGTTTAAAAAAAAGTTTAGTACCACTGCTCTAACGTGTTCGGACTTATGATATAATTTCGACCATGATTTTATTAACTTTTAATTATGTGATTAAAGAAAAAAATGCATTTTGTACTGCAAGTAATATAACATGTAGAAACTCGTTTAGATATATGACCAAAGGAGTCGAGTTATATTAGCACAGATTAAAATATAAAACATAAAACAAATATAAAATTCCTAAAAGGGAAACTGTATTGTTTAGGTTAGGTTTAGGTAAAGCTGGTCTTAGTTGCAACTTTATGCAATCAAATGGTATTAGACTTCAATAAACGTACAAGATATTGTCGTATCGTAACAGATCTGCATCTAATTATGGTTTGTATTTAGTGCTATTTTTACCCATATACAGAAGTGATCCACATACTTATATTATTATGGGTGACTGATTACTCGCTCGGAATATTTCTACAGGATATTCAGTACTTGAAACTCGTTCTAAATCAAACGTTAACTTAGGTTATCTTTGTTGTTTATTAGTATTTGTTTTGATATTATTATTTTATATGTTAGTTGTGACCATGCACTATTACACGATTGAAGGTTATCTCTCTTCAATCAGCCACAATGTATATTAGCTGATAGCCGCAATTTTTATGTACTCACGAAAAAAAAGAAGTCCGTCCTGCGCATGGGCACTACATCGCTTGCCCGATTCCACATATTCGCAAGTCGATTTTGTAAAATTATAATAATATGAATTTATTCATATATACGCGCCCAGCGGACGTTTCCTGCCTTGATAATATAAAAAAATACTAAAAGTCAACCGCATTGCCACCTTTCGGCTCTAATTGTGGACCTAAACAATTATTCAATCCATGAATACAACCTGAACACAAAAAAAAATCAGCCAATTCAGCCAATTAGGAGTTCAATCACATACAGACGGATTGAATAATTATATCTATACATATAATAAAATTTATAGTAGGTGTCTAGAATTCCGTACTAATATTATAAAGAGGTAAAGCTTGTGACGTTGTGGGGGGTAATCTGGGGAACTACTGGCCCGATTTGAAAAAATTTTTCAGTGTTATATAGCTCATTTATCGAGGATGGTTATAGGTTATATACCATCACGCTAAGACCAATAGAAGCAGATCACCAATGAAGAATGTTTCAAAATCGAGGTTGTTTTTCCTCTTGAGAGTTCCCGCTGCGTGTTAGCATTAGCCCAAAATAACTATCCCACGCGAACGAAGTTGCGGGCAGAAGCTAGTAAGTAATAAAATAGATTTCAATCAATTTTAGGGAAGTTCTTCTGTCTGTTTGTATGAATACGAATCACTGGCTAAAAAAGAATTGATGGAAATCATAAAGCATATGTTTGAGTAACACTAGTGTTTGTTTCATTAAAATAGGTTCGGTCTATCATAAGTTTTTTTTTTTTTATTGAAGCACGACAAAGTGACTGCACTATGCCTGATGGTAAGCATAGTACAATCCAAAAACAGTGGCGACCACCGAAAGACAGATTATCCATCGCTGCTAGCCGCTGTCATGCCGGCCATAATGACGAAAGTCATCCGGTACTGGATATGCACAGGCTGATCCCGAAACGCGACGCGCAGAAACGAGTCACTATGACGGGCTTTTTCGCTATGTACATGGTGGTATGACCCAGTCGGGCTGTAAAACCCTACCACCCCGCTATCGCCATTGCCTCGTTCGTTGATCAGCAGGGTGCACCACGTGCAGGTGAGGTTGGCTTGGGTGTCTCAAGTCTTAAGATGTTACTCGACACCCCTTACACCCCGAAAAAGTTAAAAGTTAACGAGAGAAAAGTTAGATAAGTAAATTGACTTAATATATTGATAATATCATTAGTCACTGGTTTTTACATAAGGTTCTATGCGAACGAAGTCGCGGACACAGCTAATGGTACTACAGGTATAAAGATGTGCTTGTTTACCCATAATTATAACACAAACTTAAAACTGGCTTCATAAATTCTAAATGTAATATCTATATGAAATAGATTTCACATAAAAAGCTTTTTATGTACGTACGATCGCAATTTTCTCAAAAATTGCATAAGCAATCTATTTTTTATATTCTAGTAGACGTATTCAACACTTTGGAAAACTTAGGATTATTCTTAGACATAAAATTTGTTTCTTCTGCAAACGAACAGATGTTTCATCTGATGTTTAGTGATCACCACCGTCCATAGGCATCAGCAACATCAGAGGAGTCGCAAGTGCCTTGCCAGCCTGTGTTGGTTTGGGAAGGGGGGAGGGGGGAGGGAGGTGGGCCTCAGGCGCTCTTACTGACCGAACGAAACGCAACAATACAAGAGGTATTACTTCACGTCGGTTTTCTGTGAGAGGGTGGTACTGCCCCGGACGATCCGACCCATTCATGCTGGAACCAATTACAGCATCAGCGTGGTTCTACCATCTACATGTAGCAAAGGCTAATTTAAAAAAAATTCTCAGTCTTACCAGCGATAATAATGATTTCATTGAATTTTATTGTTTTTAAAGAAGTTTTAAAAGTCTGGAAAAAAAATTCGTTAAATGTTCAGTGTGCACTAGTCTTTAGAATAAAACTCTAGGTTGAATGCATAAATTTAATTTCATTAACTACATATGCATTCTACTTTGGCACTACAGTTTGGAATGAATATTCCTCGCGTTCTTCATAAACGCTTTGAGTCCGGCTACGTGTTGCTCGCTACCAGGAGTGTTAATCCTTTTGCAGAAGTCTTTTTCATTCATGTTTATTATCCACTGCTTGAGTTTAGGAAACCTGCGAATTGAAAATTAGAGCATCTACAAATATATTAAAAAATAAAAACTAATGTGATCGATTGTTTGTTGTGATTTGTGGGGCAAGTGGTATTTTGCGTATTCACAGGACAATGCAGACGAAGTTGTGGGTATCTATTTATTTACAAAGCGATTTTAAATATAATTTTATGTTGGATAGAGTGTATTTTCAAAAAAGTCAAATTTTGATTGAAAAAGCGTTAGACCTTGAATTTTGAGATATTGGTTGATAAATGTCAATCTAAAACTAGGCAGACACCCAAGTAAGGTAAAACGTGGTGTATTTTTTAAAGTAATTTTTGAAAACTCTTATTTTTGACACTTCAAAAACTCACTTTTTCACTTGCGTCGAGAAACTTTTGCAAAGGAAAACTTATGGGTTGAAATCGTCGATTGACTTCCAAAATGCTCGTGTCGTATTGAGCTTCCGCCAGACTAATGGACTAGTAGAGTGGTGCAGTTCAATATAATTAAAAAACTTTAAAATGTGTATAATTTACCTGGAATGCTAATAGATATGTAACCTAAACTAATATTTATTAATTTCAATCTACTACTTATTGAATTTTAGAGAAGATCATAAAAGAACACAATTTTTCCATTGATTTGAGTTTTCACTACTACCGGTAGTTCTTATTTGCTAATATTTTCTTCTGTAAAATGCTTAACGTAATTGAGAAGAATTTTGTTTTCACAAACCTCTCCTCATCAACGGGATGGAGTCCATTTAATGAAGAGATTGTGGTGATCGCGCTGATGTCAGCCACTGTAACTACGTTGTCAGCCAAATACAATGTATCGGAAAGGTAAAACTCCATCATTTCGTACGCTTCTTCTATATTCCTGATCATACTTTTCGATAATTCTGACAATTTTCCCACGTAAGTTGGCGCCTTTAACATGAAAATTCACTTTTATTGATATTGGTCTTTAACGAATGGTCATGCTCCTTTGAAGGCCAACTATAAAAAAGTCATATTTATGGCCTTCTGATGACAAATTCCTTACACTCACACTAAGATACATCAAACTCAAGTTGCTATTTTGTTGTTACGGTTCCTCGCTTTATAAACTTCGGTCGTCGTAGTTAAAATTGTAATTCGCGCGCACAGCGAAACGTAAATTTTTACATAAATAACCTATTATTATCTATCTTTTTACTTTAAATTGTCACATGGATTGCTTATGGTGCTAAAGAAAACAATAATAATTTTGATACGATTTCAGTTAAAATATCGGTAGTGTTCCTATGAAAGCCGATGGTTCCTTATAAGGCCAATCAAAAATCTGACGGTTGGCCTTGCTAGGAAGGACTTACTGGGAACATTTACAAATCATAAAAATATGAACACTTAGTTTTTAGTTATTAATACGTACTAGGAAAGTTCAAACAATGTCCTATGTTTATAATAGTATTATTATTAATGATAATTATTAGTTTATCCTTCATAGCAACATTTTGGCCTTGCAAAGAAAGGACCTAGATGAAGGCCATTATAGGTAAAAAAAAAAATTATCCTAAAACACACTGGCAACTTATTTGTTATAAATATAATACTTATTAATATATTTTTTTTATTTTTTCCATTTATATTTTGTTAGTTATTGTTCAGGAAATGTTCGTTAATTTTTTTAAGAAAATTATAATATGTTTAGCATTCAATGTTCCGTTTAAATGAAAGAGATTTTTATGTAGTTTTAGTAAAAGTGGATATTTTGATTATTACAATTTTAGCTTTACATTGAACAACTAACTAATAATATTGGCCTTGTATGGAGCCTTGTTCCTTGCAGGGCAGTTTGCAAGACCTTATTAAAAGTTAAGTCTAATAAATAGTGACATGACATGTAGAATAAAAAAGAGTAATGTATACGTTACATAATAAGACAAAGTATTAATTAATAATTTGTTTCTTTCATTTATACAGTAAATAACGTAATAAAAACAGTTTATTCGTTACGGTGGCCTTCCATGGTCCACCCACCTTACTTTTATGCAGTACAGATAAAGGCATTGGTAACTTTTCTTGCACATTGTTTGACCATAATCTTACCTCTCAAATATGGTACTAGGAAATTCTAAAGACGTTACGTATAGCTGCCAGAACTCACCTAAGTATATAGTTTCCGTGACAGATTTTCAAATTGCATTTAGTAATAGACCGTTCAAACCTTAGAAAAGTATTTAAATTCAACCAGATTATAACAATTTTTCCCATCAGTGTAAAGTCAGTTACAAAAATATTATTTTCACTACTCGGATGTTAAAAAAAAATTTGGTGCCCTGACTATACGAATGTGTGTTACTGTGTGAAGAATTGACGAAATGAATTTACCATAACGGATCTTAATCGAGGAAATAAAACACCACAATCAAAGAACAGCCTCTGAGTTATGGTAGCTCGCTTCCTTTTGTCAGATGGATAAAGATAAGAATGTTCAGGCTTGGCGTAGTTGTCGATGAGATAGAGCATTATAGCGTGGCTGTAAATGAAAATCTATAGTTATTAGGTATATCCAAAAACCAAACAAAGTCATTAATTCAATTGTCTTATCATTTTTAATATAAAATACATAGGTACGTATATCGAGGTATAATTTTATATAAAAAAGAAATGTGAACGTGTCTAAATATTTTAAGAGATTTCGAAAGCAATATTAAATATTTGTATTTAAATAAATACATACTTGTTACACAGTTCTTATACAGGTTTATTTCTTTTAATTGTTTACTCTAATGACAAAAGATGTTTAACGATTAAACATTCTATATTTGAAGTGGACAGTAAATTAAATTCTTATAAAAATTATTTGTCCTTTGCTAATAAAATATAGACAAAATAAATACCTGTCTCCTAATGAAAAATCGCCTTCATCATATATTGGTATCGTTTTCATTGGGTTTTTCTGTGAATATATCATTTAAAATTATAGAATCCCTATTAAATACTACCTACCCGCTCCGGTTTCGGGCGGATATACTAACAAAGAAAATGATATCAAATTTTACCAACAATTTAACGTAAATCTATCAATATCTTTAGAAATCTCCCGAGTGTCTTCTGTCTCAGTCGCTCGCTTATAATAAGATTTTTAAAATATTTTTTTTACTTTTCCATTTTTTTAAGTATTTTCGTTCATACAAAACTTGTTCTGATTATTATAAATAGAACAAAAAGTGTACGCCAAATAGGTGCAGCTTTTCCGAAGTGATACATATATTCGGGAATTGTTTTTTTCTAATATAGAAGATTCTGATAGAAATAAAAACTTACTTTTCTGAAAATAAGAGTATCTTGTTCACGTGAAAGAGGATTTAATTCTTTTTGCTCAATAGCCAGACTCAAAATGTCAATGATCATCATTACAGCCCTTGCCGGCGGACTGGCGTCCGTTTTGTATAATACACCCTGGTAATGTGCACCCTTGGGTAATATTGACTTGAAGTCTCCTGTGGCCATTTCTCCAGATTCCTTGGTTCTTCGACTATCACTCTAATATATAAAGAAAATGGTAGTTACTTTAAATTTCTTTTCAGCAATTTTTTAATCCTAATAACTTAAATTAACTACGCTAGTTAATAATGAACAAAACTAAGGATGTAAAGTTTAAAACTTCTACCATTTTACACTGTTTGTGTTTCTTTATCAAGTTCCTATAATACATATTATACTCTTTGATCAAGGGCAATGTCCACTAACAATGTTAGACCCGTTAGCTGCAAAACTTTGCTAAGATATCAACAGATGGCGTTTTTTTTTTAATGTATGTTTCAATGATAATAAAATGGCAATAATTCAGCATACTAGTCTGTAATATAAAAATATATATATAGAAATTAAAATAAAGTACATATATACTCACAAATTGAACAAAAATAAAGACGTATTAAAGATACAATTTGTAATATTACTATAATGCTTCATTGTAATACAGTACTGAATAGGTTCGTATCTCTCGGAACATAAAAGATATGTAGATCAAATCTTTCATTCAAAATGGCGGAAATTTTGAATTCGATTTATGCGAATTATATCAAATACGTATTGTTTAGCTGATGGTTAAAACTTCAATCAATAATGAACGTTGATAAAGTGATTCCTGGGAAAGGTTTAAGTATGTAATTTTTAAGTTTTTTTGTTATCAGGGCGGGACGCCGTCCGCCAGGCTCGGTAGTATAACAAAAAATTAACTAGAATAGAAAAAAAATTGATCCTTTTTAATACCATTTATTTGGTTCCTTCAATCTATATAATTGCGACCATATACTAATTTCTTAGGCTATTTGTAGGTCATGGATACAGATGACCGAATTGCAATAGTGGTATAAGTTGTAGATTTAATCCACTTGGGCACTTTTTTGTAATTCGTTAACTTATGATATTTTCAACTACGTATAATATATACTTCAGCTTTCCTACCTAGTAATTTTTCTCCTACATTCCCTTACTTGGCAACGGTTCAAGTCGAGGTCACGAACTTGTGATAGTCCATTCCATACTTCTTAAACTTAGCCAAGTGTTACAGATATAGTGATAGGTTCAATGAACAAAATGGTGACGCATTTAATTAAACGCATTATAATTCATTCAGTCTGTCTTTTTTTAAAAAGGTCTATACAAATTTCTAAATATTTTCAGTTCATATCCATTCTTTTTCTATAATTTATGATTATTCTACAGTTCTGTGTATGTATCCTATTTATATGCATAATCGTGTATAGATATAATATCAAAAAGTTAAACGAATTTGGCGATATTATTTCAGAGTTTTAAATAGACTGGATTTAGTGAAAATAGTAACAGAATTGCTACGCATAGAACCGAATTAAAACTTACCGATATACCAGGCCAGTAAGGGGTCTTCTATACATTTCCATCACCAAGTAGGAAATATTCAGCTGAATAATATTGACAAGCAATAAATTACTGCTCAGAACAAGGGGCTAAGTAAAGTCCTCACAGCAATTAGGTACAAAATTCCAGTGGGATAGATGCAAAATCGACGCCGTATCATTGATTGCATGCGCGGTAATAACAAAGGCTTTAAGGGTTAGTGTTGCCGTTCTAAAATAATAAACTTTTAGTAATTGCATTAAAAATTTAGAATTCTATTTTTAAGGACAATTATTTTTCTCTTGAATATGGGTTCTGTCTCGTGGCTATGATAACACCCCATGCAGACATCACAAACGTATAGAATTACTAAACATAATTATTATGCTATTATTTATATTATTTTTGCTCTATTCGACAGAGGACCCGATAGCATCGAATTTTAATACCTAACCTAACCTAATTTTAAATTGTCGTGAATCCATTTCTATAATTTCCATACTGAAAATATTTCACCAAATTAAGTCCAGTTGTTTTTTTTGTTTTATTAACTTATTTGATATAATACACCGTGGGCAAAGGCTGAGAGCAATTATCAAGTCAGAACTACTTAAAATTATTTGATCGTCAGATTCCTTTCTCTTACCATCGTTAATCAAAATGAACCTGCCTTGTTCATTATGATTATTAATATGTCAATACTGTATATATAAACGTTGTACGACTTACCCAAGATAATTGATAGCCACTGAAAAGAAAAGGTGCAAGAAAAAATAAATGACTTTGGAACACTAAAGTAATATTTGTTTTTCTTCTTTAAGTAAGCTTTTATTTGATATACCTACTCCTTTAGTTAAAAAAACAAATACACGTATAATATAAATATGAAAATACCAAAATGATTTCTGAACTCAGTTATATGTTTACTATTGTTTTAATGAGCACAGATTTATTTTCATATTAAACAATATTTCTGTAGAAAAATTTATATTATTTATAGGTATAATTACATATAACAAAAAATGTCTACATGGTGTTTCATTTTTAATGATTAATATTATAATTTACAAATATTCAAGTTAATTCAACTTTACACCATTTTCACATATATATTATTGTGAGAGAATATTAATAAGGAACATTTGTGAATAAATAAGAAACAGATTCTGCATAATGCGTACGCCTTATAGCTTCAGCTAACATTACCGAGATATCTATGGTTTGTAATTTTGGACACAACTTTACATGCTTATCTTGAGGAATTGTGTTTGTCACCACGATCGCTTCTAGACAAGATGAATTTATTTTTTCAATAGCGTTTCCTGCAAAAACTCCGTGGGTTAGTATTGCGTAAATCTTATTTGCGCCAGCTTCACTCAGTGCTTCTGCACCTTTAAGAATTGTATCACACGTGTCGGCTAAATCATCAACCATAATTGCCGTCCTGTTCATGACGTTTCCCACAAGAACCGTCGTGTCTCGTTCATTGGCTCTCTGTCTTTCTTTATGTATTATAGCAAAGTCTATATCCAATCTATCGGCAATAGCCGTCATTCTTTTAACTCCTCCAGCATCAGGCGATACCATCACACTTGATTTCCATTCTGGTATGTTCTCTTTTATCCATTTAGTGATAGCTGGCTCAGCGTAAAGATTATCCACTGGGATATTGAAGAAGCCTTGGATCTGTGATGCATGTAAATCTATTGTTATTACGTGGTCAGCTCCCGCGACTGATATAAGGTTTGCCAATAATTTAGCCGTAATAGGTGCTCGACTTTTTTCCTTTTTATCCTGCCTCGAATAAGGGAAGCTAGGAATAACGGCAGTTACCCTCGACGCAGATGCGATTTTACAAGCGTTAATCATAATGAATAATTCCATAAGATTGTCATTGATTTCACCACAACCGCTCTGTACTATATAAACATCCTCACCTCTCACTGATTCACCAATCTCTACATTTGTTTCTTTGTTGCTGAATTTCTTTGTAGTCGCTCTTCCAAGGTCGATTCCGAGTCTTGTAACAATTCTTTTCGCGATTTCAGGATGAGAACTTCCCGTAAACACTTTGATGTTCGGCATTCTTGAATTTGGATTGATGAAATTTCTTTCTGTATTCTTATTGTCTTCTTTGTTTGTGATTTCGTCAGGTATCATCTGGTAATCTTAAAGCGAAGCGATCACCTCGCCGGTCAGCTCTCGATAGTGTAATAAGTTGTTGTTTGCTTTAAATACACACTTATCTGAGTTCGAGGAGAGGTCACATTAGTTGTTTGTATCCTCCACAATGGAAGTATACTGTGCCTTTTTATCTTTATTATTAAAATATCTATTGTCTTGTTGACATAAATAATATGTATAAAATAACACAATCTGTAACTATGTACCTAAAATACTTAATAACAATCTCGTACAAAAGTCATTCGGATCGATCATGTTATTTACTAATACCGAATGCAAACTTCTACTGATTTACTTTCGTGTAGGTTTATAATGATATATTTTTCCTGAAGTTAATAACCGTCACGTAATTGAATATTTGTTATTACCACAGAGTTTCTTATCCACAAGATGTGTCGTATAAAAATCTTTTCACAATATTCGACAAGTTGATTTATTATTCTATGTCGATATGGTTACCTTGGTTTTAATAAATAACTTTTCGTTAATGTCAGTCACTTTGAATACAAACTAAACCTTTGTCATGAAAAATCTTTGTAGAGATAAAAAAGGCTAAGGAACAACCGCATGAAGTCGATTATGGAATTCGTTATCGCATATTTTTTCTACTATGGGCGCGTTTCACAAGACGTTCACAAGGCTCACTATAACCCTTTTCACCATTCCAATAGACGACCACGATCGTTGCGTTCTTGCCGAAAACGTTATTGATGACGTCATAACATACGCTCGCGGGAAGCTCACGACGCCCCATGTCCGGAGGTGGGCCGACGTGAGCGTTGAGAAAATTGGCAGGATTTACAATAAAGATGGCGACTGTAGTCCGGTGAA
This sequence comes from Antheraea mylitta, assembly GCA_014332785.1. NCBI lineage: Eukaryota > Metazoa > Arthropoda > Insecta > Lepidoptera > Saturniidae > Antheraea > Antheraea mylitta. Next base: position 5,965,160 of record JACEII010000012.1, read on the forward strand.
GCTGTTAAGGCCTTGCTAGGTCAATAGCGTAGTCAGTTCGAGAAAAAAAAAAAAAAGATGGCGACCGTAAAATGCCATTATTTGATACGGTAAAGAATATTTATATTAAATAACATATTGTATTTTAATACATAAATAAAATATGTTAATTAAGTTTTGATAATTTTACTTCTATTTAAAATGTTGTGCATCCTAAAATTCAATGAAGGAATTAATTTATAATCATTTAATGGTAATTTAATGGTGCTGTAGCGTGCTGGCCATTAAAAAATATCTATGGCCCTTTTTGAAAAACAACGACATATTCGTTGTCACTGGAGATACAAATTTTTCCTCGACAAAAGTGGACATTAAAAGTTTCGGTTGCAAAGTCAGTGTTTGATTTTATCATAATTTCAGTTCGAACACGCCCCAAAAGTGCATTTAAAACCTAACCTTTTTAAAACAAGTCTTCAATACGTATTTAGCATTTTTTGTAATAACACTGTTATGGTTTTGAACAGTCCAGGGGCTTATTTTTTGTGTATAATATTTAAGATGATTACAGCAAGATTTATATAGTGGGGTTTAATTATTTAGAGTACTGTTATTGTTAATCTTTCAATGTGAACTGTATTGTGAGTTGATAAGAAGGTCGTATAACATGATTTATTATAAATTGCATCATAACTATGGCAATAATTGTATCAATATATCTATTGTGACAACAGTATATCATTATCTTCTTAGTTGCTATCGTCCCTGGGTCACAATTAATTAATATTGGGAATTTAAATATTTCTCTAGTTTTAAACTAATCTAGTGGGGTTGAAGGCCTTTCATTTTACTTTGGGTAAAATGGTTATCTAAATGAATGGGACTGAATATTCCACTTTTTCACACGTGCCTTTTACTTACCGTCAGGTATTAGAATTATCCTAATGGATGGATTGATGGTTTCTAAAACTTTACATTGTTAATTCTGGTGAAGATGATAATATTTACGGAAAAATATTATCTAATTCAGCCTTGTTATTTAATTGTATCATAACATAGGCATATTTTATTATTCCTGATTATCAAATATAATATTTTTCCCCAAATACATTTGATTTAAATAAGTTGAGATTAAATAAACAACAGTCATTTTTTATCTAATTATTGTTCTTAAGTTTTCTAAAAGCGTGCACGACAATTTTTGTACACTAACAAGTATATTTTTTATCTTGACTTGTTGCTATTTTCGATTATTCTACGTTGTTACAATGAATATTTGGAAATTAAGTTTATACGTATGTATTTGTCTCACTTGATATTCTCGAAATTTCCTACATAGGCAGAGGCGATACCGAAGACAAAAAAGATAAAATAATGACGTACATGTTTACATTTAATGTAAATTTTGAAATTAAATAAATTTCAAAGCAACGTTGGTTTTAATACGTGGGACGCAAGTTGCTTCGTCTAAGTATAATACATTCAACATAACGAAACAATATTAAACTGAAAGGCCATGATTAACGTTTTGTTAAAATTTGTTTAATTACCCTATGCAAATAAAATTATTGTAAACTAACATCAGCCCGTGGCTTTGCTTTAATATAGATTTGACCTATTCCCTTAAGAACAATACCTTTTTTAGGTGAAAGATACCGCATTTCTTTCCTGTATGTCCGACAACCTTTTTTCTTTTTCGTACTGGCTACGCTATTTATTTTATTTTAATTTTATATTTATGTTATGTTATGTTATGTTATGTTATGTTATGTTATGTTATGTTAGCGTGCTCCCATATGGAGCACGCGTAATTTGTTACGCGGATGACACCCTAGTCGTAGCCCGGGGGGAGGACTGGAGAGAGGTAGAGCGCCTGGCCACGATGGCCACAACCCTCGTGGTTAGGCGCATAAGAAGGTTGGGCCTCAGGGTGGCCCTCGAGAAGACCGAGGCCATACTCTTTCATGGGCCTCGGCGGGGGCCACCACCTGGGGCCCACATTATGGTGGAGGGCGCCCGGATCAGGGTGGGTGCCCACATGAAGTACCTGGGCCTCACCCTTGACGGGCGCTGGCGGTTCGAGCCCCACTTTGCGGGGCTCGGGCCGCGAATTGCTAGGGCGGCGGCGGCACTCGACCGGTTGCTCCCCAATATTGGGGGGCCGGGTGCCGGGTGCCGTCGACTCTTCATGGGAGTCGTGTGGGCGATGGCCGCCTACGGGGCACCGGTCTGGGCTGATGCCCTTGGTGCCACTAACGTGCGGGCGCTGCGCAGTACGCAGCGTACGGTGGCACTGAGGGCAATCCGGGCATACCGCACGGTGTCATCAGCGGCGGCCTTTACGCTCGCCGGCTCCCTTCCCTGGGAGCTGGAAGCTGGGGTGCTCGCCGCCGTGTACGAATTCACGGCGGCGAGGAAGCGTAGTGGGGAGCCTCCGGCTCCCAGGGAGATAGAAGTTAAAAGGAGGGAAATGCGGGAGGAGGCTATAGGGAGGTGGATGCAGGACCTGGCGGACGCGCGCTTCGGGACGCACACCGTTGACGCCGTCCGCCCGGTCCTGCGGGAGTGGATTGGGAGGAGATGGGGCTCCCTGTCGTTCAGGCTGGTGCAGGTGCTGACCGGACACGGTTGTTTCGGGTGGTACCTGCATCGGATCGCTCGCAGGGAGCCGACCGCCGCCTGCCATGAGTGCGGCGCCGAGGAAGATACCGCGCAGCACACTCTCTCTGAGTGTGCTGCGTGGGAGGTGGAGCGCTGCACTCTGGCGGTGGCGGTAGGAGAGGATTTGTCGCTGCCGAGCGTGGTCTCGTCTATGCTCGGCAGCGAGCAGGCGTGGCGAGCTGTGGCCTCCTTTTGCGAGGAAGTCATCTCGCAAAAGGAGGCGGCGGAGAGGGCCCGCGAGGCGGATCCCCTCAGTGGCCGTCTTCGCCAACGGAGGATCGGCAGGAGGAGGCGGCGCTTTGCCCAACTCCTCTTGCCACCGTAGCCGGACCTGAGGGGATGTAGTCGGGGGGCTCATCCCCTCATTGCACAGGTCCGGCGGACGAGGGGAGGCAGCTGGTGTGTACCCAGCTGCCTCTCTATAGGTAGGAGCCCGGCGGACACCTTCCGCCGGGCGGACCGTTGGGGCGGCTATCTAAGGGGAATAGCTTAGACCGATCCCTTGCCGCCCCAACACTACGGTCTGTAGGTACACCGTGGGGTTTTAGTCCGTGCAAGCCGGACATAACCTATCCTCTCCCCCGGGAGGGTGGGTATCCATAAGGGATTTCCCCACGTAAAAAAAAAAAAAAAAAAAATGTTATGTTATGTTATGTTATGTTATGTTATGTTATGTTATGTTAT
>JACEII010000012.1:5968490-6009175 GCA_014332785.1 Antheraea mylitta
GTTATGTTATGTTATGTTATGTTATGTTATGTTATGTTATGTTATGTCATGTCATGTCATGTCATGTCATGTCATGTCATGTCATGTTATGTTATGTTATGTATGTTATGTTATGTTATGTTATGTTATGTTATATTATTTATTCAGGTTCAACAACAGAAAACCAATAACACAAACTGTACATTAATAACAACAGCTTACAGGACTACATTTGTTTTACTATTAATGTGGGGCACAACATGCTAAAAGTTAATAATTAAAAATAACAATAAAAAAGAATATGATAGTTTCTAAATACATTTCACAAAATTCTAGAAGTAATAAAAAAAATATAAGAAAAAAGATTATGATATATGCTAAATACAAAATAATACATGAATACTTTCACTATTACTATCTTTACTTGTATTTTCGTTAAACATATCCAAATCCCTTGCGTTATTATTGTATTCTCTACACATTATGTATAATGGATTATTATAACAGACATTATTTCAGCAATGTGGAACTTGAAAGATATTTTGATTTCGGCTAACTCTTGTAATTATTGATAATTGGCTTAACAATTCTGTTGTATCCCGTTTGGAATTGATTATTTTGTGTAGGATTGAATAAGAGGTAAAACTACGCCTGGATGAGTGTTTTGACCCCATAGTGATTTAGTCTATTTTCATATGATGGTAGTTTGCGTCGTAGTCCAAATTTTGATGATAAATTACGTAAAAAACGTCTTTGAATAGCTTCTATTCTGTCAGTATGAACGTGATAGTATGGATTCCATACCACCGAACAATACTCTAGGATGCTTCTAACTAATGTCATAAACAAAGTGATTAATGTAGCAGGGTTCTTAAATGGTTTTGACATTCTGAATATTGACCTAGCAAGATCTTAACAGCTCCACCGAACTACTAAGGCGAGCGCTTGCAGCACTCAGCCGATTTTATTTCGGCAAACTTAAAACTTCAAAATATCATGATAATCGCTCGAGTACTGGTTTCAAGCTGTGAAAGCGTAACAAATAGAATCGCATTGTCATTTATAATATTAGTGAGGATTTTTTTTTATGTCATAGGAGGCAAACGAACAGGTCGGTCACCTGATGTTAAGTGATCACCACCGTCCATAGACACTTGCAGTAACAAGGGAGTCGCAAGTGCGTTGGCAACCTGTGTTGGGGGAAGGGAGGGGAGAGGAATGGAAGAAGAGAGGAGGAAGGTGAGGAAAATCGGGCCTACGCCGCTCTCAGTGACCGAACAAAAAGTAACAATGCAAGCACTGTTAATTCACGTCGGTTTTCTGACAGAGGGTGGTACTACCCCGGACGAGCCGACCCATTGATGCTGAAGCCAGTAATAGCTTCAGCGTGACTCTACCACCTACAATGTAATAATTGTAATAAATAATATAAATTAATAATATAATACCATACTATATAAAAAATACTACATATATAAAAAATGTATCTAGTAATTCATTTATTGAGTAGTATCATATTTGAAATAGTGCCTTTTATTAATTTTTCCAACATAAAATGCATTACAATATCAGTTATAGAGATCTAATATAAATTATAATTAGTGTACGTGTATATTACTATGTATTGAATTCATATATCAGCTCATTTGTCTCTTCATTTTGTAATGCACATAAATTCATATCAACAATAGCTTCTTTGTGATGATCATAGTTGTTTATTTCTTCATCCAAACCATATACACTTATTTCTTTTATGGTATGAGCCCATACGGCATTATATGCATCACATAATACATCATAGTCTTCTCCTTTTGCTGTAACAGTTAATCTTTCAGCATCTGCATCAAATAATACGCTCATATTTTGTGAGATGTAAAGTTGGCCGTTAGCTGAACACAGTGTTGTATTTCTATCTCTTTTAGTCCCATTAACATGGGTACAATTTAGTGATATTACGAGAGAATATTGCGAACGTAAGCGTGTTTCTTCTGCGTTGAGTTTCACGTCCTGAAATTAGAAACAGTCTTTAAAGAAATTCTTTTGTGCAGGTTTGTCTTAGTACGTTGCGTTACAAGACTAATTGTGTGTAGATAGGATAGGACCTTAAAGGACACAGTCTTACTTAAATTAGATTATATTTAGCCTAAAGACATAACTGTATTGTCAATTATCTACGGCCGCATACAAAATATTTCCATGCAGTTAAACGATTCTATTGTCATTTTTATTCACCTATGTAGTGATATATGTAACTTAACTCGGATGGGTTTTAACATGTTGGTAAGGCATCTTAAGAAACTGGTTAGAGGTTGACGTAAGATTAGGTATCTGTATGTAAAGGAACACTGAAATATAGTTCGTGTTATTACAAAAAAGTTAAATACGACAAGCTCGTGTTATTCTTTTTCGCAAGTCTAACCTAACCAAACAGAGATAAAATAGCAAGATGTCAAACGATCGGCGAGCGCAGTGCATTTAATACGTAAGTACCGACCAAACTTTAATAAAGTAAGTATTCAACACGCGTTTAACTTTTTATAATAACACCGAGTATGATTAAAAAGAAATGAACGATTTCTATAAGCAAATTTCTATTGATGAATACAACAGCAAGTAAAATTTAAATAATGGTATTTTATCAAGACCTTAATAAAATTGAAAAAAATATACGAGCATTATATATAAGTCAATAATTATTAGTGAAGTAAGTAAAACAATTAACATTAAGTCACATCCAAAAGTATAAGTTTTAACTACGAATAACTAAAATTAACCCATAATGATCATAAAATAAAGAAAAAAACCTATATTAACTGATTTCAAATAGGAACACTTTCGCAATTCGGTTGTGTACTTGTTTGTTACTTCAGTAGTTCAACATTTATAAACTGATTTAGTAAATTCTTTTTTCAAGGTAAAATAAATATTGTCAAGGGTTCCATATTAAATGTGGTACATTCGAAAAACCTTTCACAGAGAATTAAATTAGTTTCTAACGTTTATAAACCAAAAAAATATTACATTACGGTAAAAAGAAGTATCTATTATAGTTGGTTACCAAGGAATCATAATTTCTGTAATATAACGCGTCTGGATTAATACAACTATTTTATTCCGAACTGATTTATGTAATATATCTTAAAATATGAAATGTCTAGAATTGTACTATTAGTTATGTTAATATTAAAAGCTGTATATTAAAAAAAACAATTTCGGGGTGTAAGGGGTGTCGACTAACATATTAAGACTTGAGACACCCAAGCCAACCTCACCTGCACGTGGTGCACCCTGCTGATCAACGAACGAGGCAATGGCGATAGAGGGGTGGTAGGGTTTTACAGCCCGACTGGGTCGCAACCACCATGTATATGGCGAAAAAGCCCGTTATAGTGCCTCGCTTCTGCGTGTTGCGTTTCGGGATCAGCCTGTGCATATCCAGTACCGGGTGACTTTCGTCATTATGGCCGGCGTGACAGCGGCAACCGGCGATGAATAATCTGTCTATCGGTGGTTGCCGATGTTTTTGGATTGTACTATGCTTAACATCAGGCAAAGTGTAGTCACTTTGTCGAGCTTCAATAAAAAAAAAAAAAAAAAAAAACAAATAGAAATAAGTGAAACTGTTTAGAATTTCTTATTATATAATGTAGTTGTAAATAGTTATTATTATAAAGAGCATACCCGTAGATAAATTATATACAAGGTATATTAGATAGCAGGTACAGTAAATAGAACAACATTTTAACGGTTTAATTGAGCGATAATGGTTCAGATGTAGCAAGCTTCCTCCAATATTGTGTTGTAGTACAAATTATTAGTACGAATTGATCACATATCAAGCGGTTCTTTTGTTGAAGTTACGATGAAGTCATTGTATGTTGGTAAGGATTGTTCTAAGTTGGCCTCGTGTTTTCCGAGAAATACGCTCGAGAGCTAGTCTCTCTAGATTTAGTATCCAGTAGTCCTGTGAAGCCGTTAAGACCTTACTAGGTCAATAGCGTAGTCAGCTCGAGAAAAAAAAATTATCATTTTAGGCCATTGTCATTTATAATCAGGCAAGATTTTGGTTGGATGGTAAAATGTACAACGTTGAAAAAGGCAAGATTAATTTATTTCTTAATGTTTAGGGTAAATAAATCAATTTTGTTGCCAGTTGTTAAGCGTTCTAAAAAGAAGAAGAATATGATATATATTCCCTTCATCAACATGAAAAATACTCTAGGCTCTAAGGTTTTTATTATTTTTTTTTTTTAATAATGAACGCTCTTTCATAAATATTTATTTTGATTGCTCTATAGTTTTTGTTTTTGACAGGACCACTAATAACATTATTTAAGCAGAAAAATAAAGAAATTAACATATATTTCTAGAAAGCCATTACCTTTTGCATCACAATTATAGATCCCCCACGCACCAGCGTCAAAAAATCGGCATCAGTAGTTGTCATCGTCACCGTGTTTCCTGAATTTGCTTCAATTTTCATTCCACTTAAAAATTCGTACCACGTTCCAAGAGGAATCAATACATGGACGTGACTCTGGCCCGGTTGAAGGTTAGGAACTATTAACAAATCATCCCCTACACTAAACTGCGTGCTTACATCGTGTAATTCCTCGGCGGAAGGGAACTGGTAAAACATTGGCCTAAGTAAAGGCCCATCTTGGAGTACAGTGTAGAAATATGGCAGTAAACTGGATCTGACTCTTAAAGCTCCGAGTGTCAAATTTCTATTGGTGCCAGTAAATGTTAATGGATCTCTTGAATTATTAACGGAATGAATTTTGATCATTGGCATATATGTTGCGGCCATATACCATTTTACACACAGGTTTGTGTGTACATCAATATCAAAAGAATCCATATCACCGCAAATAGGTGTAGACCAATGCCAATGTCCAGATATTCCTCCTAAAGCCGCTTCAACTAGTTCTCTTTGTAAGTTTGTCCAAGAAGTAGGAATATTTTGTCTGTTGACAATCACATCGTTTTTAAGCCATTGACTAGATGCCCAACTGGTCTTATCGATAAATTCCATAAAAGCATCTGCAAAATAGTTTCCGTATTTGTTATGAGTGTCCATATATCTTTGATTATCAGGACGTACAGTATTCCATTGTGGTGTATTTTTAAAGGCCATTTCAAAGTTCTGAAATACAATTATATTTTTTAAATAGATACACGTAATTTAATGTGCTGTCATATTCTTATTTAATTTTATAGTTAAATCGTTAATATGATATTAAAATAAGCCAGATCTAAATATTTATATTGCTTCATTAATTATTATTCTCTTAGATTAAGCCGTTTTTCTATATCCCGAATGAATATATTGTAAATTGATTTTACACATTCATATATTCCCAGTAGTTAATTTACGCTGACGTCCACTAAGAGTATTTTATAACTTTTGAGTATCGGCAGTGTTGACAAAAATTACTAGAAAAATAAATAATATCAATTAAAAATAAAATATAATATCAAAAAATACGAACCTCATTGAAATAAGGTAATTTGCTATAAATTTTATCAAACTCCTTCTCAGATTCGTCTAACGGCCAAGTATTTTCCAAAACCACACCGTCCAGATCAGTATCATATCGCCATAAGGTTTTGACAGATTCACTACAATTTTCATACAACGGATACACAATACTTCGATTTTCGATCCGACCATAATATATGTCAGAAGTATAAGGGTCACGAAGTAAACACGATTTATAATTTTCAATGTCGAAGCAAGGTTCGTCTAAATTATGTCGTGTATTTGTATCATTCTCTTTCGATTCCTCTTCCTCTAATATATCGTCGACTTCATAATAAACCTATAAATGAGAAAGGTCTTGTAAATTATTGCAGTAGATTTTTGGAAGTTTTTTTAGTTAATATACCTACTGCAGGAAACTTGAGCGTGAATGTCTCGTAAATAAGCTATCATAATAATGTATTTCTACTAGGCGTGTTTCGAGATTGCCATATTCTCCTAATAAGAGATAAGCGGTGTTATTATAAAAAAACTAAATACGTATTAAATAGTTGCTTTAGAAAAGTTATGTTTTAAATGCAGCGCGCTCGCTGAATGTTCGTCATCTCGATTTTTTGTCTCGCTTTGCTCGCTAGGTTAGGTTAGACTTGCGAAAAAAGGATAAAGCGAACTTGCCTCGGGCGAGCGCCGTGCATTTAGTACGAAATCTTTTTAAAGCAAGTATTTAATACGTTTTTAACTTTTTGTAATAAGATGAAGATGTCGACAGTGTGTGATGTATTATATGGCTAATTATTACGGCTACTCTTGAAGTGTTATTTGTTTCTAAAAAATGTTGCTAAATAATCAAATTAAATACAACACATACCGCTTTAAATAAATCAGAACTTACGTGAGGTGAAACGTGAGGTATAAAACGTTTCCCTGCATTCCTTACACGTGTAGCACCATCATTGATCTGCGTTACTCTTTGAGCATAGCATTCAGAGTCAAATTGTATTGGTGCTACTCCACAATGACTGTCGAATGGTAAGTTTTGATCCGATGCTGCGGTGAGGAAGGCATTGAGATCGGTTGTAGCTTGTGCTAAAGTGTTATTTGAAGAATGACTGAAAATTAAAAAAAAACAACGTTATTTGTTTTCAACTACCGTTTACCTTATCTTCCATGATGGAATATATATATATATCTATCTATGTTATAAATATAAATCAGTTGCTGTTCGTTAAGTTCGTTAAGTCCAGGGAAGATTGAAACAGTGAGAAAATATGGAAAAAATGCGAGGAACATAGTAAAAAAAATAATTCCATTATCCCATTAAAGATGTTCTACACTCTTTCCTGTCATGTCAAACTTTTGACGTTCTTCCCTTCCGTATGGTAGACTCGGGTCCAATCTAATTGAAGAATGCATTAAATTAAGGGTTTTAATAGACAACATATATCCAAATTACTCGGATTTTGGACTATCGCGTATTTAAATACTAGTATTTTGATGATTGTCATTGTTTGGAAAGCAAATAAAAAAGTCTTTATTGTGCCATTAGACAAACACAATATTTGTTTGGCTGGAATATATAAAAAAATATTTCTGAAGGTGTTAGTTGGTTATCGAATGTTTATATTTCAGTGTTCGCGCGTTGGAAAACTATTGTCTTTACGCACCGCAAAAAAAAAGAAAGCATTAAATTGATTGAATGTTCAAATAAAAATGTTGTATTCATTTGAATTGTTAGCAAGTTTCATTTAATAACCGAACGAGATTAGAACGGAGTGAGATAATTATGTTGAATATGTGTGAGTGTACGTGTGGGTTTATATGAAATGTATATGTGTTCTTACTAAAATATATCCAACCGAAATAAACTTCAAGTAAATACAATATCTTTATTGTAGGTAAACTTTAATTTATAAATTCCGAGAGTTATGAAAATTTTGATCGGTTGGCGACACTTCGATCGATGGCGCGGCGAAGGCAAACCAGGGGGCCTAACCAAGTTGCTTATCGACAATCGCTAACGCAAATAGAAAACGGAAAAATGTATGGAGATGACATATCTGAGCGCTATATCACGTGATAAACTAGCGATCATATATGTCATCTCCATACATTTTTCCGTTTTCTATTAGCGTTAACGATTGTCGATAAGGAACTTGGTTAGGCCCCCAGGCCTGTTGTTAGGGCTCGACTCGGCGGGATTCGAAGCCGGCGCGGCGGTAGGCCCTGGTGACTCCGATAAGTCTGGGTGTACGAGAACACTGATCATGTTTTGCTCCTGGCATCCTTTAACAACTTATACATCTTTTAGCTTTTCGGAGGCTATAATTAAATCTGAAAATTCTCTATTTTGAGCTCCAGTGTCTAATGTTTAGTTCGATGTAAATTTGTGTTAAAATTGATTTTTATGTACTTTAGACCTATACGTGTGTTTTTTTTGTTCGGTTTAAGAATTTACCATGTTTTATACAAAAAATGAAGCAATCTGCGGTTATTGTTTTACATTAAGCATATGGTAATAAATAATTGCAACCACTGAGACATGTACTTTTGTGTAATGATATACATTTATAGGTGTCTAGCGATAAATATCCTAAACATCCTACCACCACGATAGTATTAATAAGGTGGTAGTGTCTAAAGGTCGAGGCGATGTCTAAAGACACTTACGTTGATCCATCACCATTTTTTTGTGGTGTATGTGTAATGAGTTGGAACGACTCTTGTGTCAATGTCCGTCGTTATGAAAAATAGTATCGAGATCACTGTCGTTTTCTAGCAGAAGTAGATGCCGTGTTAGCGTTTCCATGATCGAACTCAGTATAGCTTACATTACTAGTCAACAAACAACTAAATGTGTACGTACTTACTACTAACACCCATGTTAAGGGTCATCAGCCTCTCTTACAAGAGTACACAATATATATAAATGAATAACTGGCAGACTGACATATCAATGCACAGCTCAGAGTACTGGATGCAGCCGCTCCTGTGGAACACGGGCTACGACTGGGTGCTCCGTGGCGTTATCCCATATGGAGCATGCCTAATTTTTTATGCAGATGAGACCCTTGTCGTAGCCCGGCGGGGAGGGGGGGGGTGGAAGGAAGTAGAGCGCCTGGCCACGATGGCCACAACCCTCGTGGTGAGGCGCATAAGGAGGTTGGGCCTCAGGGTGGCCCTCGAGAAGACCGAGGCCATACTTTTTCATGGGCCTCGGCGGGGGCCACCACCTGGGGCCCACATGAAGTACTTGGGCCTCACTCTGGACGGGCGCTGGCGGTTCGAGCCCCACTTTGTGGGATTCGGGCCACAGATCGCGGGGGTGGCGTCGGCACTCGGCCGGTTGCTCCCCAATACTGGGGGGCCGGATGCCGGGTGCCGACGACTCTTTATGGGAGTTGTGTGGGCGATGGCCGCTTACGGGGCACTGATCTGGGCGAACGCCCTCGGTGCCGCAAACGTGCGCGCGCTGTGCAATGCGCAGCGCACGGTGACACTGAGGGCGATCCGGGCGTACTGGACGGTGTCCTCGGCGGCGGCATTTGCGCTCGCCGGCTCCCTTCCCTAGTAGCTGGAGGCAGGAGTTCTCGCCGCCGTGTATGAATTCACGGTGGCGAGGATACGTAGTGGGGAGCCTCCGGCTCCCAGGGAAATAGAGTGTAAGAGACGGGAGTTGCGGGAGGTGGCAGTCCAGAGGTGGATGCAGGACTTGGCGGACGCGGGATGGTGCAGATAGATTCTCACCGGACACGGCTGTTTCGGGTGGTACCTGCACCGGATCGCTCGTAGGGAGCCGAACACCGCCTGCTATGAGTGCGGCGCTGAGAAGGATACCGCGCAGCATACTCTCTCTGAGTGTGTTGCGTGGGACGTGGAGCGCCGCACTCTGGCGGCGGTGGTGGGGGAGGATTTGTCGCTGCCGAGCGTGGCTTCGTCCGTGCTCGGCAGCGAGCAGGCGTGGCGAGTAGTGGCCTCCTTTTGCGAGGAAGTCATCTCGCAAAAGGAGGCGGTGGAGAGGGCCTGCGAGGCGGACCCCCTCAGCGGCCGTCTTCGCCAACGGAGGACCGGCAGGAGGAGGCGGCGTTTTGCCCAACTCCTCCTGCCACCGTAGCCGGACCTGAGGGGATGTAGTCGAAGGCTCATCCCCTCATTGCATAGGTTTGGCGGACGAGGGGAGGCAGCTGGTGTGTACCCAGCTGCCTCTCTATAGGTAGGAGCCCGGCGGCCACCTTTCGATCCCTTAGTTCGATCCCTTGCCGCCCCAACACTACGGTCTGTCGGTATACCGTGGGGATTTAGTCCGTGCAAGCCGGACATAACCCATCCTCTCCCCCGAGAGGGTGGGTATCCATAAGGGATTTCCCCACGTGGGTGTAAGGCTGTGAAAATTACAATGAGTGTATTCTTTTTACATTTTAGGTGAATACTAAACAAGAATTTTTGAATTGTCAGCCCCGAAGGCGTTGGACAAGGAGATCAAACAAGGAAATCAATCTTTAGGAATCTGTCATTTGTCTGTCAGTCAAATATTTTCATGTATATAGAAATATAAGAAAAAAGTAGAAAATGATTACCGCATAGAAAGTGAAGCCGCAAGACATCACTACTGCACTATACAATTACCATAGTTGCATGCTTAGAATTTTTTTTTTATTTCAGGTATTTATTGAGGTAGTAGAGCCACGCTGAAGCTATAACTGGTTTCAACATGAATGGGTCGGCTCGTCCGCGGTAGTACCATCCGACCCACAGAAAGACTCACGTGAAGTAATAGTACTTACATTGCTGCATTTCGTTCGATTAGTAATAGCGCCAGAGGCCCCCCAACACAGGCTTACCAACACAGGCTGACAGCGCACTTGCGACTTCTCTCGTGTTGCTGGTGTCTATGGACGGTGGTGGTCACTTAACATCAGATGACCCACATGTTCGTTTGCCTCCTATGATATAAAAAAGTGGGATACATAAGGTTCGTAATAAATAAGTTTTAAGGTCAAACTCAACTTACGTGCATATATGAGCGCCAAGCATCCAATATTGAAGCTGTACACTTTTACCTAACAGTTTTATAACATCTTGCATAACATCAGCTGGTTTCGGTCCAATAAATAAGTGGAACTTCAGTCCGAAACTTGTTATACTCCTTATTACAATTTGATTATCAGCTCCGAAAAGTACTTCTGTGGGTGATACTGAGTCTATTAGAATTCCATGAAATGAACTGTTTGATCTCGCAAAGATCAATGGAATCGAGTTGGTTCCTCCGTTGTGGTTATAAATAACTTTCACAGTATTTTCTTTCAAAGGTAGCTCACCGAAGCCGTACATTGATTCATCCGTCAATTTGAAAGCCATCTCCCATATATTTTCTGATGCAATTACAGGCCCTCTTATAGTATTAAAAATTATTCCTTGTGTCGAATTAACAAGCACATTTAATTCAGGTGAAACCACTGTATAGACATACTCCTTCTGGCTTAATTTCCTGCCCACTAAAGATTTTTGTGCAGCGTTGTAGAATGTTAAACTTAAATGGCTTTTTGATACTTCGTCAATTGACAGTCTTATACTTCTAATACTGTTCTGGAATGCGAAGGGCACAGTCGAGACTCTCGGTGTCAAAGCTACTTCTTCGCTCCACTTTCTATCCATTACATATGAGAAACGGGAAGGAAACCTGTGAAAGCATGTGTCCGTGCTAAAGTCGTAACAGCACTGTGCATGACATTCGTCGGAAGAGACATTTCCAATACCGCAGAGGAGCCTTGCTGTGCGAGGTACAAGGCAAGAACCAATGGAGAATCCATCAGAGGGCGGTAGATCGACGCTCGTGAAGAATAGGAACTGATATATTAATACTGGTGTCACTATAGCCAGAAGTATTACAGCAATTATGATCTTAAGAGGCCTGTTCAATAATATATGATCATACCAATTGAGTTCTGTAAGAAATATGAATTATCATATCGATAAATTGTCTTAATTCAATTCTTCTGTGTGTATATGACTGAAGTCCTCCTAAACGGCTGGACAAATTTTGACAAAATGTTTATCAGATGAATTTAAGAATAGTCTAGAATCACAATTGAACTGGCAGGTGACGTTGTGGTATGATTCAAGATTTTTTTTATTATCAAGGATAACGTCCTTTGGGGCCGGCAATAATATAAATAAAATAATAAAATTCTGTCGTTTTCTCGCATCACGAGAAAACTATTTGATAGATTTAGATCAAATTTTGTTTAATTTACTTCTTAGACACTTAGTCCTTATCTAAAAATAAGATTTTTACAATAGATTCTTTCAATATAAAGTTATTAAAACCTATGATTTTTATTAACATTACGTATTAAGCGATGTTATCTTGCCGAGAGAATTGAGGCAAGCGGTGTGGTGCTTATTTTTTTCTGTACAACAATACATTGTTAAGATAATAAACGATACAGCCGAAGTAGCGGGCATCAAGCAAGTTTGTAATAAAAACATCCAGTTGCATATCTATACTTAATATTATAAAGAGGTAAAGTTTGTGATGTTGTGACGTTGTAGGGGGTAATCTCAGGAACTATTGGTCCGATTTGAATAATTCTTTCAGTGTTATATAGCTCATTCATCGAGAAGGCTATATATCATCACGCTAAGACCAATAGCAGCAGAGCACAGATGAAAAATGTTTCAAAATCGGGATATTTTTTCTTTTTGAGAACTGCTGCGTGTTAGTGTATCTATTCCACGCGAACGAAGTCGCGGGCAGAGGCTAGTTATATATAAAATCTCGGTAAAATGGGGTAAAATTTTTATAGGAATCAATTCCACTTTCACTTCATAATGCAATTCTTATCAATTGACTGTTCAAATTAACAAGTTACAAATAAACAAGTCACTCAATTTGTCGAACTGATTTCTATACAAACTACAGCATGCACAATGCTGGGTTAAAATGAGTAGGAATAACTTACGCCGTGTTTTATCAAACTCGAACTGTGACTCACTTTCTTGCAACTCACTGATAGGCTTAGTAGCGTGTGGTATCATATTTCCTTCGTTCTAATTATCTAAAACACAGAATATAATTGAGAAAAAAAAATGAAAGAAGACGTCACCCTAACTGGTACTGATGGGTAAATAGGGATTTTTTGATTACAATTTGTTTATATTATATAAATATAAATCATTATAAATCAAACGCAGTTTATCTACACTTGACACTTTAATAAAACGATATCATCCCTTACGCTTGTTATTTTTACAAACTAGAAATTTCAATAACGATTATGACCAACTTTCTACTAATAACCAAACACTAATATAGACAAAGGATTGACAATTTTACAGCTAACAATTCACAATGTATCGATATTTAGATCAAATATGGTCCTTAGTAATTGAGTATCTAATGTGGTTTACATTTAATTGTAATATTTTTGAATATTATGAATAGAAGTAGTACCACCATCGCCGAGGTAGTACCACCCTCTCATAGAAACACCGACGTGGAATCACGGTGCTTGCATTGTTGCGTTTCGTTCGGTCAGTCAGAGCGCCGGATACCCACCGCCCCTCTCCTCCCCCCCCCCAAACACAGGTTGGCAACACAATTGCGACTTACCTGGTGTTACAAGTGTTTATGGACGGGAGCTGATCACTTAGTATCAGGTGACCCACCTGTTGGTTTGCTGCATTTCATATTAAAAAAAAGACAGAAGCTAATATGCTAATAATAAATAATAATGCTTGCCTGTGAACTATAAATAAGATAAGAATCCGCAAATAAGTGTTTATTTCTTAATTTATTTAAGAATTGGCAATAATTCATAACGTTGGAATTACCTAAGTACATTTAGATGTTTTTTTTTTTATGCAAATACAATTTGCACTATAGTAGTATATAAGTAACTCGAATACCGGGTATAAAACGGTCCAATATAAACTCAATTTTTCGATAAAAAATATATGGAGGAGTTATTGAGGCGTGTATGCTTGGTACACATAAACGTTTCAACAACTCAAACATATATGAATAGTTAGCTAGGTTTGCTAAGATAGGTCGCGATTTTGCATGCAACGGGCAACAGCCATGCTGAGGTGTGCCGTGCACCCTTGAGCTGGTTGCCAATATAAAATCGGCTGAGTGCCTTAAGCGCTCGCCTTAGTAGTCCGGTGAAGCTGTAAAAGCCAAAAAATTAAGTAGTCAGTTCGAGAAATAAAAAAAGGGTCCAATATAAAATGTAAAAGTCAATCTTTGAGATTTTAACGATAACGCAAATAAATAAAAAGTACTCTGGTTATTATAAGGTGTTTTACTTTTCCTGGCCTAATCATACATTTTATTAGTAGGTATTAGAAAACTTCCAATAATCAATCGAATTTGAATTCCAGCAAAATTGAACCTGTTTTATCTAATGTATATTTCAAATTCATGGCACATGATTAATAAGACGGTGCTATGTTGCATTACAATATTCATTATTTTCAAAATTAATTCTGCAAACGAATTAATTGATGTGCGACAACTTCAACATTAATAATGCGGTATGTTGTTTACAGATCGTATGAATATGGCATTGACTTTACATAAATTAACCTGATCCTATCAACGAATCTCCTAAATGTCCCTTTTATTACGTAGTACATATTTAATATATAAGAATCTCGTGTCACGGTGTTTGTGGTTGACCTCCTCCAAAACGGCTGGAACGATTTCTATGAAATTTTAAATGTATATTTGGTAGATATAAGAATAGGTCGTAAAGTATATTTTACACATTCAGGTGACTAGGGTGTGCCTATTCAGAATTATTTTTTCAATTCTTTAACAATTTTAATTTTTTCTATGTTTTATTAGTCATCAAAAAATGCCTGATTCCAAATTATCATCTTTCTAATCTCACCCTCGAATTTTTTATTTGCGATTTTGGTATTTTCTATGAACAATATCCAAATGATTCAACGGTTGTTAGTATTTCAGGCAAAACTTAGTTATTGACATTGCTGAATAACAGATGGCGCTACGTCTGCCTCCGAATTTTTTTCCACAAATACGTAAGTCATTAACTAAACCAATTCGGTATGTGTTTGATCGAATCCCTGAACTGTATGGTTTCACAATTAGAAACCACGCGAGGCACTGTAATCGCGTTCTAAGCTTTTTTAAGATTTATCAAGTTTGGAAATAATATTGGATCCAGGGTGTAACCGATTTCACGCGGACAAAGTTACGCGGGTCAGCTAGTTTAAGATATAATTTTGTCTCCCAACTGCGTTTATTCGCAAGACATAGATAAGATGCGATTATAAAGTTGTGGTAACATATTACGAAGGTATATATATATATACGCTAGCTAGCCGCCTACGTTTCGCATGGGTGCGCAGTACATTAATGTGAGTGTTCAAACTATTTAAGTCCATTCCTCGCCGCTATTTAGAGTTAATCAAAATCATCGAAGCTACGTAAGAACCTTCATGGTAACAGCTTATTTGTTTGACACAATTTTAAATCTGTGGTACCTCTTACCTCGTATATATTTAACGTAATGCACTGGTTTGATTAAAAACAATTATAAAGTTTAATCACAAAAATATAATACGATTATATTTCTACATTGACGATATTGATTCTAAAAATAATTGGAAATAGATTCAGTAGATGGCAGTGTTAGCAATATTTGGAACAAAAACTGTTACCATTGTTTATAAAAATAAGCATACATATTATATTTAGATTTGAAGAAGTGATAATACTACTAATTGTATTAATTAACGAATTCCAAAGCTAGAATTTCAGTAGTTCTTTTTATAATAAGGCCAAGAGGACTTGAATAATTGTCTGCTGGTACTTAAAACTCGATTTGTTACTTCGAAAAGTATGACGAAACAGTTATTTTTATCCATTCTCATAATATATAATCCCATAACTCCCATAATATACTCTCATAACAATTCACTTTCAAAACGTCTTTCGATCGGATTATTCACAACGTCTTTCGATCGGATTAAAGTACGTCTGGAAGATATATTAATAGATAATTCACAATTTTACAAAAAGGCACCGAACTGTTTGAACATAAGAAATCTTCGCTATATACTCACAGTTTCTGTTAATGGTTCGATGAACAATGTTCAAATATGACTTATATGAAACTGATCTGTAATGAACGTCTTCCTGGACTGCAAACAATAGTTATTTTATAAGTCTCCACAAAACTTAATACAAATATACATAAAGTTAATTGAATTCTCATATATTTCAATATCAATACATAAGCATGATATATTAATTGAAATAAAATTAAAACAAAATTCACCACGGTATAATGTGTCAATTTAAATCACAACTCAACATACTTGCTTTGAAAATTAAATTACAAACTTATCATAATAGCGACGTGTGGTGAGTTACTGATCGATAGATAGCTAGATAATTTACCGAAGATAACATTCTATAGGTAATTTACTTTAAAATGATTATTGTAAAAAAAACAAATCAAATATTTTTTCAGATGCTATTTTAATTAATAATTAAATTAAATAATTTTTTCTCGAACTGACTACGCTATTGACCTGACCTAGCAAGGTCTTAACAGCTTCACCGTACTACTAATTTTGCTTCCAATAATGAAATGAAGATATCAAAATATGGTAACACCAGTAAGTATAACTATAAAATATGGTAATCCGTACAGACTTCGCATATTTGCTATGTACCTAATAATATGACGTCATAAGTGTTTAAACAATGTAGATATACGTGTTTGTATAGATTTAATACTATTGTAACCTATTTACAAAATCATTCTGATAACGAAATCTCCTTCCTCGTTGCACGGGTGAGGCTGCCGAGGGGAGGCTACTGGTTGTGTACTCAGTAGTCTCTCTACAGTAGGGCGAAGCTTGGCGTTCATTCGCGCAGGCTGCCGCAGGGACAATTTTTCAGATTGGAGAGCATGCTCGATCCCTGGCTGCTCCTAACATGCGGCGGACATAACCCACCCTCTCCCTCGGGAGGGTGGCGTATCCGTTAGGGATTTCCCCACGTTAATAAAAAAAAGGTTTGTCTATTTATAAATCTTTGCTTAACTTAAGAATTTACAAAATATATATACATATATTCCAACTCATTTAAGTGACCTTTCATTCTATATTAATATTTCTTAGTCATTGATAAATTACTACTGATTTGTGTACGATATGCTGATAAGATAATGCTATCTCAAGAATTGAATACAGAGTAAACAGAGAGTTTTGAGAAATTATTATTTATTCAGAATTCATTTACACGTATAGATACTATAATTGTAATGTAATAATATCCGCCTATAAATATTTCACTATTAGGAAGGTACGGATATAATTAAAACACCAGTTCATGATATATAAGCAATTAGAAACACAGGGAAATCAACAATTATATATTTATCACACAAGTGTTGATACTATAAAAACATTTCTCACATTTCAATTTCCCATAATAATTATTTTCACCGTTAGCATATATTACTACCAATATAGGTTCTATTCCTTTCCAATCTTCGGATGATGCTCTTTTATTAGCGAGAATGGTAAGCTACTACTCTCCAGTTAAAAATCTGCCACCAAGCACCTTACAAATATGTTCTAGCAATTGGTCTTAAGAAACCAATTTTCCAAGTATTGCATATTGCCATTTTAGGCCACATCGTTGATTCACATATGTGAAAATACGTCAGACGATAAAATAAACAAAAGAGTTACACAAAAGCATTCTAACCTGCGGACAACAAATCGATATTACATTGGTAGACTAGACCTAGGTCCGTTCCCACGGCGTGGAGCCCTTGAGTGCGCTGTCCACGTGATGCATTCGCACAAAATACTACATCACTGCAACAACATTTCACATATCACCTCCACACACGTGCACTCCACATGCTTACACATGAAAGTAGAAAGGTTTTATTTTTGTTTTTCCTTATCGAATTGAAATAGTTTAGAAAAAGTTATCCGACACTAAATACATATAAGAGTTATGGAGGTATGTATGCTCGGTACAAATATATGTTTGAATAACTCATACAAGTATGAATATGTAGTTTAGGTTAGGTTAGTTCAGATAGGTCGCGAGTTGCATGAGTCAGGCATCAGCGCAAGCCGAGGTGTGCCGTGCACCCTTGAGCTAGTTGTCCGATAAAATCGGCTGACTGCCATAAGCACTCGCCTTAGTTGTCCTGTGAAGCTGTTAAGTCCTTGCTAGGTCAATAGCGTAACCAATTGGAAAAAAAGAACCACTACGAATTTAAACTTTGATATAACCATAAAAAACGGAATATTTAAAATATTCACAATTAACTTTTTGAAAATCTGTCATTTATTTCTTTAAGAAACCTAAAATACAATAAGTAAAGTTATTCATAAGAGATTTACATAAAATTAAAGTGTATTTCGTTAATTTTAATTGAATGTTTTCTCAACAAGAAACACAAATAAGAATGTCTTCGTTTGCCATTATCACTGTAAGAATTGAATAAAATTGCTATACTTAAATATTTGAATACAGAGATTTTTTACACTTTGTTCGTTTTATTATAACTTTCCTATTTATTAAAACAAACGATAGCAAAACGCATGTCAAGTTGCAAGCACAGTTAGCATAACCTAAAACTGTGACTTTCGTCAATTAACTTATTTATATACAACGCAGTTCATAGAATTAATAACGTAACAAATTAATCAATAAAATGTGGTATATGCTTTTAACCACAAAATAGAAATGAAAGCGTATTAAAATCATTATTGAAACAATGCACGCCATGTAAGTTGATAGATGTGGTTGAGGACCGCTGGAGCCTAATATACCTTGCAGTGTGTTCCCGACTCGAGCGAGCTTGATGTGGAATTGAACCAAATAAATCCGATTTAGCGTTACCCATCCGAGTTTGACTATTAATAATAATTAATTCACCATACATAGTTATATACCAATTAATTGTCATGTAATTGTGTAAAATTTACACCGATGAGTCGATTACATTTCTAATGACAAGTGGCGTAGTACAGGAGAGTTTTACATACGCTACGAAGCTATCCTCGCTACGTCAAATGGTACTACGCCGCTACGGTGTTTACACGCTCGGTCGCTACGAGCTTTGGTTTGGAACACGGCGCAAGTTCAGAAGTTTATTCGAAGTGATATAATGTGTACTTGATTACGGCAATATTTGTACTGTGCACTGTGTGTATGTTATGGAAATGACGTAAAATTAATGCTTGTGTAATTTATTTATTAAAATGTGCATCTAAATGTATTAACAAAATATTTTTTGCATATGACAATTGTGTTAATATATATGTGCAGCGTATTAATTAATCACTATTAAATAATTACAAACAGTATAACAGTGTGAAATATAGAAAAAAATCTCAATAATGAAACATAAATTATCAGCGTAAATGAATAAAACTCATATCGTGTAGACATTAAATGAATATTGGTCAAGTTATTAAGTGAGCAGTAGCTTCATTAATAGTAAATTAGTATTATTAGGTTTTACGAAGTTATTATATGTACTTAAATTATAACAAGTTACGAAATCGTTAACACAATCCACTTAAAAATACAAGTTCGTAGAATTACGAAAAGAGTGTACAAAAAGTTCTTATTTAGAACAAAGACATGTGAGGTAAACATTAAAGTACTGACCGTTCTTTAGAAAATAAATGGAATTGTGAAATATGTTCCAAAAAGTTGGTTGAACTCTTTTAGAAGACATTGAATACCGAAAGTTTCGCAATTATTTCAACATGGATTCAGCTGTAAACGTTTCAAATACAACTCAGTATAGTGACCTCGTAGCTATGCCTGAGTATGAATTTGTGGTCAGCATCTACAGCGTGCTGTTGATTGTCGGCGCTCTAGGGAATGTTGGAATGTTCATTTCCTTAATGAAGTCGCGAAAAAGGAAGTCAAGAGTGGATTTATTAATGACACATTTAGTTGTTGCTGATATGATGGTTACCTTCATTGTCATTCCACTTGAGGTAATTATTGAAAGCCATTTTTTTTTATTACCTACAAATACAATATCATTATACAGCATGAGTACAATTTTATTACACAAGATTTATTTACTTAAAACTTATTCTCAGACTTTTTTAAGTCGACATAATATTTATCTATTTTTTTTAAATAAAAACTTATTTAGACGTATTAAGCGATTTTTGGTGGGAAAAAACTTATAACAAATGAAATTATTACATAATACATAACATAATGAACTTATTACAAATTATTAAATTAAAAGAATTCGGACCATAATTAATAATAATAATATATAATAATACAATATTAATAATAGTAAGTGGTAGAGCCTCGCTGAAGCTATAACTGGTTTCAGCATGAGTGGGACGGCTCGTCCGGGGTAGTACCATCCGACCCATAGAAACACCAATGTGAAGTAGCAGTGTTTGCAACGTTGTTCTGTTCGATCAGTGAGAGTGCCGAAGGCCAATGTCTCCTTCTTTCATCTCTCCTTTCCCCTTCTTGCCTCCTCCCTTTCCCTTCAAACACAGGCTGGTAACGAAATTGATACTCCCCTGATATTGCTGGTGTCTATGGACGATCGTGATCACTTAACATCAAGTGACCCATCTGTTCCTTTGCCTCCTATGACATACAAAATAATAATAATTCGATTTACAATTTCAAAACGGAGAGTTTTTTCGTAGTTTTCAGGTTTCATATTTGTCAGTAGTCTTTATGACTGCGTGGACTTCTTTTATTATGTAGATTCCATTACTGTCATTAGAAAATAATTTTACTTAAAGTATTCACTAATTTTGACGTTTTTATACACTTTTACGAGCCATGATAAAGGAATAAAAGGCTAAAAAAAAAACAGAATATTAATATGGATGCTACTTTGCACTTTCGCCTGGAACTGATTGACTACTACTACGTCTAACTACAACAAAAAGAAAATCAATTAATTAATAAACTTATATTTTATATATATTAATTATACAAAATATAATTAATTCATTATATGTATTCAATGATGGATTTCCGCAAAGTAACGCTTTCTTCAATAAAAAAAAAACAATGCAGAAAGTTCCAGAGGTAACATTCTTATGCGACTTAAAGTTGTTTGTATAATTATTTTTCAATCGTTCGCAAAGTAGGAACAATGTAAATGCATTAAAAGATAAAGTAATTAAGTGAATTTAAATAAAGAAAATAATATCACAGCAATAACATGTAACCAAATAATTAGATGCTACTTGAACGAACATATTAAAGTTTTCAACTGCCTATACCTATGTACGATTCACATCAGCCTTTTAACGGTAGGAAAGATAGGCCAGGTTTATTTTTCTAGGATTTTATAACCGGTAATTTAGTTTTCCAGTACTATTAAGAACATAAAGGGTTTATAGAATTATGTCAGACATACTTTTCCATCCAAGCATATTATAGTTAGGCAAAATACGTGAATTATAGTAATAGAAAATAAAAATAAAGTTTAATCCTTAATAATATTATAAATACGAATGAGTTTGTTTGTTTAGTTGTTTTTTGTTACGTTTTCATGCTCTAATAACTGAGATTATCATTAAATTTTATAAGCGCTCTGTCAATGGTACTAGGAAAGAGAAGTTCTGTGTCTGAAAGATAGGTTAAATTAAATGTAATGTAAGAGAAGCCGCGATAATAACTACTAGTAACAATATAAGCAGCAAAGTTGGCCTAGTACTTAAGTATAAAATGCAAGGCGCTCGCCGACCCACCCGCGGCCGGCTCGCGTTTTTTTTTTCACAAGTCTAACCTAACCTTGCAACTTGATAATTTTAAGGTTGAAACAAAACAGTTTTGTCTTGGTTTGGTTAGGTTAGATGTAAAAAAAAAGAAGGCGAGCCGGCAGCGGTTACCGTGGAATGAAATAGATACTTGTTTAAATTTAATTATAGTATCTGGGCGACCGAGTCTAGCTCGGTTCTATAAAAACATTTTAAAATTAAAATAAACAATTAGGTTTGCCTTATAAAATTTACATTGTTGTACAAAAAAAAAAATATTAAAAAAACATATCTCTTCTGCTGTCACTCGGATTCGAACTGGGGTTACGCGGATTTTCGAAGCAACCGATTTCCATCTGAGCTATTTTTTATTAGACAGCGCCAACGAAATTTACCTTTATATTCTAGCTATATTTTTTCATTGCCTGAAAACTTAGTTAAAAAAGTTTTCTATGAAGAAAATCTAGCTAGATCAATTAATCGTCTCCGTTACTACCTACATACTAAGTTTCACGGAAATAGATGACGCCGTTACCGAGATCCTGAATATATACAAATATAAAAATATACAAGAATTGCTCATTTAAAGGTATTAGATTTGTAGAATAGAAATATATTTTTATTATTATTAATTTCAGGGGCAACCAAAACTATAAATCTATACTAATATATAAAGCTGAAGAGTTTGTTTGTTTGTTTGTTTGGTTGAACGCGATAATCTCAAGAACTACAGATCCGATTTAAAAGTTTCTTTTAGTGTTAGATAGCTCATTTATCGAGGATGGCTCTAGGCTACATATCATCACGTTAAAACCAAAAGGAGCTGAGCACTAATGAAGAATGTCTCAAAATCGGGCTATTTTGGAAGCTTCCGCTGCGTGTTAATGTCAGTATTATATGCGTTGCCATGGTAACGCGATAACATTCTATCAAAAGTATTTTCATGGTTTATTTTGTATTCCTATTAAAAAAGTTTATTCTACGTTAGTTTTGTTTTCTATTTTTAATTATACGTGTTACGTTTATATCGCAAATATTTCTTAAGTTTATTTTGTTGTTATTCAGAAAGTTTAGTAGTAATAATATTCGTTCAATAAGACAGTCGAAGGAATTAATCCATACAGCCAATTCTGAAGTTGTTAATATAATTAGTTTTCTTCTATGTCCAAATTAATGTAAAGGTATAAGCGCCGAATCCTCTACATAATATAACGTAATTTTTTATCTTCTTAATCTTCAAGACCATAGAATTAATGCTTCGTGGTTTTATTTTTCATTCATTTCACTTATGCAAAATATACGAAAAATATTATATAATACGCAACCAATTTCTACACGATATAGAATCATGTAACACAATATTATGAAAAAAATATAAAATCCACTACATGACAGACTGAAATCCCGCCAAACACTCTTAAAAAACTCTATTCTACATTAGTTTTGTTGCCAATTTTTTATTTGTGATATATTACGTATTTTAAAAGTAAAGTGAGTGTAATTTATATTAAAATAAATTATTTTTGGTGAATACAATCTGTGATGCTACAAACATCAACATTTTTTTTAACTCTGTCGATATGTCTGTTTTTTTATTTGTTCCGGGTAATCTCCGAAACGACTGGACCTATTTGAATGTTTTTTTTTCTTAGAAATGACTACGCTTAACAGCTTCACCGGATTACAAGTAATATTTGAACGGGAATTTTACGGGCAAATAAGTAGCTAATTAGCTGTTTTATTTAATATTGTTCGATAATGTGTAGCTTCATATTTTCATTATTTTCTTATATAGTGTGAGCACTGAGGGTGATATATAGTTTAAAATTCCATTTATGTGGCTGATCATAATTCCATCCCATTCGATACACTATTAGTAGGTATTCACATACATAATATATACGTTACCTTTTACAGTAGATGATGTGCGTGTGATACAAATATTTTTGAAATAGTATTATTATAATTTACACTAGATGTGTAATCACAATTTTAAATTTATTTAATATATTTAAAAAAAACGCGCGCGAAGCCGCGGGTAACAGCTAGTATATTAATATACTAGCTGACCCGTGCAACTTCGTCTACATGAAATCGGTTATCACCGGGTTCAATTCTATTTATAAACACGAAAAATCTTAATAAACGCAAAACGCGACTGCAGCCACGCCTACGGTTTTCAATTGTGGATTCAAGCTATGAAGCGACTCACTCAAACATATACATGTCGCAAAAATGTCTAGTTACTAGAAATTTTTGTCTTTCATCCGTAATCTTGGAGATTCTGTATCCCACTGTATCAAGTTTCGTCAAGATTTGTCTAGTACTTTCAGAGTGTTCACAGGGACAGATAGACAGACAGACAAAAATTGTAATTAAATTATTTTTGGCTTTTATATCGATAAGAAAGTCTAGCTTATAATTTCCAAAAAATATTTCATGTACAGATTTGACCTTGTTACATTATTATTATAGTATATATAGATATTTAAAAATTACAAACTAATAATCGAGTTTATCAGACAACTATTATAGCTTTTTCGATTTCGATTATTCATGTTCTATAGTTTTCTTTTATACAGTGTGAGTGCCTTGAAACATGATACATTCCATTATTTTCACAATTCTGTAATCACTTTCCAGTTCCTTTTTTTTTTTTTTTTTATATCAAAGGTGGCAAACGAACTGGTGGGTCACGTGATGTTAAGTGATCACCACCGTCCATAGACACTAGCGACATCAGGGACGTCGCAAGTGCGTTGCCTGCCTGTATATGGGAGAAGCGGGAGGGGAGGGGAAGGAAAGGGAAAGAAGGAAAGAAGAAGGGACGTGGGCCTCCGGCTCTCTCACTGACCGAACGAAACACAACAATGCAAGCACTGTTATTTCACGTCGGTTATCTGTGAGAGGGGTGGTACTACCCCGGAGGAGCCGACCCATTCATGCTGAAACCAAAAATAGCTTCAGCGGGGCTCTACCACCTACATGGCATGACATGGCAGTCTTATCATTTATGAATATATAAATCTTTAATCCCATTTATTATCATCTCATACAAAATTTCGTATACCAAATAAGGGGTCAAATTAATAGGCAGTCAAGCCTTATTTCCTTAGATTATAAAATGTACCATTATCATTATAACATTCAACATATTTATCCGAATCGACTATTTACATTCAGATCTTAGTTAATAACCAGTATCGAGACACCAACTTTTTGGTTGTCATGCACGGTAATATCAATAAAAAAAATATTACACCGCTTTTTAATCGAACGATAGAGACGTACTGTTATAATGAGAAAAACTCTGATTAAAAAAAAAAAAAGATTTAATTAGTTGGACACACGAAGTATATAGAGAGATTCAATAATTGTTTCCGACTTCGCGGTCCGGTCCGAACTAACTGAGAAATCCTTAAACAAAACACGTAAGATTAGTGTTGATCTAAAAGTGTTGACTAAGCACCTATTTGACAATAACGTAAACAGTCGGGGATATAACAGTACGCATATCGTAATCAATAAGCAGCTACATCATCAAAGTCTAACAAATTCGCAAAAGCTCAGCTGCCAGTAACGTGGTACGCATATTTTTGTTTTTACTGTTGTTAGGTGTATAAAAAATCTTTATCTTATGACGTAGCTTAATTCCGATGATATTATAAATAAAAAAATGTAGACACGTTATACATGCTCCGAGCGTGACATGTTAAAACTTGGCTAGATAGCCAATAATGAGATCAGTATTATTGTAAGCGGTAACGAGAATACGTTGTCTTGTTAATTGATGAATGCCCCAAAACTGTCAAAATGCCTTCGTGTGTTAGAATAGTGTGAGTATGAGATATTGTACAAACTATATAAGCAAAACTTCTAGAACTCAAGGAACCGCGTGTCATTTGAATGTAATTACTATTTCTATGATTTTTTTTTTCCAAGTACCACAAGGGTACCAAAGAAGTCGAACCCTGGCTTGGGCTATTGCACGATATTTCACGAAATTGAATCTAACCTTATATATATATATATATACCTTATATATGTTTTACGCTTTTATAATGTATTAAAGAACACTAATCAATATTTTATTAATTCCCAAAATCTATCGCGAACGTTAAAAATTAATACTTCGTTATACCTAAGTACCTAATGTAAAGATGTTTTCACCGTTTTAGAGGAAGCAGACGTTCTTAGCACATTTGACAACCCTTTCGCCAAATTCATAATTATCTCAAATTGGCACATAAAAAACGACAAATCTTTGTTCGTACTAGCATATTAAGATTCGTTGAGGATAGCAGACGATAACGTCGATCTTTCATTTCATATTTATTTTAGTAACTTGTCATTTCATTTTTTTCGCATTTCGTGACAGCCTGAACTAATATTAATAATTTAGTTTACGCTGGTGATAAAGATGTAACAAATTCAATTCACGATTTAACAAACGCACTGCCTATACTACTGGGGCTAGGGCTGTCACAATTTGCATTTAGATTGTTTTTAACATTGCTAAGGTGGTGAAAAAGAGAATGAATTTCGTAGGAAAATCCATTATTTTTTTACAAATACCTTATGAAAAAGTTACACCAAATAAAATCTCTCTCGTTTGTGCTCAGTTCATCGTAGAAAAAAACTCAGGAAAATCTTTCAGTATTGAGGTTTATCAGTCCATGTTACGTAATCAACATATGTATATAATTAATCCTTTAAAACGCTAAAGTGGCTTTGAAGGTTGATCGCTTTATTCAAATGTTTCACATGATATCATGTAGGTTTCCTGTTATGGTCCATAAGGGGTATTCTCACTTAGAATTACATACATCATAATTTTATTTTCAATTATTTAACAGAAATGCGACTATTATTTTTTTACTTTTCAATCCAGAGTGGAATAATGTATACATATCTATACATTACCTCGTATAAGTCGTACCTCGCTAAGATGTAAGTCAAAAAAATTATGTTTTGTTTCTTTCCCTTCTCTCTCTCTTCTCTTCGATATCGAAACAATGAATTGGTTCTCTGTATTTCGCATTTGAAATGCAAAGTTTGATTTTACAGCCTCCGAACTCAATCATTTGTAACGAATTACCTCTGTAACCTTATAATAATAATATATATAAACTAGCGGTCTCTACGGATGTTGTTCTACCTTGATATTTAAAAAAATCCTAGAGTCAACCACAATACCACCTACCGGGTCCAATTGTGAATCTAAACCTTTCTCGGATCCACTGGAAGACACACACAAAATTGCATCAAAATCGGTCCTGCCATTTACGAGTTCAGTGACATATACACGTACAAAAGAAATTTGTGTATAAAGATAAATAACCGATTTTAAGAATTTGCCAACAATAATAATAAATCAAAATTAGTAAGGATAAATCTTAACCTTTACAACTTGAATATTTCCTTAGAAAATCCGTCTAAGGTGAAAGACTTCAAGTGGAAAACTCTTTTTTAACTTGAAATTTTAGGCCAGTCCCATGAATTCGACTTACACATATTCTACTGTATTTGGGTTTTTACTGTCACCCTCTTCATACTTTTATGTAATTAGTAACTACAAAAAATTTAAATAGATCGTTCTTGTTACAGATTGGTTGGCGAACAACAAATGCGTGGATAGCTGGACACTTCGCCTGTAAAGTCTTTCTAGTACTACGAGCATTTGGACTATATTTATCGTCGAACATATTGGTCTGCATATCTATTGATAGGTAAGGTTTCGTACAATTTACTATTTGTTTATGAGCTTATTGCAAGTTACTCTAATATTCTAAGTTGAAAAAGAGCATGTTTTAAAAATTAACATTATATTGTTCTTCATTTAAATTGCATTGTTGCAAATTTTCATACATAAAATTACAATTTGATCACAGTTTTCTCCAAAATACATTTGTTTTCATTGCCGAGATAAATATAAACCAAAGACACCTATCTATCTACTGTAAGTTCGCACCTCAAATTAATTGTTTTGTCTAGTTTCTTTTTACAGAATAATAACGTATTTGATCCGTACTAGTGAGCGCCCAGTGTTCGACATTCGACCATAGTTGATTGATTTTTCAAAATTTGAAGGTTATTAGGGTTCTTTTGTCAAAGAGTATAACTTCTATAATCAAAGGATTTCATCATAGCTACTCAGTTATTTGCCACTTGTGATTTTAATTATATAAACATAGAGAAAATTTATGTCTAAATGAAAATTGAGATCAATTATAAATTTGAGACAAAAACAGGCGGTTACATAAGACTTTCAATTTGTAGGCAAACATAAGTTTAAGAAAATAAAGAAATCTATCGCAACTCATGACATAATTTTCAATTATTTTTACACGACACCATGGGTGGGTGATATTTCTGGGTGATAATGAATTAAATGAAGAAGAGGAATAGTGATATGCCCAGTATCATCGCTTGGAAAAGTAATGAATACACAATAGAATCAAATGATGAACCCAAACATAGATGTTTAAATAAGTTTAACTTTTGAAAATATATTAATATTTTTCGTTAACTGTACTAAATATAATTGCTACATCAGGTTGAACTGCATCAATGTAACCGCGGAGATCTAAGTCATGGATTACTTTCATGAGCAGACAAATTTTCTTAATTTGATTTTACAATGTATTTTTGGCTCTTTTTTTAATGAATCATCATTTGAAGTGAGTTTACAACAAGAAATACAAAACATTAAAATATTAACATTGACTTTGACAATATTGCTGTACTCTTATGATAACATGAAATAAAGTGACATCAAGTGAAAGCGGTCCAGTAACATAAAAAGTTTGACATTCAATAAGACCAAAGAGAATAATATTTATTTCAGTGGTTCCATAAATTTACTAAAAATATTTTTTTAATGTTTATTATGATTTTACCTATTATATTATTATAAAATTAACCAACAATTTAACTAGTTGATTTCCAAGCGTATGTAAGACATGCAACGTCAGTCATGTTAAAAATATTGAAAACGTAGGTAATTAGAATGTAAGAGTTAGATGAAAGATGTCAAAACGTCTTTATCATTTACATGTGTGTGTGTATATCTTATGTAAAATTAAAGCATAAGTGACAGTAATGTATATTTTAATTAAAATAATATACTTGTAATGCATTTTATATAAAAAAGTAGCTTTTTGCACTTCTTCTGTATATAAACTTTAATTATGCTAAATTTCAAGTTTATCCGTTCGCGCAATTCTCTTAAAAAGGGTACAAAGTTTTGGCTTCACATATATAAGATAAAAGTGCATGTAGGGAGTTTTTAGCAGGATCTTGGAATGTAAAAATAATTGTTGAAAATTATGCAAAAATAAATTAATGTATTAAGCAATTACAAAATTAATTGTGAATGAATTGAAAGAAACATAAAAAAAATGTCTTTCGCTTATTTCACATCAAATAACCTTATCAATATTTTCCATAGCAACACTTTCATGTGTACGCGTGTGTGCGTACACGTGTGTAAAGGTGATATGTGTAATGTTGTCGCAGTGATGTAAGCTTTTGTGTCACTGTATCGCACAAGCAGCACACTCAAGGGCTCCACGCCGAGGGAATGGACCTAGGCTTGAGCCGCTGCCAAAGGGGGCTTAATCTGGTGTGCGGGAGCGAAATTTACCCCCAGACCACGACGGCGTGATCTGTGGTTACGTGGGCATGGGCGTGAACACGCTCTGTTTGGAGAGACAGGCTGGTACTGATCGTTCGCTGCCGTTATTTCATCGGGAGGATCGGTAAAAATATCTTTACATATTTATACCTATTTATATGCATATACATGTGATATACAGCTTTTAAGTTACCCAGGATTGTACTGTTGCAAAATCAGTGCCTATTTCTCCATTGTTTGTCAAGCGATTTTCTTCAGCGTAAGGAAGGGAGACTTAATCCAGTATTGACCCACGATATAACGAGAAATCTAAAGCTTCTCCATTATTATTATGTCAATATTTTTCACAGGTTAAGGTTTCCTCACAATATTTTCTTTTACTCCCATGTGACACTATTAGGCCAGTTAAAAATATGTCTGCATTACATGAGTATTTTATTCGATAAAAAGTGAGGTTCTGGAATTCTTTCATACTTTATCAAAAAGGAACTTCGTGTAGATATGAACATGAACGTAAACTTTCTGTTATATGGCGTTTATTTGTTGAATTATTAGCTTCTTAAAAAAGTCGTTTTTGAAATGCGGATTTTTACGAAGTAGTAGTCCGAACTGTAGAAATTTACAGTACTGTATTAAACGTAACAATGTATAAAGAACATATTGTTCACATATAGACACACATAAGAACATATATATACACGTACACATAAGAAAACATATTGTACTTTTCAAAATAGAAATGAAGCTTCAAAATAAAATTGTCCTGATGAAAACCAGGAGTAAACATTTCAAAACAAAATTTTAGTAACTTGGCTGAATGTTTGTTAATTACGTAAATACGTGCAAGCCCGCTATTATTCAGTTGTGATTTCCTACGAAACACATTCAAAAAACTTTATTATTCATCAAATAAGTTCATAAC
Source organism: Antheraea mylitta (assembly GCA_014332785.1). Classification (NCBI taxonomy): domain Eukaryota; kingdom Metazoa; phylum Arthropoda; class Insecta; order Lepidoptera; family Saturniidae; genus Antheraea; species Antheraea mylitta. The sequence continues at coordinate 5,998,278 of JACEII010000012.1, forward strand.
TTAAGGAGATGTTTCTTATAAATTCATCATATATGTAAAAACTAGCTGCTCCCGCGACTTGGTCCGCATGGAATAGTTATTTTGGGCTAACGCTAACACGCAATGAAACTCTTCAACTTTGTAATACTAGTATAGATAAAAATTAAATATTCCGCGTGATACTTGAAAGCTATATCGCAGACTACTGTGAGATAAACTATCATAGAAATAAAGTTAAAATCTCATTATCATATATATTAATACGTGAAGCAAAAACTTTGTACCCCTTTTTAAACTAATTGCGTGAAGTGCAGAAAGCTATTTATTTTAAATAAAATGCGTTAGAAATACATTAAATTCATTAAAATATGCATTACTCACACTACTGCTTGAATTTTACACAACATATACACACATGTAAATAAAAAAGACATTTTGACAGCCGTCAATAACACACTTCAAAAAAGGTTGCGAAGGAGGTTGCAATGCTCGACTGTATGTATTTTTTATTCTTACGTTCCAATTACCCTTTTTCATCCTAAATTCAACAATTATATTATATTATATAAGTATTATGATAATATTTATAACACAACTTAAGTTCCATACCGTACTTGCTCTTTGCATTTAACTGGTGAAATTACAGGTTAATTTTACAATAATATAATAATTTTAAATGTATAATATACACATATATAAATTAAATATATAAATATTATTACGTGAAGCCAAATATCACACAGAAATACCACCCAGCTATGGTGTCATGTAAAATTAATTGAAAATTGTGTCATGAGTTGCGATAAATTTCTTTATTTTCGTAAAGTTATGTTTAATTAGAATTTTAGAGCCTTACCACGTTATATAACACCCTATTTTTGTTTCAAATTTATACTTAATTTCGATTTTATTTAGACATAGTTTTTTATGTTTATAAATTTTAATAAAGTGGCAAATAACTGAGTAGCCAGATGATGAAGACTTTTGATTATAGAAGTATACCTTATGGCAAAAGAACCCTAATAAAGTTCAAACATTAAGATATCAATGAACTATAGTCGAACGTCGACCACTGGGCACTAACTAGTTAGTATAAACTTCTATATGCCTGAAGCCGTTTTTGAAACAGGAAAATCATTTCCACAAGAACAAAGTCTGAGGTATTAGCTGGTTCACAGTAATAACGTATAAATTAGATTAGAAAATATTTGTATAAAACAGTTTTTTTTTTCTTATTAATATTCTGAGAATTGTACTCCCATTCGGGATTACGGGGAATAAGATGAGCGTTTAAAATTTTCTAAATGTAAAGATAATAAATTAGATTGAAATATACAATGAGTGTGCCTAAAGGTTAATAGAGGATAATATTAAATTAATTTAAAAGTAAAATATGTTCATAAATAAAAATATATCTTATTTCTAACGTGGGTAGATCCTAAATTGGATGTCCACCCATCCGGGTGAGAGGTGGGTAGTGTCAGACTCTACGGTAAATTATCTAAACCGCTAATGGAGTGATACAGGATCGTATAGCATGCATCGCAACATCGTGGTGGTAAGGCCCAGCGTGAAAGCCAGGTCGTCCACTGACCGAGATAACCACTGCAAACTGCTTCCCTGTCCACCGACCTAGAGCAATGAAAGGTCAGGTTCTCCTTTCCCTTCCCTTCTTCGTCTGGCTTGGCAGTGAAGGAGTTGCTTCTTCTCACAGCTACCCGCCATTAATTTTTTTATGACCTTGTCTATTCATCCTCTGTAATTTTTTACCTACCCGGTACTGGGTACTGTTCCCCAGGAGGGTTTATCAGCTCTCTAGCTTTAATCGGTAGCTTTCTATCTACCTCGAGTAGGATGTGGCTCTTCACCACGCATTGATTATCTCTGTAAGGCAACTCTGCAGGTTCGAAACGTACCATGCTGGCTTAGTTTCTCTGGGTAAAGAATGTTATGATATTTGTGTTCAATTGTGTTTGTGCTGTAGCAAATACAATTCACCACGTACCTAGGATTGCTTCAGCGCCTTGACGATCCACCAATACAGACTCAAGTTGCCACAATTCGATGAAACACCGCGACAGGATTCGATTTTGCGGGTGTGACGGTTTTTACTCACACGAGATTCGATCCAATATTTGACGCGTAACACATGACAGCTGCTGTCAGCTGAGTTTTGGTACTGCAGTATTGAACATAGTATTGATAATGAAACATATATCTACAGCAAGGCTGCTCAATATTTTTATTAGTTGGGCCCAACAGACGATTCAGACATTTTGGCGAGCCACTGACTGTGGCCATTTTAATTACTTTTGTAACTTGCTTGAGTGGGCTACTTAATAATGTTTCGTGGGCCACATTATCGATCTCGGGTATAGCACTGAGCAGTTTTGATTTACAGTCGCGTGTGAACTTTCTTCTGAAATATTATATAATAATTTAATTTTTTTGCCAAATTTCATTTCTTTACTGAAAGATTGATAATCGTTTCTGAATGGATTGTGAACACCATATATTATAAATTATAAATAAAATATACGTGTCTGTACGTTTTAGATTTTTGTGGAAAAATTTGTTGTATCTTGGAATAAGTAACGAAATATATATATTTTTTAATCGAAGCACGACATAGTGACAGCACTATGCTTGATGTTAAACATAGTACAATCCAAAAACATCGGCAACCACCGAGAAACAGATTATCCATCGCCGGTCGGCGCTGTCATGCTGGCCATAATGACGAAAGTCACCCGGTACTGGATATGCACAGGCTGATCCCGAAACGCGACGCGCAGAAGCAAGTTACTATGACGGGCTTTTTCGCCATATGCATGGTGGTTGCGACCCAGTCGGACTCTAAAACCCTACCACCCCGCTTTCGCCATTGCCTCGTTCGTTATTCAGCAGGGTGCACCACGTGCAGGTGAGGTTGGCTTGGGTGTCTCAAGTCTTAAGATGTTACTCGACACCCCTTACACCCCAAAAATTTCGATATTTCAATTCAATTTACAAACGTCTGCCTGTCTGTCAGTTTGTTTGTGCACTAAAGTCCTGCATTCATCTTACATTGAAAATCATAAAGCATATGCTCTAGTAATATTTAGTTTTGGTTTCATTAAAATCTGTTCACTATATCAAAATTTATTGTAATTCTAATGAAGACGCATTTTAAGTACGAGAGAAAAGTTGATGAGTAAATGGACTTGATATGTTCACATGATTTTATTAGTAAGGATGGAGTCCCGAGCACAGCTAGTATGATATAATATGATGAAATTACGATGCGATATACCTATATAAAGTGAAATTATACATTTATTACTGAAATGATGTTTGTTATAGATATTGTGCTATAATATATCCGCTTCGGGTAACAAGAGCAAGATCTAGGAGCAAATTGATGCTGTCATTTGCATGGTTGACAGCTCTGTTATGTAGTTTACCGCAGGTGAGTAAATTTTATTTTAAAATCAATGACCTCTGTATAATTATTGTCTTATGTCATCCTTATATTTTGATGATAGTGATGTATATTGTGAAATCTCTTTTACGAATTAGATTACAGGTGAGATGTCCACTACGAGGTAAAGATTGTAATAATGTATTATACTATTGCCATATTTTTGCTAACTAATGTTAAAACTATTGTTTTTTTATTTCGTAGCCAGCCTGTGTTTGGGGTAGGGGGCGGGAGGGAATAGAGGAGTGTATGAGGAAAGAGCGAGGGGGGACATGGGCCTCCAGCGCTCGCACTAATCGAACGAAACGCAACAATTCAAGCATTACTTCACGTTGATTTTCTGTGAGAGAGTGGTACTACCCCGGACGAGCTTACCCATTCATGCTGAAACCAGTAGTTCCAGCATGGCTCTACCACCTCAGAAATCGATGACACAATAGTGAAATGAATGTTTATTGTTAATATCTGGACTGTAAATGTGAGCAATTTGAATGTGTGAATCCTTTCATACATACTTATTGGTTATTACATACAGTTTGTTTGCATGTACATGTTCTGACATACTAAAAGTCTATTCTACTTGCGTCCTAAGGGAAAAGGACTAACTAAAGCAAAATCCGAAGCCTAGTCGAAAAATTTTTAGGCTGCCGTTATAACAAAAGAACAGCTAATTGTTTTTTTTTGTTTAGTATAAATAAAGTATATAGCTCACATGTAAATAAAAAATAATACTACTTTGTATAAAATAAGAAAAATTACATATATACATAGTAAGATTCTCGTCAGGAAACAGTTATCACGGTTTAATCAAAGAGAGGTATTTTCATCAACACGGGGACAAGATATAAGTATATTTAAGTTTTTGGAGGTAGTTCGTTTATGAAATACCTTCTTAAAATACGTTGCGCTTGTTTTACAACACTTCCTTGTAGTTTTGTAATATAATCGGTTTAAGATCGAAGGAAGCATATATTCCCATGTACGCTTAGTAAATTCTCCTATGTGGTCCTTTTCTTCTGGGTTCCGAATATAATATTGAAAATTGAATATAACATTCAATATCACAAAAATGGCAGACACTATTATTTCTTTGGACGGTAGCTATAATTGTTAATAAAAAGTAATCAACAACTGGCAGTTCGTTTTGTTGCAATCCGCAATGGCAACTCCTGTTTCCTCCCTCCTCCCGCGCCTAGGAATCCTTTTCCTTAACATGCCGCTTGAGAACGCGGCGTCTATGTCATAAGCCCGATGGTTTTGCCGAAGTTAAAAATCTCTACCATAATGTGAAGGCCTACCTATATGCGACTAGTATAGCTAAGTTATAATATAATAGCTTTAAGTTTTACACTGCTGTTCTGCAAGTTTAACAAATTTGCTATACACAGAAATGTGAAAAGTAAATTAATTTAAATATATTAAGATCTCTCTATGTCAAAAGCCCGATGCTTTTACCGAAGCTATCAATTTATTCTCGAGTAGTTTTCAAACTCTGTTCCAGTTAATTACTCTCATGTGAACCATAACAAATTTAATAAACATTGCTCCGTATTCTATGAAAATATATGTAGATTGTAAATCATATATCTTCAATTATTTATATCTAATTATATTATAATTAATACACAGTGAATAGATAGAAGGATAAAGATATTTAAATATCAAGAATTTATGAAATTAGTGTAGACACACATTTTTTTTTTGTTTTGCTCAATGTTTTTGTAATTAAAATATAATGGTAATAATTTCCTCATTTATGTTAAATAATACGTGTTTACTTTACGATCGTGCATAACTTTATAAAAAGAATTTGAAAAAAAAGCCTACCTAAAAAAAGACAAGGTTAAATGATTTCATTTTTTTAATATATTGTTCTAAGTACATCATAAGTGTACAATTAATGTTTATTAAAAGTGTGACCATTTTGACAAAAAGCTTAAAAAGCTGTATTGAAATTAAAGGTTATATAAATATCCTTACTAATCTTACTAGAAAAAAGAATGTTTCAAGACCTTGGTATAAAAATTATAAAAAAAACCTATTACTTTTTTAATACACCAAAACGTCTTTGACTATAAGTACTTATTTTCATAAATTTTCCAATATCTCAGTAACTTATATTTTCTATTGAATTTTGAAGAGTTACCTAATATCTCCAAAATCCAAAGTTCAATGATTTATAAAATTAAAACGAGACCTCGAAACCTTTTTCAACAATAATTTTCAAATCGCTTTAAAGATATCAAAGTACTGAGGTAAGAAACATTAAAAAAATACAATCCAATTTAAAAACTCGTTTTTTAAGTTTGTTAAAAAAAAGGTTTCTTTACAGAGCTTAGTATTCCGTGTTTTAAGTCACCCGATAGTGCCCGATTTCGAACAGTGCGTTTCCTTCGGAGCCTTCGAGAATCATCAACAAGAACTGGCTTACAACGTTTTCTGCTTATGCGCAATGTATTTCCTACCACTGCTGATCATTACAGTCTGTTACATTTGCATTTTTTGTGAGATATCAAGGAATTCTAAGCAAAATTCAGGTGAGTTAAACAATAAATAAAACGGTTTTGCTCATAAACTTATAATGCGTAAAAAATTCGATTTAATTTATCAACTAGGTTGCTGAAAAATATTACTTTTATTTATACTAATATTATAAAGCTGGAGTGCTTGCTTGTTAGTTGGTTGAACGTGCTAATTTCAGGAACTACTGATCCGATTTTAAAAATTATTTCAGTGTTAGGTAGCTTATTTATATATCACGCTAGGACCAATAGGAGCGGAAGACCAATGAAGAATGTTTCAAAATATTTTTTTTTCTTTTTGAGAGTTTTCGCTGCGTGTTAGCGTTAGCCCACCCGGATGAAGCTGCGGGAACAGCTAGTGTAACATATCTGAGAATATAAGCTTTTGGTTTTAACACATATATTACAGTTATAAGGGTGCGAATTCATTCTCGCAAGAATAGTTCGTTTATAGTAGTTATAGAGAGGGTTGACGAGAGGGTTAACTATACACAGAGTAAAGGGTGTGCCCGCTCGTCTCGCGTCTTACGTCTTTTGACTCGAGTAAATAAATTGACGCGGAACGATGCGAGACAAAGGCGAGGTGAAGTGAGACCGAGGCGAGGCTAAGCGAGACCAAGGCGTGGTGAATACGTTGTTTGTGAATGTTATTTTGTTCGCAATTTACTAGAATCTCAAATTAAACCCTATTTAATTTGTTTACGCTCCTGTAGAGGGGACTTTTCCTCATTCAGCTTTATACCAGGAAATGTGGGATTATACGTCAATATAATAATACATTTTGTATCGATCAACGTCTTTTACTGCCCTCTCTCAACTTTCGTTCGAATTCGCCATCTATAAAGGATATTTCACACTGTTCTAATAGTTCAAGGTTGTACGTTTTATGTTAATGCTTTTATATATCAAAAATCATAGACATATGTAGCAAGCCTAGACTAATTTGGCGAGCATGCTAATAAAATTCGAAATGCATAAAATAATAATATATTTGACGTCATACATCATCACTTTTATAGTCATAAGATATTTTTAATTTGTTTCAAAATCAAAATCAAATAATTCTTAAATAAATTTAGACCAGAACAAGGCACCCATGAATGTCAGTCAATACTACCACAGGTTTGGAAAACAAACAAGTCATCAAGAAGAATCGACAAGAAACTCGATTTGGTTTATTTTTTCATTATACATAGCATGGCACACCATGTTTATAACATTTTTATAGTCATATACAGTTACATTCGTTTTTGGTCGATGCAGCCGTTATTATTAGAGGCGTCATTTACATACGTCACCATCTTCCAAATATTTTTTCTTCCATTCTGCAGTTTCTTGGTCCGCAGCTTTTTTGTTTTCGTTTGATTTATTGTATACAAAAATCGTACCTGTTTTTTTTATTGGGTGTTTTTTTTTTAATTTACTATTATTATTTTTTAAATATTTATCTGTTTATTTTTTGTAAGCGGACCCTAGCCGGGAAAACGCTAGGAAGAAGAAGAAAAGGATTTGTTTGTTTTTATGATTTTATTAAACTATTTTAGGACGGATTTTTTAAGGATATTATAAGGTGGATCAATATGTGAACGATAGTGATGTCTGGAATTGACTCCTCTCTGTGCATCCACTATAAGCTATTGTATGATGTATTGGAAATATATGTAAAAAAAATGTACCCGATCGAGTTTCTTGCCGGTTCCTTTCGATGGCTGGGTTGTTTTCCGAACCGGTGGTAGTTTTTGACGTTCATAAGTGCATTATTAGGGCCTAAACTGAATAAAGTATTTTTGATTTTTACGTTGTTGCCTTTATGCTTTTATCGTTCAAATATTGATCTACATTTTAATAGCTTTTATGTATCAAGACCCGTTTTATATAACATATGAACTTACTATCTGGCAAATCGGTATGTGCTTTGGGACTTTGTTATCAAATCTAACACTATTTGTTGTGGATTACAACCTAAAAATGGCCATAAAGAATGGAAATGCAAGCGCTATAAAAACAATAATGTCATAAACCAAAAAAAAAACTAATAATAATTAAACAGTAAATATTTAATAAATTACTAATAATAATAATATATATATATGCTCCCGGATACGATTTGTACGTAAAAAAAAAACTACATATAAGCAATAAAAGGTGCGGATCAAGAGTCTGCAGACTACAAAATAAATTAAAAAAAAAAAACACTATTTGTTACCTAAAGAACGGTTACTGGTCTTAGTGAGCCTAAAACATGGAGTGACCAGTTTATTATTGTTTCTAGTGTTTAGATCGTCTTTAGATATTATTAAGATTGTGGGAATGACGTGTTCGATATACAATAAATTAACATATTTCGGTCAATCTGCGAAAGGATGACATTCTCGACGAATAGAGCTACTACAGATCTCATACAATTCCATCAATTACACAGATAATATCTTCCCCAGAAACACATCGGCAAGAAAATAATAGCCGTATTATATTGAGGAGGTCAGACCCACGTCCTTTAGCTCGAGCTAGAAGGAGAACTCTTAGAATGACTATAATTATAGTGACTGTGTTCGCTTGCTGCTGGCTTCCCTATGCAATAATGACACTCTGGTAAGCTTTTCCTTCTAATTTGATCGAAAAAACTAACCTATGATGTTTTCATGGGAGTGTATTCTAACAACGTGATGATTGACGTGTATTCGAATATCTTCATTAATACGGCAATGGAATGGAAGAATTAAAATATATATATCTTAGAAAACGCATCATCTCTTCAGGTATACGTAGATACGTATATGCCCGTTTGTCGTAAATCTCACAATTGCTAACAATATAGAATAAAAGCTGCATGAAGTATTACATAATAATACTTTCTTATTTATAGACAGACTATATTATATACTCATCTCTAGTTAGATGTCAATATTGGTAGTTATATGTACCAAGAGTCGTCTATCAAATATCTTATCTTTGACCCGTAATTAGCGCTCGGCCTCATATATATCTTGGCAGAAATAACTTTTCCTATAGTGATTTACATGCCGTTATCAAGGTAGATATAGGTTGGCATTCTGATAGGTATAATTATGTTAACCCTATCCCTGGATGATTACATTTAGGGTCACTTTTATAAATTAGTAATATATAAACATCTTAATATTATGATTGTTCACTTTGCTTTAGGTATATGATAGACCGTGAATCAGCGAGAAAAGTGTCAGCAAAAATTCAAGATTTCTTCTTCATAATGGCTGTGTCTAACTCTTGCATGGATCCATTAGTATATGGTTCTTTTACTGTAGACCCAAAGATTATCACCAGGACGCTCAGAAAATTATTCTGCATACCTATAAAAACTTCGGATACAGGTAATTATTATTTTATTTTTAGGTGTGCAAGTAAACTGACTACATGAATTTTTAAAATGACTAGAGTTATGTAGAAAAAATCCCTATTGTAATGTTTGTTAAGAATATGTACTCATTATTTAAAATTTTCTTTTAAAAAGTTAATTTATTCAGTATATATGTTACAACGCAATTAGAAATTATATAAGAAGCCTTGATATCGCTTTCATACTAAGATTTGAAAGAGAGTAGATGAATATAGTATAACATACATAATATGTATAGATAACATAGTATAAAACAACCGCGTCTGTCTGTTTGTTCGTGATAAACTCAAAAATTAATAAAGGGATTTCCATGCGGTTTTCACCAGTGGATAAAGTGATATATGAGGAACATTTTGGTATATATTTGTCAAGGATTATTTTATAGTCATGGCGAGACAACATCTAACGGACCTGCTAGTTAAAAATATGTAAATGTTTAATTAATTATTCTGCATAATGTTTACTTACATATTTATGTTACATAAATATATGTCTTTCCAGCAGCTAATGGTCCTATTATGCTTGATGACCACAAACCCAAGATCGACAACGCTCAACAAAACACTGTAAGTGTATATAGTTTTATAAATATGTTTTGGTGTTGTTTGTTGTATTTTTTTATTGGAATAGGAGTGTGTCACCTTTATAGCTTGTTTTTTTTATCGATTTACATGCTTATGCTAATGTGATTTTTACAATTTTATCACCTTATTTTAAATGATGATATAGCTGATAATGGCGCTAAATCTAGACTAGCTCTCACGCGAAAAAACTAGAACAAATTAAAAAAGTTTAGATCAGTGGCAGATTTTTAAGTCATCGATCACACCTAGTGTTTTTTTTCCAAAGTTTTTGTTTTCGCAAAGTGATCATTTGGAATTGGCAATATAAATTGAGAGTGGGGTGATCGCAATTTAGTACGACTCACTCCTTTGGTGTGATGCATGAGCATAATATTAAGTCACCAATATTTAATAGTCCTGATATAGATACGAGTCAAAGACAGAGTCGTGGTTATCATAAAATGATTTAGATGCAGGTAAGAAAGACGTGGTAATCAAAGTCCGTTAAAGTCTTAAGATTAGCTCACATGTTTGACAAAATTATCGAACGATTTGATAGCAGATTTCTTCTCCGTGAAGCCCAAAAGATTGAATGGATATGTACGGAGATTATCACTAAACATTATCTGGCCTAGTCTCTTCGTGTTAAACCTAACACCTAGTTAGTTGGCTTTTAATAATTTAAGAACCGTGAAATATACGACTGTGGAAGTACTGTCTCACCTTTTGATTTCACAAAACAGCAGTGCTTGTGCTGCTATGTCCTCAATCGAAAGATATGGTTAGCATGATACATGGCAATAACGTAAGGTGTTCCTTAGTCATCAGGTGTAGGAACTTATTATGACTAGTCTCGCGACAGTAATCCTCTTAAAGTTGGTTGTACTAACTATTTGGCTGCTAACGTAGTGAACAATTTAACTCCAGTAAACTACATGCCCTTTTAATTCTACTTTAGTTTAGTTTTTATCGCAGTTCTTTCTCCATTGAAATTCTAG
>JACEII010000012.1:6017143-6068183 GCA_014332785.1 Antheraea mylitta
AACATCACTTAAAACTGATTACGGATCATATAATTGTTTAAAAAAAATCTCAATCTAAGTACGCTATTGATCTAGCAAGGTCTTAACAGCTTCACCGGACTACTAAGGCGAGCGCTTAAGGCACCCAGCCGATTTTATTTGACAACTAGCTCACGGGTGCACGGGACACCTCGGCTTAGGCTGTTGCCTGATACGTGCAATTCGCGACCTATCTGAGCTAACCTTTTATTTATTTAAGAGTGGAAAATCCTACATTGGATACCCCCGTGCCGCCGGAGAACGTCGCCAGGGTTATGCCGGACTCCTACCGGCTAAAAACCACTCCGCCTCTTTGAGCGATTGTGAACCAGGGTGTGGTCTCACGATTAGCATGCTCCAAACCCTGGCCACGCGCTTGGGTCCTCCATAGATGGATGGGATGGAGACCCTCGTCTCAAGAGAGAGGCCATTCCTCTCTCGTTATATACCAAAGCTATGACAAGTCATGCTTCCCGTACACGGGTACTCCTTTGCGGCAATAGCCGACTACGCATCTATCGCCTGGAGATTACGTAGGGAGGTTTCTGGTAGTAGATGCCTCATCTGAGCTAACCTAAGCTAACTATTCATACACATATGAGTTGTTAAAAACATATATGTCCAAGCATATATACCTCAGCAGTTCTTATATATATTTCGTATCGGATAATTGTCTAAGCTACATCTTTTAAAAATGTTGTCTGTCTGTTTGACTATAATAAACGTAAAAATTTTCTTAGGGTTTTGACAAGTGACTTTAACGTAGCTCGGGGTAACATATAAACTTTATTTTATCAATATCCACTAATGAAAAATAAGATAATAGTTCTGTACGGCTTAGTGTAGTACGTATAGAAGTCAAAAGATGACAATTTATCAGTTGATTTCCAGACACTGCGTATTGCTGGCATGGACCTCTCTATAAGGTAGTTCTTGTGTATCCCACTGTATGTGACTCACTTACTAGTTAGTGAAACAAACAAGTTCTTTTCTCATAAGATATAGTTTACGATAAATGTTTTATATAAATAATCATACAAAGTCGTGGGCACACCTAGTTTATGGATGTTGTTATCTATGTATCAGGGATTGATAAATTACGAAAATGTTTGATCAATTACCAAATCCATCGAACGCTAAGATATCGTTTTTGTTATTTCGTTTTATTTTATACTATAATCTAATCTTTATATAGCCTGTAGAGTTTTACAAAAAGAATCGTACTGCTATTGAAAGCCAGTATGTTATATATACAGGGAGTAAGTAAAAGACTTTTTATATTGTTACAAGATAGACCGTTTTCATCGGTAGGGGAGAGTGGGGAGTTGGGAACACTTAACTTCAAACTCTAAAAAATAATAAAAAAAAGTTATAAAATAAATCAAAAATTTATTGCTACATGAACTTTAGTTATCTAGGTACTTAGTAGTCATAAAACGTTATTTTAAATTTACTTTTTAATAAAAATATAAACTAAAACACAAAAAATATTGCCGTTCCTGTTTACCCGATACCCTATGGGGTAATTGAGAAAATCCCGTGGGGGAAATGGAAACGGTATGAGGTAATTAAGTAAGACATTTGATCGAATTTTCTTACCTAATTACGAGGCATCTGAAATAATTTGTAAAGTTTAAATATAACACAAGAAACCAGCAGTACTATGGGTAATTAGGAGGATAAGGAGTAATTGGGAACGTTACAAATTACTCACCTAAAGCCGTTCCCAATTATCCGAATCAGTCAATATACATAAAAATTTCCGCCACTCTCAAAAGCCTTCTTTAACCGACCAAAAAAACGGAGGAGGTTCTCAATTCGTCGCGTATATATTTTTTTTAATGTATGATCACGTATAATTTTTAACGGTATAGTCCTATTTTGAAAATTCTTTTTTTATTGGAAAAGGTATACTCTGAAGTTTGTCCCATTTAAAGTTGTGAAAAAAAAATTCAACCCTAAGGGTATGAAAATCGAGAATGATTGATTATTCACGCACTGATTATACCTATGATCGCGCAAACTTTAGACAGAATAGTCCGAATTAAATTATTGTCCTTTGATTTGAAAGAGTATACTCAGAAGTTGGTCCCATATACATGTAAACATGAAAAAAGTAACCCCAAGGGTAGGAATACATGTTTTGATTTATAATTCAGCTTCCGAGTTGTGTATTACAAATAAATTAAGTATGTAGTAATTAGTTAGATCATAGCCACAAAAAAGTATAAAATAAAAACGTTTTAACAATAAATAAATCCGCGAAATAACTGAAAAGCAAAAAATATTAAACCTTTTACTTTATTCATCTTAATAGCTAAGTTCTTAAACTAATATATGTATACCTAAGAAATTTTGAGTCGGCGCCAAACAATCAATGAACAAAGATCACTGGATTACTTAAATTCACACAAATAACCAAATCAAATTAAAAATGCAATGTGAAATCTCCAGCGGTAACGTGTGTGCCCGTTCGGGTTGCTTCGTAAGGGGTGTATCACGCTGCGCCGCCGCCGCGCGTCACGCTTTACGTCATTAATTAATTTGCTTGTTTGGCGCCGACTTAAAATTTCTTAAGTATACTTATATTAGTTTAAAAACTTAGCTATTAAGATGAATAAAGTAAAAGGTTTATTATTTATTGCTTTTCAGTTTTTTCGGCGGTTTAATTTCGTGTTAAAAAGTTTTTTTATTAACTTCAATCTATGTTGCATTTGAAAACAGATAATGTTTGTACGATATGAGAAAAAACATAATACCTTTGAACTCAAAAATATGATACATGTGTTACAACTGATGACAAAAATTATATCAAAAATACAAAAATAATTGTTCGGCTTACCGTGACAAAACTAGTGCGTCCTTTCAATCCCACTTTCGCATACGCAATGAATGGCTCTGCATTCAGCCGTAGAATAGGTTCGCGACAGTGTAGTACGGAGAGATGTACTATTTATCTAATTGTTCCCAATTACTCGCCGTTCTCAATTACCCTGCTCTCCCCTACTAAGTAGAATAAGCGTTACAGCTTTTTGACAGAAATAGGTGTCGGTGTTTTTTTTCCATAATCCACCTTTACATAAATTTGTCCAATTTTACCTCGCTTAGTGCAGCTCTTAGTAGCATTCATAAGGTAAGTAAATAATAATAAGCAGATACAAAAAAGTCAACGTTTAGTTAAAACTAACTGTGCCGGCGATTTCCTCCCCATGGAACATTATCTAAAATAGCAGTGACAAAAAAAACTTTTTTTTTTCCTCGAACTTAACAGCTTCACCGGACTACAAAATAATAAATCATCTGAATGTATTAAGTCCATAATACATTGTACTTATCTACTTTTCTCTCGTATTAAGTCGCACCATCATTTACATTACAATAACTTTTGACAGAGTGAACGCAGTACTTTAGCAGTGACGCGTATTCAAACAAACAAACAAACAGACATGTCTAAAAATGATTGAAATGTTTTTTATAACTTATTTCAAGACACCCACAACAATTTTCTTATAATAAATAAATTATAAAGTACAGACACTTTAGATTTACATTTTTATTATAGGTATGTATAGATAATTCGTGTTTTGTACAAAATCGTCATATCGATCATTCCCAAGTTTTAATCAAATGGAAAACTGACAATAATGGACATTGCATATCAAATAAGTTATATTAAAATACATATTTTATAATACATATAATTAAATATATACTACATAGTTGTTTGTTGATTGTTTATAAGCTATTCTCCAAAAAGATGTAATCGATTTTGACGAGAATGTCAATGAAAAAAGAGTATGTCTAGGCTAAAGATCATTCATTCATTGAGAGATTCATTATGTTCTAATGGTAAATTTTACTATTATAGAAAATACTATGCACCCCGCAATTAGTCTTGATAAAACATTTATTTTCTATTAACCAAAATAAAATCCCGAAAGCGATTAGATTTAGAAAAAAAAAACTATTAAATATGAAGAAGAAACTAGCAAAATATAATTTCAAAGGACATAATTTCATTGAAGTATACTTGTATCTCCTCGAATAATATTTTTTTTTTCGTAGTGACTACGCTATTGACCCTGCAAGGTCTTAACAGCTTCACCGGACTACTCGAATAATATTAATATTAAAGGTCTCTTAGAGAACATGTTTATTTCGGGAAGACAGACAGACATATAAATCTGAGTACAATATAAATAAATACAAATAAACATTTTATTATAATTTTAAATTTGTATACATTTTTTGATGAATTTGTGCATGTTTTTCTGTTAATCTCTATTCAACCTATCGGAGCTATAGGTCTATAAATAAATCTAGAATCTAGAAATAAAAATGAATACATTAACACACGGTAGTGTATATATAATTAAAGGTTACACAGAGATAATTATATGACGTCATCTTAAGTAATATTAATGCAAAAGTCAGTTTGTTTGTTTGCTAATTTTCGCAACTTTACTACTAAACCGAAGTTGCAATGTTGTATTTGACACACAGAAAAGGTCGTATAAGAATTGAAGATTTACTTAGTTTATAATTAAATGGCCGTGTATCAATTTATTTCGTCATATTCACATTAGATTTAGCTATTCACGGTATTGCATTTCCTTCTTTGTATAATACAGTTTTGTGTAATGCAATTGCATTGCGATGACTACTGTGACTCTACCTTACTACAATCTTTGCCAGTAAATTCGTTATTTATTGCAATTGTAGCTCGTTTGTTGTAGCTTGTAATTATTAATCTTTGCAAATATCCCTTCTCGAACCGCTTTTACAGAATATCTTTCGATTTGTTTCGTTTGAACTGTGTCGTGTAACTAACTTGATCGGACTTTTTAGGACTGTTTCTAGGAGTCTGTTCCCACTCGCTATCAGCATGTTCTGCGTATGTGTGTCGATTATTTTAGATATGCTGCATCGGCAAATACTGAAACTTCTCGAGATGAGGTTCCCAATACACGCTTTTGGTAACAGAATACCCCAGATGCTCAAATGTTTTTACATTCTTTCGTATAGGCGCCGGACTATATTCCTTAAATACCCTTTGTGGGACGAACCATACATTATATAATTCGAAGTACAGCTATAATGATCTACTGCTACATGGCTTGCTGTCCGCAATATTATACTTTGAAAGCAGTACATGTTCTCGAAGAAAAGTATCTTACGTTGTTTTATGTACTCCTGATAATCTGCATGCTAAAATTCATGATCATCAGGTCAGTAACTAAGGTATGAAAACGTAATAAACAAACAAACACACATTAGCATTTATAATATTAGTAAGTATATGCTGGTATATGTAAAAGAGTTAAGCAACTATTAATTTAACTGTTTTCTTCTAGACACAGGTAAAAGTGAACTTCGTCCCTCATCGTCAACTTTCTTTCGAAGATATATCCGAACGACGAAAGAGCGACAATTACTCAGATCCCCTGCCTTGCCGGACTGAGCGATCGACCGACGACCGAACGCTGAGATCAGCCCACAGCTGCGAAGTGTTTACGCTATACCCGATTAATAATGAATATTGTTCACAATCACTTGAGTAAATAATAAAGAAGAAACCATCTATTATATTTCATAGTTATAGAAATTTCACTCGTCTAAGTATAAATTGATAAATAATGTATGACCAATAGTCACTATCATGGTCCAAGTCCCAGGTGTTTGCTTTAAAAAACTATAGTTGCTACAAAAAAGTTTTTTTTTTTGTAATGAAACATTAACACAAATAAATAAATATTGAAGTTTTCTATATATAATTGCTATTTATAAAATATTGATAAAATAAATGACGTTTATAACAACATATTGCAATTTGTTAACTAATATGTAAGTAAGTAGGTACGTCATAATAATATTGTAAGTTGTAAAGGTTTAAAAAAGAATTAAACAGGTTATACAATGATATTACAAATACATCATTGAGGTTATTTATGTTCTTATACTAAATCATATTTCTTGGTATCATCACGATCGTATTTCCTTTATTAAATTATAATTCGTTATTATCAGGGCTGTTTCTAAGCTTCTTTCATTTTGTTATCGAATACCTTACAAATATGATCTATACAGATCTTGTATATTCAATTTTATGCAATTAAAATTAATAAAATGACGTCATTAATTATTGTGTCTGTTATATATGATCAAAATCTGTTTTAGTTAAGGAGTTATTTGTATCAATTATGGGAATTGACGAAGGTAAGCTTGATTGGAATGCGTTAATATATTGATATCAAAATGAACAATCGTTAGGAGATTGATTAAATGTCTAAATATGATGTTATAATTATCTCTTATACAGAGATGTAGATATTCTTTTTCGCGAGTTATTCTTATATTTCAATATAGAATGTTAAATTAGTTTTAGTAGATTAACAGACATTTTTGACACTCGATGTTTAGTTAAATACTATAATCGGTTGTAATTTTTTTTTAACGATGAACGTTTTTGTTCTTTTGATATTGGAATGTATAATGTCTGATATAAACTTAGAAAAATTTTGGTAAGATATTACTAGAACAAAAACATGAATTAATATAGAGTAATGAAATAAAATAAGAATAATATAAATTACTTTTCGAAATGTTATGTCCTTGAAAATAAAAGACATGAAACAGTATATATATATAGAATAATTTGTAAATGCAAAGTATTAGCATTAGTTGATATTTTGTAAAAACACGAAGAAATATTTAAACATAAGACAATGAAAATTCGATCAGTACGGTTTTTAAATAAACGTTGAAATAAATATTGTATTGGTTATTTAATTATTAATAAAGTTTTCTACCTAACTCCTTTAGTACAGTCCTCGTCAGTGCTTTTTGTTCGTTTGCCCAATTATACAGTCAATAGTTAAACACAAAATGTTACTAGTGGAATCTAAAATTGGCATTTATTCATCTATAAATTGTCTCGATCGATAATATAATATTTAATACTAAATTTGTGCTCTGCACGTCGATATACTTAGCAGTAAAAAAGATTTGGTGAGGACTGTACTTCAAACCCTACTTCTCCTCTTAAAACCTCGCTTTATCCCTTTCTACAAGTTCTACAGCGTCACGTTAAAGTGACCAAAGTAAGTCAGTAAAAAAAATCCCCTGTATCTTGTTTGTATTATAACTACACATAGTATTATATAAATGGTTTTTTGTTCTAATTTCGGCAAACAATCTTCCAAATCATTACGTTAATTATTTATATTACGAGTGTCTTGCGACAATTTATATATAAAAAAAAATCAATTTTCCAGCGAAATGGTGGTGCCCTTTTTAGAACTCTCCAGAGAGTTTTTATGTCATCTGAGAGTTCATGCGCCGTGTTATTACTCTTCATCCATTTTACTTATGCACTATAGCCTAACTATGTTACGAAAATACCAATAATAGTATAAAATATAGAGTCCATTGACACAAGATTCTAAATAAAATATGAAATCCACTATATGACAAAATTATGAGCCCGTCAAAAACTCTCTATAAATTGATGATAAAATTTTCATATTACATAAGAACTACTAAAGTACTTACTTGCTTGGATATGAAAAATATAATAAGTCGTCTATGCTTTGATAATCTAGAGTTGTCGATGGTTCGGTTACTAATAATGTTGTTTTATGTTGTTTATTTGATAGAGTATGTATATTTCCAAAATAGTATTGCATATTATCTCCATCTTATGATTGCATATGGTGTCATGTTGCTATTTAAGATTATTCTACGTTGTTACACCGAATATTTGGCAAGTAAGTTTTAAATGTGTATTTGCCACACTTGACATCGGCGGAATTGCCTACAGAGGCAGAGGCCACACCGAAAGAAAAAAAAGGTGACTTCATTTAAATATTATAATTAATATTGTTTAAAGCAACATAAGCTTGCTGGTAAAACAATGTATTGAAATTCCTTTTAGGTTTGATAAGTTTTCTTAAACAGCATGGTAGAGGTTATAATTAAATTTATTAAATAAAATATAATAAACAATTTTATAAAATGAAACTAAATTGTATGTCAAAATATTATGTTTATTGAATAACAAGTTATATTATCACCTACATTCTATCTTTTATTTTGATAATTATTCGTACAATTCGTACGTTGTATTTTGGTACAATTCGTAACAAAGAAAAAGCTAGGTTATCCACAGTAACAAATATAAGTAATTAATTACAATGTCATATATTAAAATATAATTAGAGACTAGAGAGACTAGATTAATTAAAAAATAAACATTCAGAATTAACATTACTGTTTACAATAGTACAACACGAAACTAATATATACTATATGTACTAAAAAAAACAATTTTTCATGAAAATATTAATGTTATTTTGAGATTGTTCTTTCAGAAGTACCGATAGTCATAACTAGACTCTTTTCAAATTATAATAAAATAATAAAACAATTTTAGTTATTATTTGTATTGTATATACAATATTAATAATATAAGCAGAATAACATAAACTGGAGGATCCTGTAACTTTTTATCAATTGATTTTCCAGGATCGAATATATCTATTGCACATTCGCAATGATAAAAGAAAATGTTTTTTCATAAATGGTTCATCAGAAGAAATTTGCTGTCTTCCCAAAAGCAAGCTAAAGCGACAAAACTACACAAAAGGTCCCTTCTTTTCAAATATCTTTCAGCTGCTTAACGTTAAGAATTATTCTAGTTTACTAAGATTTATAATAAGTTAAGATTTACATTATTTTAAAATACTAATTATTAGACACTAAATAGAAAGCAAACTTTTTTTATTTAAAAGTTAACAACGTTATTGCTTTCATAGTCATTTTGAGAACATGTTCAGATGTGTAAAGATTATAAATAATGTCAGAACTAACAATCTCTTCCTGCTTTGTCTACGTTTTTTTCGGTATATTTCGGATGAATAAAACTTATCTCCATACGCACATGTATGGAACAAACAAACAGATATTACTTTTGTATTTATAATATTAGTGTGGATTTCGTCATCATTGCCGTTTATTGAAAGAACATAATATTAATATATAATATAATCTCACCTTTTACATCTACGAACATTTATCTCTGCATCACCTAATGGTTGACTAGCAAAGAATGCCTTCGGCATTAAGTCTGCCATTGCGTATTTAACGTATAACGTGTAAATAAATAAATAAATATTACTATTTATATGATATATTTTTGTTTCTTTTCTTTATAATTTATCCAAAAAATCACAATGTTTAGTTTTTTTAATCAGTTTTAATTAGCACGAAACAGCTATAATTTTTATAGCCATTATGTAATAGAGTCGATGTAATTTTATTTACAAATTAAACACACTTAAAAGTTAATCTTACTGTACGTTTGAAATTATTCATTTTAGTTTATTATAAATAAATATGTAGAGACACGAGAATAAATTTTTAATTATTTATATACGTAAAAATTTAGTATACATATTCTATGGCTTCTATACTTTCTCTTTGGTAAGGTTTTTTTGAATGGGTATTATTCATTTTGACTTTTAAGAAACAATACAAAGTATACGTTTCAATAGAAACACCTTTAACCATACAGCCTAATCGTGTATACCTCATTTTAATGTGCCTAGGCACATTAAATTGTTTTAAAATTGCATTGCTTTTGTAAAGAATAAATTCAAGATAATAAAATTGCTTGGATGAATAGAAATGGCTTTGGTTGAATTAAATCACGAAACTCTTTTTTCCGTGTACTCTTATACAATATATAAATAAAACATATAAAGGCTAAAATAGGCATTACGAATCAATCAAACTTATTAAAAAGTTTAGATAAGAAATTAAGAGATACAGTAATAAAGAATACTCTAAAATGAATTTATTAACTAAGTTTTTAATAAAAATCTTTAAACTTTATTAATTTAAGTTCTTTTGAATGACGTTAGTGTACTTTAATTACATTTTAATACTTAATCAATTGGGCATCGGTGATACAGATCTTCTAGCTTGCAGAGCTTTGTTATCGCAATAAGCTCTTATGTCCTCCATCGGTTGCATTAGGAATACAGGGACGTCATCATCGCGTTTCTATAAAAAAAACATAAAATACTTTAGACATAAGGATAAAAAACATAGACATTGATGACAAATGGTATGAATTGTGTAGGTGGTAGAGCCACGCTGAAGCTATTCCTGGCTTCAGCATGAATGGGTCGGCTCGCCCGGTGTTAGTCCACCTTCTCACAGAAAACCGACGTGAAGTAACAGTGCTTGCATTGTTGCTTTTCGATCAGTCAGTGAGAGCACCGGAGACCCACCGCCCTTCCCCCCACACCTACCCCTAACACAGGCTACGCACTTGCGGCTCTCCTGGTGATGCAAGTGTCTATGGACGGTGGTGATCACTTAACATCAATTAACCCATCTGTTCGTTTGTCTCTTATGATATTAAAAAAAACTGAGATAGCATTTGACAGGTAGTGGAAAAAGAAAATAGGTGGAATAAGCCATATCTAATTCTACTGCAGTCGAATAGTGATTAGATTAGCAATAGGCACTGGCACATGAAACGTGCCAACTCTGTTTGCTTGGATTTGTAACTTATTATGTTTGACTTCAGAACCGCAGTTCTTTAAGATTTACCGAACATAGACATATGTAGTTTTTTTATTACGTATGGGATTCTTGGTAAATTTGTCTTTATGTGCATTAAGTTTAAGGTAAAATAAAATTACAAATATAAGTAAATCATGTGAATAGAACCGCGAAGATTTTGCTATCTGATACATTTACTAAAGCGCGCTAGGTCTTCGGCGCGTGCCGCATAACACCGGTAAGACGATTGAGTACTTCATTAATAGTGTAAAGTTCGCGTTTTGTGTCACCACGCCAACAATCAGGTTTACCCTCCGTCTATAGATGTTTTTTCCAATTCCAATCCAATTCCAATTACCCGACGAGTTCTGTTTTTAGCTAAGAAAATTAGCATGTGACACTAACAGCTCCATCGTTCTGAGCGATTTATCTAATAGGAGATTGGCAAATAATACTTTAGAAACATATTTTCACGGTTGACGGTCACTGTTGCTGTATTTAATATTTTATAAGTGAAATGCATCACCTTAGGATTTTATAAATATTCCTATCTTAAAATAATCATCGTGCATATCTCTTTGGAAATTGTTTTAAATCGTTGGACATATATATGTGAGGAAAGGAGGATTGTTTTGATTTGCATAATGTCTGTAGAATATTCCCATCTCCTTTTATCATGTTATGTGAGAATCTTACTGTATCTTCTGTCTCATATGCCACATCTACATTTTTTTAGCTTTATCCCACCTAAACAGCGTCGGCACAATATGTTTTACTTCTCAAGTCTCCTCTCTCAGATAGCGTCTCAGTTATACACATAACTTCATTTTACAATCCAACTATTTTTTACAAGCCAACCATATCTATTTCCGTCTTCCTTTACTGCTATATCTGTGCACCGTCATACTTAAAACTTTCCCAGTTACATGACTTTCATCTCTTCTCATAATGTGCCTGTAAAATGCTAATCTTTTAAGCTTCGTGTTCCTCAGATTATTTGTCATTAGTTCGATTTGCAAACTCCATTTGACATTTTCGAAGTGACTACGCTATTCACCCAGCAAGGTCTTAACAGTTTCACCGGACTACTAAGGCGAGCGCTTAAGGCACTCAGCCGATTTTATTTTGGCAACCAGCTCAAGGGTGCACGGCACACCTCGGCTTGGCTGTTGCCTGTTGCATGCAAAATCGCGACCTATCTTAGATAACCTAGCTAACTATTCATATATGTATGAGTTGTTGAAACGTATATGTGTACCAAGCATACACGCCTCAACAACTCCTCCATATATTTATTATCGGAAAATTGAGTTTTTCAGTTCGATAAGGGAAAAAAAGTAAACCCTTCCACTTTCATGTGTGAGCGTGTAGGCGTGCACGTGTGTGGGGGTGATCGTGTAGTGTTGTAGCGGTGATGTATATTTGTGTGTCACCGTATCGCGCAAGCAATGCACTCGAGGGCTCCCTACCGAGGGATCGAACCTAGGCTTGAGCCGCTGCCGTGGGAGGCCTAATCGGGTCTCCATTTGACATACTCATTCTCATCTCTGCCACATGTAATTTTTTCTCATCCATCTCTTTCTTAGTATTGCACTCGGGTCCATATAACATGACTTACAGATGGTTTATATTGTATATCCATGCTTATATTTAAATGTATAGAGGTGTGAACAATGATTAAAATAGTAACACCTACTTGGAACGTTATCCCATCGTCATCTCAATGTCACAATTAAAAATTGGTAATAAAAAAACACCAAAGCACTCTTGAAGAATCTTACACTATAAATTCTCAAGGAAGAGATACTAAAATGTATATAAAAACAACATTAAACTTGATTAAATATAAGACATTAAACCTATGTAGACAAAACAATATAAATAGGTCAAACATCTCTTAGGTATTTCATTTAACAACGTCAGATATGTGCCACATATTTACCCCGGTACAACTATTAGACGATAACCTTGGTTTCGTACTATTTTGAATTAAAGACACATCTTTTTAATTACCAAAAAATAAACTAACCTATCCTGATATCAGTGACGTAAAAATAACAAACTAGAGCACTGTCTTTTTATAAGACCGTCGCCCCATACCTACAAATTTCAGGTTGAAAATTTGTGGTTAGGACCTTATACGTGTGTTTTGGCACCTGAACTTGAGAGCCAGTCTTCTTCTAAGTTTAGTGTGCTTACCATCTTAGACCTTAGTAAGTTTTTTTTTGTGTAAATAGTTGTAAACACATAATTACCTGGAACAAAACTTCCCCTTCAAAGTACGTGAGCTGATGTTTTCTCGTCCGTAATAGTATTCCAACGAGTTTATCTGATATTACTGTGTATATCTGAAATAGGAAATAATTCTATGAAATTTTATATTATATTGGCAACTGCCTGCGACTTTGCCTGTTTTAAATTAATAATAATAATATACAGGTTAGCGCCGCCTCGTGGTGAGTTATAGTAAAACAAACATAAAACCTTCTTTATGAAAAAATACTCAGATGTACAAATTTTCATGGTGCTTGATTAATCAACCATAGACTACCTATTGTTCAAGGTTTTGCTGACATAAATGTATATTTGACCTATACCTCGTATTTTTCCTAGATGAAAGCTATTCAGTATCCGTTTTTGCCCTGACACGTCTATGCAAAAATTCAGGATGATCAGTTGTTTAGTTACGGCGTGAAACTGTTACAAATAAACAAACTCACTTTCACAAATAAATAAGTAAATTTTGTTGTCAAAACAAAAATAGCTCAGATGGAAATCGGCTGCTTCGAAAATTCGTCTAACACCAGTTCGAATCCGAGTAACAGCAACAGAGATAACTTTTTGTAATCATTTTTTTTTTTTGCATAAATATGCTAATTTTGTGAGGCAAACCTAACAGATTATAATAATTTAAAAATGTTTTTTAAAGGTACTTTTCCATTATATAACAAACCCGATATGACTTTGTTCGTGTTAAATAAAATTAATTGCGTAGCTCCTTTGCTGTCATGCCCCAGTGTTTCTATCAATAATAAAAGCTATCAATTTTTTATTTCAATTTATCTGATTTAATTGATCTGATAAAGTTGCCATACCGATATTTAATATGATACGTATAGTTGCCATCATTTAAAATTTAATAAAAATTATAACCAAACTATATCTAAAATCCCAGCTATTATCGGGTTGGAACAGAAATTCCGAAGATTATTACCTCCCACGAATGTATTAATAAAGTTTATCCCTTTATATCCCTAGCCTCCTTCGATTTTGTATAATATGTACTTTACTGGCGTACTTGTATAGAACAAAAATTAAAAACACAACATAACCTGTCACTGATGAATAAAATAGCTTCCTATCAATAAAATAATTTTTAAAACTTATACACACTTAACCTCTAGTACCTGGGCGACCGAGGCTGGCTTGGTTCTTTAAAAAACATTTTAAAATTAAAATAAACTGTTAGGTTTGCCACTCAAAATTATTCACTTCAAACAGATTATAGAAAGAAGTATTGCTACTATGGCCATATTTCTAATTTTTGTGACTGGTTGGTGGTCACGACTTCGTTGTTGTTTCATTAGAACTACATATTTTATCTGAATTAATAGTCTGTAAAATTTTTTAATCATAAGTTTCTCATTCGAAAGTTATCCCCATAAATCTTTTACCGCTTTCATATCACCTTGTGTATAGATTATTTATAAAATTCCTACCGTAAACGTAAGATAATAGTAATCAATTACCTAACATTAAATGAAACAAATAAAAAGTTACTTAAAATTAAACAACTACTTATTCAAGTAGCTTAAAATATGGCAAAATTAATTACCGATTTTAAATTCTTTCTAATTAATACATTTAAAAACATTATTTATTCAATATGAATTCGTAATGAACAAAACATCAAGAATTAACGTCATTCCGTTTGTTTCCATAAATGTAAATTAGATATAAATTGATGATTTAAACGTCTCTGAGAATCAAAATGACAACAAAGTTGACAAACTTATTGAATTAATATATTTTATTCATTATGAGAGTCCATGACCTATCTCTGCCAAACGTCGTTTGTCAATCGTTTAAATTTAACTAAACATAAACTCGGAATTTATCCCAGTTATAAATATCAATCCTCGGACGTCAATACGTCGATAAATTTCCTTCGAAGTAAACAAACGACGTATTCTGGTGAATGTTTCTGATATTTTGGAACCGTTTCCATATTTGGATTGGCGACGAAACCTGAAATTAATACACTGACTGCCAACAATGCGATATCTCGAAATTTGTGAACTTGTCCAGGAGATCCACTACGAGCTATCTCGTCGAGTCTTTTGTTGCCATTATTTCAACAATTACAAGCAAAATCGTAACATACCAGTATAAATATAGATCGGTGGATTCAGGAAAGAGAGATATTCTATTTAGTTTGACTTACACGAACTTCTGTGTTATAATTTCAAATAGGTATAATATGTAAGTTTCAAATACAACAATGAGATAGTTCGAATCTTATTTTTCTTCCAAAAACAACATTATCTTCTTTATTATTATTATTTAGTATAATTACTATCTTTAGTAACATAATATCATTAAAACAAAATGGCTTCCCAGGTCAGTTTCGTTAAAAGTCCCGTGGCAGTCAACGAGTTAATATTGTTAATTCTGCCAAAAGATTATTTATAGAGACAGTTCATGTAAGACATATTGGTAGTATTTTTTACTATAATATACTATTTGTACTAAATGGGTCAATTATATTGTTAAATGCATGTGATTGTATGTAAGGTAGAAGAAATGAGCAGTACTGGCGTGACTGTCGCTAAGGGACGAAGCTATATGATATAAACTATCTTTATCTTCTTCTATTGCTATCCATATACAACAAATTTTAATTGAAAGTTTCTACCATATAGCTCTTGCTGTGGCAGATTTTCTAGATCAATGTGTCTATAGATTATTTGTATATAGTGTCAATTCATGTTTGGTGTATTGGTCATAGCTTTCCTACATAATAAAACTGTTAAATCGTCTATGTTTATTCAAAACTTTGTCTGTTTATGTGTATATTTATTTCTTTATTTGAAACACTAGATTGCAAACTACTGGACGACTATTTTCATTCGCTTTTTGCACGGTCAGTTCTATGTAGCTTTGCATCTTGTTAGTGAAGCTCACACGTTCATACTACTTTAAACGACTAGGTCAATAGCATAGTTAGATCGAGGAAAAAAAACTACTTTAAACGTTTAGCTTTATAAGTCAAAAGTTAGTAAATACGTATCAAGTCATAGGCATACCTAGACTGACTATAAAAATAGACTGCTTGTGTAGTACTTTAAAAGACATTTAAAATGATTTCAAAGAATATAAATTAAGTATTTAGTAATTTGATAATAATAAATCTCACTGCATTATTTCTGTATATATGATTTTTGGCACAATTTAAAATAATAAGAATAAAAAAAGCATATACGGTATTATTACAAAAAAGTTAAATACGTCTTGAATACTTGCTTTAAAAAAGTTTGAATACTTTCGTATTAAATGCATCGCACTCGCTGAACTTTCGACATTTTGCTCTTTTATGTCGCTTTGATTAGGATAAGTTAGACTTGCGAAAAAGGATAAAGCGGTGAGTGCGGTGCATTTAATACGAAGAAACCCAAAAAAAATTAAAGCAAGTATTCAATACGTATTTGACTTTTTGTAATGACACGGATAGTGTATTTCTGCATACAGTGGCTTAATAAAGCAATACTGTAATAATAATAAATACATAAGTGTGCATCTAATTTATTGAAGAATTTAATTCTTCTACTTTCATTGCGGTAAAATTAATTAATTATTTGTTAAGTGTATGATAACCCTATTCAACGAATGAGCGACATTAGTAGAATAATTCCAAATTTAAATCTTGGCCGCGACGGTGTGAGTCGGGACGCGGAATGTTACGTGACGTCACAACTTGGACGGAATAACCGGGTTCGATGAATCTGAGAGCCGTCAACGTCGAAGA
The DNA here is from genome assembly GCA_014332785.1 of Antheraea mylitta. Classification (NCBI taxonomy): domain Eukaryota; kingdom Metazoa; phylum Arthropoda; class Insecta; order Lepidoptera; family Saturniidae; genus Antheraea; species Antheraea mylitta. The sequence goes on from JACEII010000012.1 coordinate 6,033,756, forward strand.
GATTGAAATGTTTTATAATCTTTTTGCTTCACTTCTTTTAAAAACAAATGCCGTTTGTAAAAATCTTGCAAAACTGATAAATATTATTGTATGTTCTTCTAAAATATTAATACGAAGACGACTTTAGCTATTCAAGAAAACATAGTCTACATCATACGATCACTATGATTGAAGTTAGTTTATAATCAAAAGGTTTACGCGACATAACGAAACAAATATTTACGTAATACGTTTAAAATATATTATTATGATAAATATGGGAACATGTATTGATGATACATTGCATTAAAATAAAATAGGTTTTTGAGTTCTGCTTATAATTTCAGTAATTTCATGTGTGCTTCTGATTTTGCGAACACATTTTTGTACAATATTGGTTTTAACGTTTAATCATACTCTCATAAACGTGACGTGCTCTAAAATGTAGTCCGATGAAGCTGTTAAGACCTTGCTAGGTCAATAGCATAGTCAGTTCAAGAAGAAAAAAAAAAGGTGAATACAGTAACCCTATAGACGGACTTGCTTTTGCTGAGAACACCTATAGATACTTAGTGACAAATTTTAAATTTTAGGCTGGGAGCTAGCCAAGCGGTCTTCGAAAAAGGTCTTCCATATATACGCAAATAATTGTGTATTGTGATATATATGTTTTATATCACCGCTAGTTACTCCCTTCCCATGAATCTGTGTTGATATTCCTTATAACTACTGCCTTTCAAAAAAGCTTGTTATGTAGCCTAGTGCCTTCATTAGATTAATTATTACACTCATCTGAAAACTATATTGAAAATTCTGTAGTTTTAGAGACTTTAAATTTACAATTTAATTATGTACCAATCGAGTACACGATGACATATGCCCATTATCATTGTTTCAGGAATCATTAAATTTTTAACCCCTGGGGGATGAATTTTGAGAAATCTTTTCTTATGCGTCTACGTTGTATGATGAATTCAAGTGCAAAATTATAGAGCTATAGTTCAAACAATCTTTTTACAACAATTACAAGCCCTACAGATCAACATCACAATTTATAGATCCATCGCTTTAAGCAGTATGTTGTCTATAAAGTTATAATAACAAGACAGATAAATTAAATTTGTGATTCATATATTCTACTTAATTATACTGGAACACAACTTACACTGTTGAAAATATGAACATTGTTGTATAATTATTTTTGGGTAAGAAAATTAATATAAAAGAAATAATAGTATTAAAATCTAATTTTCACAGAATGAAGATAAATTAATATAATTAAAATTGAAATAAGATTAGGTAGTAATTAGCCATTATTTTAACTAAATAAAAGATGCACAGTATGATCAACCTATCACAGTGTCTCTATTTCAGTTGATCGCGTTTTCGTGATCAAAATGTTTTTACCAAAAAGTTTTTAGGCCGACATAACAACTGATCATGGATTGCTGATAACTAGGTAGTCGCCGTTATCCTTAAAAAGCATTCTGATAACTAACAGTTGCAGTACAAAGTCTCTTCGTTGTTCTAAATATTATGAAAAAAAAATAGAATGCTACAAATAATCAATCTTTTATTTGGTAGTCTATGATTTGAATTTAAAACAAAAATATGTTAAGAGAAGATGACTATCACATTTCCTCAAAAAGTTAAAATAAGTCCTATTAGTACTCTACAGGCTTTTACTGCCTATTCTCTTTGAACCGAGTTGAAAAATTTATATTTATCCACCCCTCAGAAGTTTTTCTTGCTGAGGATGTTGAGGTGTTTGTGTATCATGGCTCTTAGACTTTTAGTTTGACGTATAGCACTGTATGAATTATGATGGATTACCTCCTGTTTATTTCAAATTACACCGCTTGCGTAAATGATTTTCCTTTCATAACCGCAACTGTTTGATTATAGAATTTGGGTGCATTTTTAATGTGTATTTTGTTACACTTGAGGGTATTCTTTAACTTCCTTTTAAAATATATTTTATAATTTAAATATAAGACTGACAAAAGCTGTTCAAAGTTCAACTGCGGAAGTACCACCTATACATTTATTTTTACTACAAAATAACAGTACACGAATTAGTATATTTTGGAACAAAGAATGGATTGGCACATGAGACATTCCAACACAGTTCCAGCAGTATCGAACATTATGACTGAATACAGGATTGCGTTTTTTAAGGTTAGTTGTATTAGGCCTTGATAAGTTTCAGTGGTTATTTGTCGTTAGATGGATTGCATGTTATTTGTTATTCTGTAATAGTACAGAATGTTTTATAGAAAATAGATCATGAAATTTTCAAATCGAAAAATTATCTATTACAAGCATATTTAATAAGTAAATATAAAAAAGTACTTATAAAGTTATCAAATCTGTTATTAAAGATTTATATCAAAGAAACAGTAATCATATTTAGACATTTTATCATACCCTATATGATACAGCTAATTAGATACTGATCCATAAACTTTCTACCTACCTGTACAACTGTGCAACAATTTTGAGTAAACCAACTCTCTCAGCAGTGTTCGTATAGTAGTAGTAATTATATATATATATATATATATATATGTATGTATTTATAGGAGGCAAACGGACAGGCGGGTCACCAGATGTTAAGTAATCACTACCGTTAATATTCTTTGCATGCCTGAATGTGTAATATGAGTTATATAACATTGAATAATTTTCTCAGCTGTGTTGTCAATGGTAATCAAACGATGATTGCAAAATATAAACAATTCATAAGATTGATAATAATGTTGGAATATTCTCTGCATGTATCATTTGAGGAGATGTTGCCAAATACATAATCGTGGCGGCCGTTCATTTCTTCGTAGTGAAATCAACAAGTCATAATGTACGAGCGATTTATGACAACCAAGAAATACACGATATAAAATAAAATAATTTATCTCAATCACCTAATTATAGACATGGGCTTTAGCTACTTATACTGTCTCATTTTTCCCTTCAATTTAACTCTGAATTACCTTAAAATTCTTGTTTTAGAAATAAAATCTCCTATCGGTTAGTAATGTTACAAATATGAGATTTTTAGCTGCTGTAAAGCGTTTTTCTATTCTTTATCACCTATTCCCATATCCAAAATACTTGGTTTAACTTTTTCACACACAAAGTTACATTTAAATTTAGGATGAGAACATGTGACTTGTCAACAGTGATTTATGTTTTTGTTTTGCATAGGTTTAAGCGTTTAACCATAAACTTAGACGAAGAATAGCTCTTAAGTCCAGCTGCCAGAATATACCTGTAGGTGATTGCTAGTGTCTAGGGACAGCGGTGACCATTTAACATCAGGTGGCCTGTCTGTTCTTTTGCCTCCTATGATATAAAAATTTGAGCAGCCAACGCTTTAAAGGGATTAATAACTGCATTAGTTTCTGTTACGAAACAAATCATTTATCGCTATCACTTATGAGTTATACCGCGACAAATTGTTTCGTAGTGAACATCAACTCTTGTATTTTTATTTTCTGCCAAACGCTAACCTTGTGACATAAGAGGTGTGGGTAAATTTAGAATAACAATAAGTTTCACCGTAATGTCATGGTAATTTGCGAATGTTATACACATGTACGTAGACGATGTGAATCATTTGTAAACTAAAACGTAAATATTACTGTTTCATTGTCTTAAAATAGGGTTTGTTAATGGAAACTTCGCGACAAGTGTTACTCATATTTTTTGTTTAATTTATAAATTTAGTGTTGACATAATTATTCTATTGGAGACAAGATATGAATGACGTTTATTACCATTTAAAGATGTTCTCTTTTTTTTTTAATACCACCGATTTAAACAATCTGTGTTTTCTTACTTATCAATATGTACGAGATATTCTAGAAAACGTAGCAATCGTTTTTTTAAGTTATACTTCTTTTGACGCGTTAGGGAAAAATTATGAAAGAAAATTTTTAAGATGCGCGTGCGGTGTGCACGAAAGCCGTCACCCTTAAGTTAGCTATAGTCTATTATTAGTGCCGTAAGAAGAATTCCAACGTTCAAAGAAGTATAACTTCTAACGCGTATTATGTACACACACACTTTGTTATATTATTCTGCTGGATAAGCTAGTAATTAGGTTTTATATTACCCCTTACTTTATTCAGTTACACAAAATAAGAATTTCAGAAGACAATGAATTTTTTAATTTTAACTCATAGGAATTTTTAATTTTATAAAGAGAATTTTTCATGTTATTAGTTTAATTTCCACACCAAACAAATACGGATTATCTAATTTCAGGTTAAGCAGCCGTGCACTACTAGAGTACCTATAATTTCCAGCTAACAATATCGTCGACCGTGCAGATTTCGATATTACATATATATAGAAGGCATAGTCAAACGTAGGTCTGAATTGCGCCATACACAATCAACACGTCAAACAATCCTATGGAATACACGAGGAAATTCCTGCAAATGATTGTTCACTATGAATACGGTACTCTGAACTTCGGTAGTAATGAACGCCCTAGCGCCCCGTCATTACAATTGTATCGTTATTGACAAGGCTTTACAAGGTGCCTGTATTTACTATCTATACAAATTTCTCTATTTCTGAACCGATTTCTTTACAGTTTTCTTTGGGTAGTAGCTATTTATAAGCTTTAGTGTTAGTAAATTAGTTTTTTCTTAATATGGAAACTTGAAATATCTATGAACTATGGTAGTTTGTACAAGCACTCATAAATAGGTGAAATTTGTTTATACGTAACTTAGGCAATCTTAGGTACTATGGGCCACATTCCGTTTTTACTAATCAAAATCTAAATTATCTCTGAATGATGTTAGATTGATTGCATTAAATTATAACTATCGCGTACGAAGTCACGGGCGATTTTTAGTTTAGAAGAACAATGAATAACGTCATCAATCCAAAACTGAAGTACAGACGCTGTTAGGAATAGGGCCCCATTTAACTAAAACCCAAATCGGAGGTAAGTTGAAAAAATTGTCTTCCTACTTACGTTTCTTATATAATTCCGTTAAATTTATTTTTGAATTAAGTGTAATTGGAGAACAGAAGCTCATAGTTGAACGAAATGTTCCTTCTGTCAGAATCCCGAATATAAAATTAAATATTGCAAATAGCACAAGTGACAAAGAAGGTGAGGAATAATAGGTTAGCATCGTACGGGCACATAAAGAGAATAGATCAAAGTCATATAACTGGAAAAGTTTTGAGTATGTAGGTGGTCAGATATAGGAGTAAAGGAAGACCGAAAAGGTATGGATGGTTTATGTGAAAATTATCTGTGTGTAAAATGTATAAATACAGAGATAACATTTGACAGGAGAGTGTGGGAAAGGAAAACATGTGCCGAACGAACCTACTTGGGTGGGAGAAAATTTAAAATTATTTTCAATGTTTTTTATACATATAATTAAGTAGGTAAAATTTTAGTAGAACGAGTCTAGAGAGACATACACGTGTGTAGGAAAAAATGTTTAAATATTGTATTTTATAACTTCCTTTAACCTTGTTATTACTGTAAAATTATTACTGGAGAAATATTACGATCGGATGTTCCAAAAGAATATTTGAGGTTTTGGTGTGTGTATTTGATGTTTGAATAGTTGAATGAAGAGGAAAATTAATTTAAATTCAAATTAATGGCGAATAAATTAATTTTCCAGGAATATATTGCTTTTATGTATGTATTACCAAGGAAATATTATTACGGAAGTAATATTGGCAAATATAGCAGAATTTTCAAATGCTTATATAATTTAATTGGGACATTTTTTGTATGATGTTTTAATTAAGGTCAATAATGGAATATACCTACTACAAAGTAGCGGTAACTCATTTATGTTTTTCTTGAAGTTTAACAATTTATGCTTGACTAAAGTCTCTAATAATACAATTGTCCAAAGTTAATGGGAAATCACCGCGGGCCACAATAAATTAGATAACACAATAAACAACTAATTTCAAAGTTATTGTCCATATAAATTATAATACTATGGAAATATTTTGACTTGTTTCGTTTCTTAATATAACACGACAAAATATAGTAGGCACTTTATCTGATGCTAAGCACAATTCAATTAAACAATGGTGACAACGATCGTGCAATCTATAATATTGCATTCTATAACATACGCATTGTTGCGTTTCGTTCGGTCAGTGAGAGCACCGAAGGCCCACCTCTCCTCTTTCCTTTCTTTCTCCCCATTCCCCAAATCAGGCTGGGAATGCACTTGCGACTCTCCTGGTGTTACAAGTGTCTATGGACGGCGCTGATCTCTTAACATCGGGTGACCCACCTGTACGTTTGCCTTCTATTATATAAAAAAAAGAAAGTTGATTAAAAAACGCAGTAAACTGGGCACATAAATATACCATCATTGCAAGTGCAAGTTATATGGTGTTCAAATCTCAATAAGACATCATCACTACGTTCTACCATTCGTATGTCTGGGACTATTTAAAAATTAAGACTAATTTCCTTCATTGGTACATGTTTATGAAGCCGAGACGGACAGCTAGTTTTTATATTACATTTATGCTGAACGTGTATATGTCACTGAACTCCTAAACGGTTGGACCGATTTTGATAATATTATGTGTGCGTGTTTCAGTGGATCAGAGAATGGTTTAGGTTCACAATTGAATCCGGTAGGTGGCGCTGCGGTTGAATTTTAGTTTTTTTTTTATTATCAAGGCAGGACAACAACCGTCCAGTCCGCTAGTATAATATAGATTACAATTATTATAAAAACATAGTTTGTAAATATGCACCCAGTAGTTTTAAAAGTCATTAAAACCGGATCCGATTCTAAGCATTCGTGCCTTCATAAAAAAAACATGCTGATGAATATCTTTATATATAAATTTCTTCTGCACGTGTGTATGCCACTGAACTCCTTCCAAACGGTTGGACCGATCTTGATGAAATTTTATATGTGTCTTTCAGTGGATCCCAGAATGGTTTAGAGTCACAAATGGACCCAGTAGGTGGTGCTGCGGTCGGATCACGGTGGGACAACATCCACCAGGTCCGCTAGCATAGTATATATCATTATACACAAATGTTATAGTCTATGCGATCGAAGCTAAGAGCTTACGCTAGTAATAAATGTCTCGTTACATTTCGAAATAAGATAAATCCAATTTTAATCATCCATATAACATGTTTAATTCTTTTAAGATTTCTAGTCTTTATACACGAACGAAGGTTAGTTTTGTGGTCCATAATGTTTTTAGTTTAAAGTGAAACTTTTAATGTGACTTCCAACAAGGTTGCCTTAAACGTTTAACGCTACCATGGAGGGGGGTATGAAAGTACTGTCTTTTAAATATTCAACGCTAGAAACAATATAATTTCACTAAAAATCAATGTCTACCCCTTCCTATTTTCATTTTCCACATTACGAAGTTTCACATCTTCCGCGCGAAGGGACTCCACAGACTATTTTTTTTAATGATCTTCATAGTTTTCATGTACAAAGTTTGAGTATCCTAAAAAATAACGTTAAATATTAGGAAAGGCTAAAATTTGATTCAGTTTATTTTGAAATGTAACAACTTATATCTACGTTAAAACTCGGAACACATGACGACCATTGTTCTTTTATACACATCGTCAGATATTAAATTTATATACATTAGAATTCGGTTTTTCATTTAAGTCATTATTTACATTAACAAAAGAGATGAAATGTAAAGAAAACCGCACCTTATTAACATGAAGAAGCTCTTATAAAATATAATAATTATATAAAGAGAAATTGTGTTAGACGAATATTTAGAATATATTTGTGGATCCTCTTATTATGTTCTTCATACTAAGAATAATTATTTTCAGCGAATGTTGAAAATGATTATGGTTCATAATGATGTGTTTTGTTAAATAATCTGTGTCTCTCTAACCGATTTCTCGATTTTTTTCAGCCTTTATTCGTACTTAATTGTTGTTTTCTAACTTCTTAGAGTTATAAGAGACGAATATATCTTATTCATGATACATGCTATTACAATATATAAAACATCCTTATATTTAGATCAAAGAGAAAGTAAAATATTTTTTTCATAATCCCATCTTTTTAGAGACTCACTACACGCCTATAGGCTTCTTTCCGAAGGAAGATATGGAGATATTCAATACACCAGTTCACGAGGTATTGGCTTTTTTTTCTCGAACTGACTACGCTATTGACCTAGCAAGGTCTTAACAGCTTCACCGGACTACTAAGTTGAGCGCTTAGGGTGGTTAGCCGATTTTATTTGACACCTAGCTCAAGAGAGCACGGCACAACTTGGCTTGGGCTGTTGCCTCATACGTGGAATTTGTGACCTATCTTTTTTTTTAAAGTGGTGAAATTCCTTATGGATATCCACCCTCCCGGGGGAGAGAGTGGGTTCTATCCAACTCGCACGAACTAAAACCCCATGGAGTACCGAAAGACCGTGTTGTTGGGGCGGCAAGGGATCGTTCAAGCTAATCAACCTTGTATAGCCATCCCAACGGTCCATCCGACAGAAGGTGGCCGACGGGCTCCTACCCATAGAGAGCCAAACTGGGTACACACCAGCTGCCCCCCCTCGTCCGCCGGACCTGTGCAATGAGGAGATAGGCCCCCCGACTCATCCCCTCAGGTCCGGCTACGGTGACAGAAGGAGTTGGTCAAAGCGCCGCCTTCTCCTGCCAGTCCTCCGTTGGCGGAGACGCCCACTTAGTGGGTCCGCCTCACGGGCCCTCTCCACCGCCTCCTTCTGCCAGATGACCTCTTCGCAGAAGGAGGCCATTGCTCGCCACACCTGTTCGCTGCCGAGCATGGACGAAACCACGCTCGGCAGTGACAAATCTCCCCCTACCGCCGCCGTCAGAGTGCGGCGCTCCACCTCCCACGCAACACACTCGGAGATAGCGAGCTGCGCGGTGACTTCCTCAGCGCCGCACTCGTGGCAGGCGGCGGTTGGCTCCCTGCGAGCGATCCGGTGCAGGTACCACCCGAAACAACCGTGTCCGATGAGTACCTGCACCAGCCTGAACGTCAGTCAGCCCCATCTCCTCACAATCCATTCCCGCAGGACCGGGCGGACGGCGTCCACGGTGTACGTCCCGAAGCGTGCGTCCGCCAGGTCCTGTATCCACCTTTGTATCGCCCCCTCCCTCAGTTCCCTTCTTTTCCCCTCTATTTCCTTGGGAGCCAGACTTGAACTGGTACACGGCGGCGAGAACTCCTGCCTCCAGCTCCCAAGGTAGGGAGCCGGCGAGCTTAAAAGCCGCCGCTGAGGACATCGTCCGGTACTCCCGGATCTCCCTCAGTGCTATCGTGCGCTGCGCACTACGAAGCGTACGCACGTTGACGGCACAGAGGGCGTCCGCCTAAACCGGTGCTCCGTAGGCGGCCATCGCCCGCACGACTCCCATATAGAGTCGACGGCACCCGGCACCTGGCCCCCCTATATTGGGGAGCAACCGGTCGAGTGCCGCCATCGCCCCAGCAATTCGCGGTGCGAGCCCCGCAAAATGGGGCTCGAACCGTCAGCGCCCGTCCAGGGTAAGGCCCAGATATTTCATCTGGGCCCCCACCCATTTGTGACCTATCTGAGCTAGCCTAAGCTAACTATTCATACATATATGAGTTGTTGGAACATATATGTGTACCAAGCATACATACCTTAACAACTCTTATATATATTTCGTATTAGATAATTTTCTAAACTATTTCAGTTTCATAACGGAAAAAAACAAAACCCTTCCACTTTCATGTGTAAGCGGGTATGCTAACGTATTGACGATTTCAAACTCCTAGAAACCAACATTTCCATATTTTCCCACATATAGTAATACTACAAGAACATTTCTCCGGTTTAGGTATCATCAAAATGTCTTCCTTGACAGTGAGCTGATAATGGTACCAATTTCATGAGTACACTACACACTACTTCCACTAATTCCAAAATATTAGTTGATACATAGCATGGTTCGAACGCATTGGCATCTAATTGATATTCCACTGATAAAACTACTTAATAGTTAAGCAATATAATAACAATAGTTGCTCATAATTATAACTAATAGAATAAATGAAAGCAGAAAAAAGGTGCTGACCAAGAGTCTGTAGGAAAACACTTGACCCCTTCGAGACCTTACACCTTATAGTATAATAAATGCGATAGTGAGTTACACTTAAATACCCTAACTAATGCTAATAAACACTTTGTCAAAGGAAAAAAAAATAACAGGATATTTCTGGTTAAAAAAATGCAGTTTCTGAGAGATACATCAAATCTACTTTAATCCGAGTGAAGCTGCGAATAAGAACTATTGTTATCACTCACCTATGGTGCCGCTCGTCACATTCAAGAAGCGAGACTACAACGCGACCGGAACATAGAGATTAGCGCCACCATATTAGAATTATACATTGATACTAGCGCCACAATATTAGAGAGACACATTGACACTAGCGCCACTATATTAGAGAGACACATTGACACTAGCGCCACTATATTAGAGAAAGACATTGACACTACCGATACTATATTAAAGATACATAAATAAGAATTATTATTATATACATTTCAATGAGACATAAATAATAATTGATGCTATTGATTTATTACTTGCGTAACATTAGTTTGATGATTATCATGATTTTGTGTTACTTAAAGTATTGTGCAGAATTATTAATAAATAGCAATTGCTCGGACTTCCATAGTTTGGCCTATAAAAGTCAAGATGTCGCTGCTCCATACACATACTTATATGTCTAAATATATTTCAGATACATAAATAACAATAATTTCATATAGAATTGATGTATTTAAATAATACAAAATTCATTAATTATTATTTTCGTGTTACTTAGATCATTTTGCAGAATTATGAGTAAATGGTAATTGCTTTGATTTATGTAGTTCGTCTTATAAGTTATATATTTCAGCCTATAAAGAGTAAGATATCGGTGTTATCTACGCATTCTTATATTCAAACTATTGTACGGTGAAGCTCTGGACAAATAAAGAGTGACAGTATCTACGAAGTGTTTGTTGCCATCCCTGACCGCATTGACTATGTGTTATACATTATAAAACTACTACATAAGTGAACCGTCGCTAGTGATGTTTATAATTTTTCACTCACCGTAAATAATTCGCCAAATGATATAACTTTGGTCGCATCTTTCAATTCGGGCGGTAATAAGCTTTTGCACGGAGACTTTCCATACTCATTTATGATCTCACATAGTTCTTTCATTTCTGCACACACTCTGGCTTGAGCTTCTGCCCCTCTGTACTCAGTCTTTGATCCAGGAATGGGTCTAGATGAAAAAAAAAGATTATTTTCTACCATATAGTAAGTATAACTAAAAGTGAGCAAAATAACAAAAAAATGTTAAAGATCTTCAAAACTTAGTATGCAGATTATAATAATAATTGCCAAATCTTAATAAAACAACGACATTTTTTTATGTCAAGGGAGCCAAATGAACAGTTGGATCACCGGATGTTAAGTGATCACCACTGTCCATAGACATCAGCAACACCAGAGTAGTCGCAAGTGCGTTACCAGCTTGTGTTGGTGCGAAAGAGGTTGGGTGGGAAAAAGGAGGGAGGGAAGGGAGAAGGGCGAGGTGGGCCTCCGGCGCTCTCACTGACCAAACGAAACGCAACAATGCAAGCACTGTTACTTCACGTCAGCTTTCTTTGGGTCGGATGGTACTACCCCGGGCGAGCCGACCAATTCATGCTGAAACCTGATATAGCTTCAACGTAGCTCTATCACCTAACTAATCTATACTAATATATAAAGCTGAAGAGTTTGTTTGTTTGTTTGTTTGTTTGTTTGTTTGTTTGGTTGAACGCTATGATCTCAAGAACTACAGATCCGATTTAAAAGTTTCTTTTAGTGTTAGATAGCTCATTTATCGAGGATGGCTATAGGCTACATATCATCACGTTAAAACCAACAGGAGTTGAGCACTAATTAAGAATGTCAAAAAAACGGGCTATTTTTTAAGCTTCCGCTGCGTGTTAATGTCAGTATTATATGTGTTGCCATGGTAACGCGATAACATTCTATCGGAAATATTTTCATGGTTTATTTTGTGTTCCTACTCAAAAAGTTTGTTCTACGTTAGTTTTGTTTTCAATTTTTAATTATACGTGGTACGTTTGTGTCGGAAACATTTGTAAAGTTTATTTTGTGCTGATATTCTTAAAGGTTAGTAGTAATAATATTCGTCCATCACAATACAGGCGAAGGAATTAATCCATACTGCCAATTCTGAAATTGTCAGTATAGGTAGTTCTTATGTATTCTCTATACATAAGCGCCAAATCTTTTATATAATATTTCGTAAATTTTTATCTTCTTAATTTCAAGCTTACAGAATACATGCTCCATGGCATTAGTTTTCATTTATTTCACTCATGCATAATAAACAAACCGTATTACATAAAACGCCGCCAATTTAACACAATATAGAGTAAAATAATACAAAATTATGAATAAAATATAAAATCCCTACATAACACTGACTGAAATCCCGTCAAAAACTCCTCAAAAAGTTTATTCTACGTTAGTTTTTTTTCCCATTTTTGGTTTGTGATATATTGCGTATTACGTATTATAAGAGTAAAGCGTGTGTATATAATATTCAAATAAATACTTTTTGATGAATACATATATCTGCGGTGCTACAAATATCAACATTTTTTTTTATTCTGTCGATATATCTGTTTGTTTATTTGTTCCGGGTAATCTCCGAAACAGCTGGACCTATATGAACGGTTTTGTTTTCTTAGAAATGATTGCGCTATTAACCTAGCAAGGTCTTAACAGCTTCAACGGACTACAAGTAATATTTGAACGGAAATTTTACGGGCAAATAACCAACTAATTAGCTGTTTTAGCGAGCGAAGCTAGCGAGTTCAGCAGACGATACCTGATATTATATCTATACAATAAAAGATTGAACACATATTGTTCGATAATGTATAGCTTAATATTTTCATTACTTTCTTATATAGTGTAAGTGAGCAATGAGGCTGATACCTAGATAGTAGTTTAAAGTTCCAGCTATGTATGTGGCTTATGATAAATCTCATCCCATTCGATACACTATTAGTATTCACATATATAATGTACATATTACCTGTTACTGTAGATGATGTGCGTGTCATATTTACAAATATTTTTGAAAGAGTATTATTGGTATTTACACATCTAATAACAATTTTACATTTATTTAATACATTCAAAAAACGCGTGCGGAGCCGCGGGTAACAGCTAGTTATATATATATATATTCGTTGCCTTACAGGTTTTTTAGAGATCAATACTGACAAGCGAGGTGTTATAACATTTCTAGAGAAAATCGCTATTTATGACATATGAACTTTTAGAGCGAATATATTTTTTGCTAGAGATACGTAAACGAGTAATTGGCAGTTTCTGAAAAAGCTTGAGACATTTTACATACAAATGTAAAAAGTTGGCTATCTACATGTTTATAGTATTTAATATTTCTGCAAATGTATACCGAATTTTACCTCCTCATTTCGTAGTAAACTGTCGCGACGTTTTTCAAAGAAACCCACGTGATTTAACTGAGCACAATAAGGGTTGTCTTTTATTTATAGAATTGTAACTTGTCATTAGTATTTAACTCCTATATAATTTTCATCTCTACGAGTCTCTTCTTTAAAACGTTGTTATTATTTTTTAACACCTATGTAGATAATCTTGAGGCTTGAAGATAATCTGAATAATACTTTTAAAACAGCTGAGTAAAGGTGTAATTATAATCACCGCAGCCTTTGCTTTAATTAGCTTGATTAACAACAGACAAATCAGTATTTTCGAGGTAGAACTAAGTGTAATACTGAAGAAAATAGGATCTCACTCTCACTCACTCACTGACACACACATCATCTCACCTACTTTTTTATATGGAGACTCTATTTTATTTTTGGAAAACATCACTCTAGAAGATTATTACTACCATTGTCGAGAAAGATATACGATATTACAATCTATACTAATATTATAAAGAGCTAAAGTTTGTGAGTTTGTGACATTGTGAATTGTGACGTTGTAAGGGGTAATCTCAGGAACTACTGGTCCGATTTGAAAAATTCTTTCATTGTTATATAGCTCATTTATTGAGGATGGCTATATATCATCACGCTAAGATCAATATGAGCGGAGCAATAATGAAGAATGTTTAAAAATCGGGGTGTTTTTTCCTCTTGAGAGCTTTTGCTGCATATTAGTTAGCCCAAATTAACTAAGTCCATGCGAACGAAGTCGCGGGCAGAGGCTAGTCCTCGATATAATTTCAATGAACTAACTAGATGGTGGCCGACTTGTTAGAACTTTCGAGAAAGTTTTCGTGATAAGTCAGAATTCATGTTCCGTGGTATTATATTCGATCCACTGCACTTGTGCACTATAAAACTATAAAACACCATCAATATTACAAAATGTAAAGCCAAATAACACATGATTATGAATAAAATATAATTACATTACTTTTTTTTTCTCGAACTGACTACGCTAATGACATAGCAAGGTCTTAACAACTTCACCAGACTACTAAGATGACCGCTTAGGGCACTCAGCCGATTTTATATAACAACTAGCTCAAGGGTGCACGGCACACCTCGGCTTGGGCTGTTGCCTCGTACGTGGAATTCGTGACCTATTTGAGCTAACTTAAGCTAACTAATTATACATAGAAAGAAACAAAGCCCTTCCACTTTCATGTGTAAACGTGTATAAGTGCACGTGTGTGGAGGTGATATGTGTAATTTTGTAGCAGTGATGTAAGATTTTGTATTACTGTATCGTGCGAGCAGCGCACTCGAAGGCTCCACGCGGAGAAAACGTATCTAGGTTTAAGCCGCTACCGAGGGAGGTCTAATCTGATGTGCGGGAGCGAAATTTACTCCCAGAGATATTTCCATTATAGGACATTCCGTAATCCCGACAAAGATTCGGCGACGCTTTAATTAATTTTTTTAATGTGATAATTTAAAACACAGCAAAAAATAATTATGTAAATAGGTGCAGCTATTCTGAAGTGATATGCTTAAATACATTCAACAATTTATAATATAAATAAAAACTTACTTGCCGTACTCATCCTTTGAGAATGTGGGTTTGTGATTTTTGTCGAAGTGTCCGCTGAATGCTGTTACTTTTTGTAATTCGCTATGCGCCTGGGCTTTTGTGTCGAATGCTGATATTAAATCAGTCAGAGAGGAACTCTGAAATCAAAAACAAAGATTACATCACAGATTTTAGATAAAGGTTTGTTACATTGAAAGCTTTATGTTTAATTTATAGTTCGTATTTTTATCTATTTACTATGTGTAGTTTGTTCCAAATAATTCTTGAAAATGTATATTATTCTTTACACGCTTATCTAAATTTATATAATCGTATGCCTAGATAGAGTATTATTTTTAAAGTTATAGTTCTTTTGACGTGTTAGGGAAGAATGATGAAAGTAAATTTATGTGGAATAGTGCAGCGGCCAAAAATATCTTGCTCTTTAACGCCACAGAATGAAAGGTACACTTCCTGCGGACGCGAGTAACATCAGTCCCTTATAAAAATAATTTATATATACAAATTAATGAAAAAGTATGGAAAGTAAATTGCCTCATGTAATTTAAATACTTATAGTATACTAGCTATACCCGCAGCTCCGCACGCGTTTTTTTTTAAATGTATTAAACAATTATTAAATTATGAAGCTATGTTAAATTATAGAAATGTTCTTTAAAAACTATTGTAAGTACGACACACACATTACTAACAGTAACATGTAAAGTGTACATAAATATATAAATACTAACAGTATAATTAATGAGGATTATCATAACCATCATATTTGGAACATTAACCAACCATATAACTACCACAGTGCTCACTTACACTGTACAAAGAACTAATGAAAAAATGACTTAAAAATAGATAATGATATAATGTGCCAACATTGTCAATAAGTATATGGTCTCTAATATCTTATTAGAAATACCTCTTCTACCTTCAAAATTGCTAATAATAATAACTATATTAAATTGTAAACAATCAATGTAGTGACATCTTGAATCTTGCATATATATAAATCAAGATATAATTTTTTATATACTAAAGCGCGGTAAATACGCACATGTTTACAATGAACAACATATTTTTGTTTAATTTCATACGGACGAAGCCGTGGGGGAACAGCTAGTCTGAAATAGAATAACCTGAATTACTATTTATAAGGTTCGCTGTCTACCAATGAAAGTCCCGTGAACATCTATCTAAAAGTTTTGGAGAAATTTTGTGGGCGAAAACACGATTAACAACTATTATAAACAAAAATTACCTAAATGACTTTTATAAAGTCAGGTATCTGCCAGAAAAAGTCTTGTAAAGATTGGTCTAATCGTTACGGAGATAACACTGCGGGCGAAACCACGGTTTATAGCTAGTATAAACTAAAATTGCTTAAATTATTTTTTATAAAGTCAGTTATTTGTCAGTGAAAGTCTCGTGAAGATCTTTTTAACCGTTTTGGAGATAGTACTGCAAGCTCAACCACTGTTACCAGCTAGTATATAATAAAATTGCTTGAATTATTTTTTTATAAAATCAGCTATCTGCCAATGGAAGTTTCGTGAAGACCGGTCTGATCGTTTTGGAGATAGTACTGCGGGCGAAGCCACGGTGAAGAGCTAGTCTAAATTAAAATAATTTGAATTAATTTTTGTAAGGTCAGCTATCTGTCAATCAAAGTTTCGTAAAGATCGATCAAACTGTTTTGAAGATAGTACTGCAGGCGAAGCCACGGTTAACAGCTAGTATAAACTAAAATTACTTGAATTACTTTTTATAAAGTAAGTTATTTTCTGATGAAAGTTTCTTGAAGTTCAGTTTAACCGCTTTAGAGATAGTACTGCGGGCGAAGCCACAGTTAACAACTAGTCTAAATTAAAATATACTAAATTACTTGATATGGTATTCGTTATTTGCTGGTGAAAGTTCTGTGAAAATCGGTCGATCCGTTTTAGAGATAACATTGCAGATTGCCGCGGTTAACACTTAGTCTGATTTAGAGTAGCCTATGTCACCCGCAGTAATTTCAGCTATCTGCTAGTGAAATTCCCGTCAAAATCAGTCCAGCCGTTTCGAAGATTACCCAGAACAAACAGACAGACAGACAGACCGGCAATAAATTTAAAAATTGCATTTTTGTTATCAGTAGTGTGTATACGTTCATATTCAATCAATGATTTTTTTTTTATTTAACTGTTACATACAGACACTTTATTTTTATTATATGTATAGATAATATTTAAATATTTATTAACTATAATAAACAATTTTTGAAATTAGAATTTCGTTATAAAATCTTAATTTGTTTGTGAATCGTAAACTTTTTGGATATTTAAAAAAACATTTTTGCACTTCCATTAGCGCGTTTGTTATTTTTATACTAAATCAATACGCCTTGGCATCGAATCTGAATGTATTTTAGAACGAATAACGACACGTACTTCACGGTGAGGTGGCGAGACAATGGACGTACACGTATACTGTGTCGTGAACTGATAACATCTTTTTATGTAGTTATGTATACAGCTAATTCTTTTGTCTACATTTTTAATTACACTAAAAGTTTTCGTAAGCTTGTTAATTATCTTTTGGGTTAAAGCACCAGTCAACGAAAAATAATATTTCTAGAGATGTGTTTCTCTATTAAGAAAACTATCTTTTTAATACTAATGCGTACAATAGTTATTATATCCTATAATTAAAAATAATTATGTTTAAAATACAATTGTCTTGTTGTAAATGAATAAGCTGTTTGGAAATATTTACATGATATAAAAGAAATAAATCAAGTAATTACATCTGAAGGATAATATTTCTTTAAAAAAAAAACAAGAGTGATTTGTGTTGAGTAAAACAATACTAATTATGAAGGAAATTAAATCTATTATATCATTAATAATAAATACTTATGAAAAGAAATCACTGAGGTGTGGGAGTCAACTCAATTAATTGAATCCACTATCATACAATACAATCAACTTTAAAGTAACTGACAATGTTTAAAATAATTGAAGTTTGGACGAAAATATTTAATTGTTCATTAATTGTCCATCGCTTCAAAGATCACAATTCAAAGGTATTAATTTGAAACTGTACTTTCAGTCAACGAAATCGTAATTAAAGAGTAATCTATACTAATATTATAAAGAGTTAAAGTTCGTGAGTTTGTGATGTTGTAACGTTGAAGGGGGTAATCTCAGAAACTACTGGTCCGATTTGAATAATTCTTTCAATGTTATATAGCTCATTCATCGAGAATGGTTACAGGCTATATATCATCACGCTAAGATCATTAGGAGCGGAGCACAGACGTAAAATGTTTCAAATCAGGATATTTTTTCCTTTTGAGAACTGTTGCGTTTTAGGGTATCTATTCCACGCGAACGAAGTCGCGGGCAGAGGCTAGTATGTTATATATTGCCTTTCCTCAGAAAAAATAATCCTTTCAGTAATAGTAGTGTATTTATAGTTTGATACGTAGGTTTTCGGCGAGTTCCGATCGGGCTGCCTTCTGCGCGCTTCGATTTCGATATTCGTGATTTAGTGACGCTAGTTATTACTTCGGGAGTGTTCGTTGTCATTGTTCCGATTGGGCACAGGTGCACTGCACAGCTGCGCTCTTTTTCCAGAAACTGAGTGAGACCTTTCCTTTGTATTTATTTATTGCTTTATTTAATTCTTAGTATAATTATTGGTTTACTCAGTTATTTATTTAAGTATTTATTTAGTTCTTTTGTTATTTTCTTATACAGTTTACTCTTCAATTATTTATTTAATTTTCTATTTACTTATTTGTTGTCTGTTTACACAATTTATTTACTTGTCTCGCTCACGTATTTCTTGTATTATTTTTATCTATTATTTAATTTTAAACAACTCTCTTGACCCGTACTCGGGATAGCCCCGTAAGTTACGTTTGGCGTGCCCCCCTGCCCTTAAGGCAGGGAGGTTGGTTCGCGTTCTAAGCCCTCCCAATCCACCGAAATGGCCGAGTATTTTTGCAATTATTTACTGGAACAGGGTCTAAACGTGGACGTCGCGACCGCTTATGATAATTATGTAGCGTTGTTCTCAGAGAACACACAGTATGTGCCCCGCGTGGCTACCGCAAACTCCTTCGCGACCCTCTTACCGCAGACTGCGCTGAATGCAGCGATAACAGTTCGATAGAAGCTCCCATACCGAACTCCAGCTCGGAGTCCGGCTGCAATATGGAGCTGGACATGCCGCCCGCGACTTCCGTGATACCCGCGAGCCCCGCGCCCTCTGCGCACCCCGAGACTCCAGCGCCATCTGCGCTCGAAGAGGAAGGTTTCATAACCGTCTCGCACTAAAGACGCTCCCGTCGTGGGTCGCGTTCCTCTGATTCCGATTCGGGTTCAGCACGTCCGATCGGAAAGTTCGCCAACGTAAATGGCGTTCGGGTACCAGCTCCAGCCCCGGCTATACCGGCAGCTGTAAGACCGAGGTCGAGTGGAGCCAACTCTGTCTCCGTCCCGCCCTCCCAAGGCGATGCTGTGGATTCCGTAGTAGCTAAGAAGCAGCGCCCACCGCCCCCTGTAACCATTCAGAATAAATCTAAGTGGATCTCTATCTCCACGGCGATTAATAAATTAGGTGTTAGGTATACGTCCGCCCTTAACACTCCGGCGGGTACACAGGTTAAAGTGATTAGCACCTCAAACCACCGAGCGCTGACAAAATTCCTTCGGGAACCAAAGTTAGCATACTTCACTTACACCCTCGAGGAGGATCATCTCCTCCGTGTAGTGCTCCGTCGCGTCCCGACTGAGATCTTAACTGAAGACGTGATTGCCTCCCTTAAAGAGGACAATGTTCCAATTCGTGAGGTACACCGGATGTACCATCCACGTACTAGAAAGCCATATAACATGGCTCTTGCCATCCTGGACCGCACGCAGGAGGGCAAAGCCATTTTCAACCTGAAATCAGTCTGTAAGCTCACTGGCATCATCGTTGAGCCTCCCCGCAAGACTCACACCTCGTCGCAGTGTCATAACTACTAAAGTTATGGTCACTCGGCGCGAAACTGTCATCTCCGCCCCAGGTGCATCAATGCCTGGGAGATCAAGTCACAAAGGGGTGCGGGCGCACACCCGACACTCCAGAACCTCCTAGTTGCGTAATGTGCGGCAATGCGGGTCACCCAGGGAACTATCGCGGCTGTCCCCGCGCGCCGCGCACATAGCGTCCCCGTCAGGTGAAACAGGCGCCCAGGCCGCCTGTGGCCGCCACCCGCCCTCCGCCTCCACCTCTTATGTCCGTGGAGGCCTTTCCGGGCCTGCCGGGCGCCTCTCGCACCCCGGTAGCACCCGCGCCCGCACCGCGCACGTCACCCTCTGTACCGCGCGCGCCTCAATCCGGGCGAGCACCTATGGCCCCCTGGGCTCCACGCTCTCCGCCTCAAGCTCAACCCTCTCAGGCATTGCTGCCACAGGTGGCTGCCGCTTCTCCCTCCGTTATAGACGGGTGCAGATGGCTAGGAACACCTAGAGCACGACCTTCAGGAAGTCCTCAGTTTCTATGCGATCCACGTGGCAGAGAAGAATCTAGGCTTACTCAACACGGTCGCGTGTTATCCAGGCTTTGCCGCAACGGTGCAACGCCTCGTCATGCTTCTCATAACCAGCAGAAATAAAATTCGCGGCTATGAACAAAATAAAACCGTGCGGTCTATCACCTTCGTTCTTTAACGCGAGATCTCTTAGGACACAGCGCGATTTAGTGGCTGCCTTCTTACACGATAGACAGATAGACGTTTTCCTCGTCCAGAAAACGCTTTTAAAACCTAACATGCGAAATCCTAGAATCGCGAACTATAACATAATCAGAAACCCGCGGGGGTAGCACCTTAATCTATTATAAGCGTTCGTTATATTGCATGCCGGTAGATCCATCCGCGCTAACCCATATAGAAGTGTCAGTGTGTCAGCTCGGGATGACAGGTCACTCAAATATTATTTTAGTCTCCGCGTATTTGCCACCGAATAAAGAATTGCTCAGATCCGATTTGCACGCGCTACTTAATTTAGGCGATTCAGTTATTATAGAGGGGGATCTCAATAGCGGGAACGTTATCTGGAATAGTCGTAACGTAACGGGAGCATACTCGACGAACTAGGTAGGGTTCTCGCGTTTGACGTCATAGCCCCTCTGGCACCCACGCATTATCAAGATCATTACCGTCCGACCGTCTTAGATATAGCTCTTTTAAAAAAATATCACGCTTCCTGTGCAACTTATACAAGTCGTACACGAACTTGATTCAGACCATCGTCCAGTTATTTTGCAGTTAGGTCAGAATTCAGACTTCACCCCGTCGTCGGTAAGGGTGGCTGATAACGCGAAACTCGTTAAGTATTTTAAAGATAATCCATCGTCTAGCAGTTTAGATAGGATTCCGGATGTGTTGGCGTCTAAAGCTGATGCGGATTCGGCCATCGATTCCCTGGTTGATTATCTCCAGACCGCCGTCAGAGAGACTTCTAGAGAGGTACAAGCGGCGAACGATCGTCGTTTTATATTCCCTGATGACGTGAGAGCTTTGATCACGGAAAAGAACGCCGCGACTCGGGCTTACGACGCTTACCCGTCTGCAGAGAACCGCGATCGATTACGATCGAATTCCGTTCGTTACGAAAAATAGTCAAGTCTCGTATCTCTGAGATCCGGGGCGACAAGTGGGACAGACTTCTGGAGGGTCTCCAGCGGTCTCACCTGTCGTACTGGGCTCTCACGCGTACTATAAAATCAGATTTAGTCACTCCAATGTCTCCTTTCGACAGAGGCCCCAGGTTGCCTCCCGTGTTCGATAATATAAATAAAGCAGATTGTCTTGCTGCGAGTTTGGGAAAACAGTGTTCGCCAAACACTGACAACACTGACCCCTTCCATATTGGTTTAATCGAATCAGCCGCGGAGCATATAATCGCGATCCCTCCGGTGGATACCCTAACCTCGATCACTATAAACGAAGTTTTAGTCGCCATCAAGCGTATCAAGCCTAGGAAGTCCCCAAGTCCCGATGGAATCAGGAACGAGGTTCTGAAACTCCTTCCTGATCGCATCATAGCTCTATTGGTCTGTATCTTCAATGCGGCCATATCTCAGGGTCACTTTCCAGCCGTCTGGAAAAAGGCCGTAGTGATAGGTATTCACAATCCCAGCAAGAAAGCTACGCTTTCCGATAGCTATCGCCCCATTAGTTTGTTAGATATTTTAGGTAAACTCTACGAGCGGTTCCTTCTGAACCGACTCAAGGTCAAATATCTCGGTGTCACATTAGGTAGACATTGAAAGTTCAATTCACATATAGACAGAGTGCGAAATAAGGCCGCTATGGTCTTGGGTCGCCTCCATCCGTTGCTTTGTCATAAGAGTAAGATGTCCCTCAGACACAGGCTCACTTTGTATAAGACGTGTATCCGTCCCGTGATGACATATAGCTGCCCCGTTTTTGCGCATATGTCCAAAGATAACTTTGATAAGCTGTAGGTTCTCCAAAATCGTGTTTTACGTAAAGTGACCGGTGCCCCGTGGTACATCCGGAGAGTCAATCTCCATAGAGACCTAGAGATCTAGTAGAGTCTAGTCAGAGTCAGAATAGTTAGCTAGGTTAGCTAAGATAGGTCGCGAGTTTGCATGTAACAGGCAACAGCCAACCGAGGTGTGCCGTGCACCCTTGAGCTAGTTGCCCAAATAAAATCGGCTGAGTGCCTTAAGCGCTCGCCTTAGTAGTTCGATGAAACTGTTAAGACCTTGCTAGGTCAATAGCGTAGTCAGTTCAGGGGGAAAAAAAAGTAGGTTTTGATAGGTGGTAGAACCACGCTGAAGCTATAATTGGTTTTAGCATGAATGGGTCGACTCTCCTGGTGTAGTACCGCCCAACCCAGAGAAACTTCGACGTGAAGTAACAGTGCTTGTATTGTAGCGTTTTGTTCGGTCAGTGAAAGCGTCGGTAACATCAAGTAACCCACCTGTTCGTTTGCCTCTTATAATTTTAAAAAGAACCTATAGTATATACCGTTCTCAATTATTCCTATATCAGTAATATCAGGTGTATTTTGTCTAAAGACTAAAGTTTAACATTAAACTATTTGTATAAAACTATTGTATACAATTTGTATACAAAAAGAACGAAAGAATTAATTATAACTTACTTCAAAGAAACAATGCTAAATAATTAGAGTAACAAGGTTAAATTATTATTACGTTCCACTACAAACCTACTTGTTTTTACGGTATCCGTATTATAAATCACAGAGACGAAAGTGAAAGAGATTTTTCAAACATTCTTAACTAATTTCGGTAGATGTTTAGACGCCAGCTGCTGTGCGCAAACACGTATGTTTGTTTTAACATTTCAAATGTCGGATTTGCGTTCAACATTCATATAATACTATTTAATTATTTAACGAATTGTTAAAAATGTTTCCGTTCTGTTATGTCTGGTCGTTTGTGATGTTATACGATTCACTAAAAATTTCAAGGTTCATTCATAAATATGCACATTTTCTGCGCTGTTATTGTATCTTTATGTTTAAGTTTTCGCATGCCGAAAGGCAGCAAGCAGGCAGACGCACCAGATGGTAAATAGTTGCCGTCGGCTATAAACAACTGCAATACCAGGAGCATCATTGTTCTGTGGCTGGCCTTGATGAGGGCATTTTAGTCTCATCTTAAAGAGCCCCGTGTCATATCTCTGAAGGAAAACTCCTGGTTAACATTCTGCATTATTTCATGCAAAGGCCGGCAACGCACTTGCGACTCCCCTGGCGTTGCTAGTGTCTATGGATGGCGGTGATCACTTGCCATAAGGTAACCCACCTGTTCGTTTGCCTCTTATGATATAAAAAAACACTAGGGTATTCATAATGTTGGTAGACAAGACTAGAGGTTAAGGGCGTAGGGTTTTGTAGGTAGCTAGGTTTCCTCTTGGGTTGCGTCAGGGCGAGGGGCTACATTAGGAGTAGGTTAGTTTAGGACGGAGGGGCCCTCTGGGAGGCATGTAACGATGATGAGGAGTTAACCTCGTTAATAAATCAAAAGTGGGGTGACAGCAAAGGGATCTTCTTTTCTGCTGCCGGCTGAACCCAGGGGGAAGGGGCGGGGGACCTGACCTCCCATTACACGGGTGAGCAGACTGGGAAACAGTCGGAGAACCGGGCTGTTTCAATCGGGTGTGGCGTGGGTTTTAACGCCTGTCGTTGGAGGCGTTGCGGAGCTTGCTGACGCAACCCCGTGGCACCCCTAAAGTGCGACGCACGGTTCATCGTGGAGTTAGATTTATCAGTCGGTAAGAGTTGTCTTCCGACACCGTCCCATCGCGTTTACGTAGTGGGTGGTCGACACTATTCAGTATCCAACCCCCACACCCAATATCTTTGGAAAGTTCTAGAGCCTTTAGACGACTTGTTAATTCAGAATCGTCGACATTGGGAATAACTCGTCTTTGCTTGTAATTTACAATCAGTTTATAACATGATGGCATATTTGTATGTTTATCAGGACTAATTTCATAAATACAAATGTAACTTTTTTTGTTTGTAATTTTGCATACGTGTTGCCAAAGGTACAGAAAGGATTAGAGTATTTTTATTAGAAAAATAAAACTGTTTTCCAGGCTTTGCTGTCGCCAGGATTTCTAGTGTCCGTAGTAAAACTGCATTGACTGTCTACAGAGTACTTTTCATTATTACTTTTTGAATATACAAAACGGAATTTTGTACATGAGAACGTAATGTAATATTAATGTTTATGGTAACAATAAAGATTTATTTAATCCTAGGGCTAAGTTAGAGTATTACACTTTTATTATCGTTGATTGATTTATTTGTTGCTTTTAGGTTGTACTCCGCCAAATTGGCAAAGGAAAACCTGCTACCAGCAAAGTCAAAAGAAAAATACATGAAAGTCATGTGATATAAAAATTTTATGAGTTGGAACAACGAGAAAAAGTAAACATTTTCTCCGAAACAGTATTTATTGGACGTATTTTTAATAACATTGAAATTAAATATATAGGTAATATAAAAGTATATTTCATTTCGCTGCATTCATTTAAGAAAAGCACTATATATGCCTCGGCGGGAATAGCAACTGCCTGTTTCGTATTAGTGAAGTCTTCGCCTACGGCTCCGTCAACAAACAATTTGACACAAAGCAATTGCCTCTTTCTCGGCCTTTGTAACAATTTACTATTGAGAATTGATCCTTTTCTCATTCGGCTACAGTAGGCTTTTGTCTATCCATATTATTATTTCGAATAAGGTGGTCTTCTACAAAGATTGTTATTACTATACTGCATAAAAGGAGCGAGTAATGAATCGTATCAAATTGCGATCAGCCCTCTCTCCGTTTCTTTTACCAATTCCAAATGATCCTTTTGCGAAAACAAGAAGTTTTGAAAAAAAAACTATACTGCATACAGCGCTTTCCTGCAATCTTCACAAACGTATTCGTGCACTTTCTGGCGTCTCTCTATGCTACGTATTTCAGTGCAGTTCACAACTCCTCATCGGTTTTACAAATGCAAAAATGCATTTTGAGTAAAATCATAACTACGTTAGGTTAGTTAGTATATCTTTTAAAGTACCTACATATTATACTAAGTCCAACAACTATGACACAATTTATTATTAAACTTATAGAGAACTAGCCTCTGCCCGCGACTCCGTTTGCGTGAGATAGTCACTTTGGGCTAATTAATAGGTAGCGGTAGCACTCAAGAGGAAAAAATCCGATTTTTAAACATTCTTCATTAGTGCTCCGCTCCTATTAGCTTTAGCGTGATGATATTTAGCCTATAACCATCCTCGATGAATGAGCTATATAACATTTGTGGCGTGTTCCACCTTTACACGACTGGCTACTAAGATCGGATCGGAAGCGCAAGTGCAGCGAAAATATATCGCATCGACAAAGTAGCCTAATCAACGGTACTCTCGCCGCGCGCCCCCTCCGGCCCACGCGACACCGCTCCGCGCTGCATCGACGATCCGCGGGGCGCGCCAACACACCCTCTCGGGCTATCGAGGCAGACGCGCGTTCGCTTTCATTCGCTTGTTGATAACCTGTTCTCATTGAATTGTATACACAAGTATTATTTACATGTGATTAAAGTTGGTTTGTTGTAAGAGTGTGTATCCTTTATCAACCCTACACACATAATACACCCACACATTAAAAGAATTCAAATCGGACCAGTAGTTCCTCAGATTACCCCCTACATCGTCACAAACTTTATCTTTTTATAATATTAGTATAGATAAAGCTATCATTATTTTGATATGCTACATCTTGCCCATAAAGAATGGAAATGCAAGCACTATAAAAACAATAACATCACTAAACCAAAAATAGTTAATAATAATTGAACAGTTAATATTTAAAGATAATTAATAAAAAAAATAGCTCACGGATACGATTTTTTACGTATACAAAATACTACATGTAAGCAAAAAAAAGATGCGGACTAAGAGTCTGCAGAATAGAATAACAATAATAATTAAAAAAAATCTTTCCCGAATCAGCAATTGTAAAGTTTTTAATAAGACTCATAAGAAAGCAGATGAGTTATTTTAAAACACTCATATAAATATTGCCCTGGGCTCGACGAGTCCTTGATCGCATTTTTGTTACGCGTATACGTTTGATATTCATCTTAATTCATTGAGGAGATTTGGCATATTAATATAATAGAATAGAAAATACTTTGAATAAAAGATAACAAATCCAATAAAATCTCTGTCCAATTACTAGACTCTAGGCTCTGGTTACAATATGATTGTTTAGTAACGAGAGCTTAATTGGTCATTTAGGGCCTTTGCTTCTAATTGAGATTATATTATTTTGTTCTAAAGTGTCAAATACTGTTCGTGTATATTGGTTAAATGAATTAGAATTTATATCGAATTTATCTAAAATTTTTATATAAAGACACGATACTACCGTATAAAACCATAGTTACATGAAATTGAATGTACATAATGGAATAATAGATAGAAGATAATTGAGGATCTTCCTGAGTATTGTGTTATTTATAGTTTAAAAAAAAAATAGATTTCCTTTTGTTCTAGGTTTTCTCTATGAGTTTGTAAAGAACGGTACGATCTGTTATTAAGGAAGATGTAGAAAATTTATATGTTAATATTTTCATTGTTAAAATGTATCCATTTTCTTTCGTATGAAATTAATTTGAATTGTTAGAAATATTTGAAGAAAAATAAA
This sequence comes from Antheraea mylitta, assembly GCA_014332785.1. Classification (NCBI taxonomy): domain Eukaryota; kingdom Metazoa; phylum Arthropoda; class Insecta; order Lepidoptera; family Saturniidae; genus Antheraea; species Antheraea mylitta. Next base: position 6,061,081 of record JACEII010000012.1, read on the forward strand.
ATGTAACAAAAGTTACAATTTATTCATGAAGGTTGTTGTCTTTTAATAATGTTAAAAAAATATGTATTACTAGCCTCTGACCGCGAATTCGTTCGCGTGGAATAGCTACTTTGGGCTAACGCCAACATGCAGCGGAAGCTCTCAAGAGTAACAAGAAACGATTTTGAAACATTCTTCATTGGTGTTCCGCTCCTATTGATCTTAGCATGATGATGTATAATCTATAAACATCCTCGATAAATGAGCTATATAACATTGAAAAAATTTTTTCAAATCGGACCCGTAGTTCCTGTAGGGGGTAACCCTACAACGTGACAGACTCACAAACTTCACACACCCGATTAGGCCTCCTACGGCAGCGGCTCAAGCCTAGGTTCGATCCCTCGGTAGGGAGCCCTTGAGTGCGTTGCTTGCGCGATACGGTGACACACAAATATATATCACTGCTACAACACTACACGATCACCCCCACACACGTACACGCCTACACGCTTACACATGAAAGTGGAAGGGTTTACTTTTTTCCCTTATCGAACTGAAAAACTCTCAATTTTCCGATAATAAATATATGGAGGAGTTGTTGAGGCGTGTATGCTTGGTACACATATACGTTTCAACAACTTATACATATATGAATAGTTAGCTAGGTTAGCTAAGATAGGTCGCGATTTTGCATGCAACAGGCAACAGCCAGGCCGAGGTGTGCCGTGCACCCTTGAGCTGGTTGCCAGAATGGAATCGGCTGAGTGCCTTAAGCGCTCGCCTTAGTAGTCCGGTGAAGCTGTTAAGACCTTACTGGGTCAATAGCGTAGACATTTCGAAAAAAAAAACAAACTTCACCTCTTTATAATACTAGTATAGATAACAAAAACACGCTGAATATATTAAACAAAAAAATAAATATAGGAATATTTATCTAGCAGGGAAATATGATTCGCGTAATAAATCTTACAAGGCCTAATTAGAACATTAAAATGTATGCGTCATAGGATATGGGCACCTGTTATTCGACACATTTGCAAATATACCTACATGACACATCGCCATTGTCGTACATTGCTCGGAAAGATTCCTTTTGTTTGATACAACTCAGTAAGTGAAATTTCAACGGTGGCGCCAGAACTCATTTATTATGCCACAAAAAAACTTTTAAATTTGGAACATCGAGTTTGAGATCGCTTGCACAATTTAATCGATCCTCATTTGTTTACTGTCAGAGGAAAAGTCAAGAAACTGTGAATTGAAAATGGGAACGGATTAAAAAAATAGTCGGGACATTTTATTTACAAAGAATGTTTATATAGTTTATCATAATTACGTTATTTTTTTTTTCGAAATGACTACGCTATTGACCTAGCAAGGTCTTAACAGCTTCACCGGACTACTAAGGCGAGCGCTTAAGGCACTCAGCCGATTGTATTTTGGCTACCAGCTCAAGGGTGCACGGCACACCTCGGCTTGGCTGTTGCCTGTTGCATGCAAAATCGCGACCTATCTTAGCTAACCTAGCTAACTTTTCATATATGTATGAGTTGTTGAAACGTATATGTGTACCAAGCATACACGCCTCAACAACTCCTCCATATATTTATTATCGGAAAATTGAGTTTTCCAGTTCGATAAGGGAAAAAAAAAGTAAACCCTTCCACTTTCATGTGTAAGCGTGTAGGCGTGCACGTTTGTGGGGGTGATCGTGTAGTGTTGTAGCGGTGATGTATATTTGTGTGTCACCGTATCGCGCAAGCAACGCACTCAAGGGCTCCCTACCGAGGGATCGAACCTAGGCTTGAGCCGCTGCCGTGGGAGGCCTAATCGGGTGTGCAGGAGCGAAATTAACCCCCAGACCACGGCGGCGTGATCTGTGGTTACGCGGGCGTGGGCGTGAACACGCTCTGTTTCGAGGGACAGGCTGGTACTGATCGTTCGCTGACGTGATTGAATCTGGAGGGTCGGTAAAAATGTGTCGCGGACGACATTTATAACGCGCAGCGTTAGGTACGGGTTCATAGTTTGCGGCGGATACCACTAACGGACTGGGATGATTCGCGGCTTTTTCAAAATAACTAATCGTAAGTGATTTTACGTACACCCAGATAGAAGGGATCTCTAGGTCTCTATGGAGATCGACTCTCCGAATGTACCACGGGGCACCGGTCACTTTACGTAAAATACTATTTTGGAGAACCTGCAGCTTATCAATGTTATCTTCGGACATATGCGCAAAAACGGGGCAGCTATATGTCATCACGGGACGGATACGCGTCTTATACAAAGTGAGCTTGTGTCTGAGGGACATCTTACTCTTATGACAAAGCAACGGATGGAGGCGACCCAAGACCATAGCGGCTTTGTTTCGCACTCTGTCTATATGTGAATTGAACTTTAAATGTCTATCTAATGTAACACCGAGATATTTGACCTCTTCGACCCAAGGGATATCGATTCCGTATAGCCTGATGGGCTCAAATTTATTAGCGCGTTTCGTGGGATCGAAGAGTATTGCGGCACTCTTATCGGGATTAACTTCTATGCGCCATCGACGAAACCATTCACTGAGAGTATGAACGGCTTTTTCGATGCGCTTCCTAAGAAAGTCCGACCGCCAGCCGGAAGTGTAAATAACGGTATCGTCAGCGTAGCAACCTACCTCGACCCACCGAGACCGAGATAGGTCACTGATGAACAGATTGAAGAGCGTGGACGCGAGTATGGAGCCCTGTGGCACACCTGAGCGTATCGGGTGGGGCAGCGATAGTTCACCATCCACTCTGAAGCGGAATGTCCTGTCAGTGAGATAATGGCGGATAATACGAATTAACCTATCGGGTACGCGAGATTTACATAATTTATGGATGGGCCCTCCGTGCCAGACCTTATCGAAGGCTTTGGATATTTCGAAGAAGACTGCAATTGTACGTTTCGGTTTAGGTTTTGGATCGGCGTTAAATTTAGAGAAAATGTACTCCGTGAGGCGGTGCACTTGATTCGTGCAAGAGTGTTCGGCGCGAAATCCGAACTGCTCAGGTGGTATTAATTTTAAATCTGTAATCGAGAACTGGAGGCGGTTCAGAAGGAGCCGCTCGTAAAGTTTTCCTAAGGTATCTAACAGACTAATGGGGCGAACAGCTAACGGAAAGCGTAGCTTTCTTGCCGGACTTGATCATAATACCGTTTATAAGATGTACACTTGGTTCATAGAAATATTTATTTCATTTACCAGTTAATACTGTATCGTCTATATCTATTCTAATATTATAAAGAGGTAAATTTTGTGAGTTTATGACGTTGTAGGGGGTAATCTCTAGATCTACTAACCCGACTTTGAAAATTATTTTATTAGTAGAAAGCCAAGTTATTTGTAGGTGTCATAGGCTATATATTAACCCGAAAAACGAGAAGGGTACCACTAAAGGGTAGTCGGATTTGCACAGTCAGAGAAAAGACGTTCGAAGGAAAACCTTTCTTATGAACTCTGCCTTAATGATGAGAGATATATGATTGAGTTTTAGAGAAAAGTTGTAGAGCTTGATAATGCCTACAAAAAAGTCAATATCAGCATATATCTAACATCAAAGTTTTTTTATTATCAGGGTGGGACAACGTCTGCCGTGCTCGCTAGTACTTTAATATATTGTTTTTACAATAAGCGTATAAGTGTTTTTTTAAAATAATTTTATAGGATACTAACGGTTTTAGCGGACGTTGTTACAACTTCAATAAATACACAGATCAATTTAAAAACTCAACAAAATCAGTGTTTTATTCTCGAATTCTCTCCAAAGATTCCGAAAATTTGAATGTTTCATAAACAATTGTGAGTCATCTAGTCGTGGAGGAAAAAAGGATCGTAAACATAGTTAATTTATCGCTTAGACTATTGTGAGCAAATAAGGGAGCTCTAAATTAACGTGTTTCGAATCCTCACCGCTTCTTTAAAACATCTTCAGTGTCATAAATGACACTGACAGCCTCGATCAATCGACAAATCGAAAAGGCGAGATCACGTTTAGGTCGATACGAGATATTGCATATAAAGAAACAACTCAAACCAAGGCCCGAACACTGTGGTCCCTTACGCTAGCTGCTATTTCGACTAAGTACCTTAAGCGTTCGTCCACAAAATCCGGTGAAGCTGTGAAGACTAGTCAGGCCAAAAACGGATAGTCAATTCGAAAAAGAGACCGAAATGACTTCTATTTTGGACATAGAAATAGATACAAAGAGGGTGTTAACGACTACGCCCGGTACAACTACGACACACTCGAGAAGCGAGACTACAACGCCACCGAAACATTACTAGCATCACCATATTAGAGATATATAAATTACATACATAAATAAGAACGATTATTTAGAATTGACGTATCACTTTTTTCCTTCTTCTTATTCTTTTGTTCTGCAGACTCTTGGTAGGCACCTTTTTTTTGCTTTCGCTTTTTTTATTTTCTGCGTGAAAAATCGTAACGTATCACTTAAATATAATAATTTAACTAATAATTAATAATAATTAAAATGTTAATATTTAATAAATTACTAATTATACAATATATACATATAAGCAAAAAATAGGTGCGGACCAAGAGTCTGCAAGATAGAAGAAACTAAAAAAGAATAATTAATAATTTCATACTTAATATTATTTTTGTGTTACTAAATTTTGGGGATATAATATGAGTAAATAGTAATTGCTTTGATTTCCATAGTTCGGCATATAAAAGGCAAGATGCCGTCGAACTACACGCATTCCTATGTGAAAGTTATTGTAAGGCGAAGCCGGATAAATAGTTACGGTATCTACAGAGTGTTAATTGTTTCCAAAACCGGCTGACTATACGTATTTTCTAACAAGGGTCAAAAGGAAGAAATTTACAGGGATACAATCATATTAGTTTGTTTCTCTTCTAATTTTGTGAGTATAACTTATAATGTTATATGAGTATTAATAAACTCCTTTGGACGTATTTTAATAGCCCACGGGCATAACAATACTTTGGTCTTATGTATTTGACAAACTCCAAGCGCGGGCGAGTTAATGACAAGCGACCGTGTGGCCCTGCGCTTGCGACGGCCTTGTTACCTCAACACTCGTTATATTTGAATGATTGCTGTTTTGACGTACATTTATGATTCACACTTCCGTCTACGTTCTTGGATATTTTGCAGGAATCTGAAGATGTTAAATATAATAATATGAATACTTTACGTATTTAAACAAATGCATCACCAGCTCACATAGGTCCTTATTGAGGGAATATTGTAGTGGACGAATGGTTAGAGTGTTGTATGCAAAGTTCTTTGTTTTTCGAAATAGCTGTGAGAAATTAATATTAATCAATACATATACATGAAATTTTTGATTCAGTTGTTTGCTCAGGTTAATGTTCGTAACGCTTAATCCAATGTTGAGGAGGATTTTACTAATAAAGAAATAACTTTTCAGGGTAATTAATACCTACACTAATATTTATTTTACAAATCAATCAAGCATTAAATAAAAAAGAACACAGACGACTTGAAATCGGTAAATTACACAAAAAAGGAGTCTACAATAAATATAGATACAATAAGTAGTTCTAATAAGCCCATAAAAGCATTTTATTTATTTATTTATTTACACGTTATGCGTTAAATACGCCATGGCGGATTTAATGCCGAAGGCATTCTTTGCCAATCAAGCATTAGGTGATGCGGAGATAAATGTTTAACCTATTTAATATCACAATATATAACTAAAATATCAACACCGGTATACTACATAGACACAATACACATATACTATACATATACAATACATACACACAACAACATCATACATAATATAATAAATATATAACAATATAATAAATAAAAGTATAATACGTTAACATCAAGTACTAAATACAGCAATTTTCACGTGAACAAAGTTGCAAACCTCGATTGAGAATTAACATTATAAAGCTGATGGTGACAAAAACTATCAAGAAGAATATTTTCTGTAGTTTTTGGATAGTAAAATATATACAATTTCACCAATTTTATTATCGGTAATACATACATGGTAACTTGATACCATTTACGAGTTGTGAAACCTTTAAAGTATCCACATAAACGGTTATTTGTTATTACACATAAAAAGCGGAATGGTTTTATTTTCCTTCTCATTTTCGTTATACGTATTTAAAAGTAAATGTCTTCCTTCAAACATTATGATGAACTAGTGGATATACGCAACTTTAGCTGCGTTGTCCTACGCATACACATCATACCACTTACTCCACTTCTTCACAGAAAAAAAATACATATCGCAATCAAATTATCGTCATAACTTTTTGTTTAGTTATAGTCTAAAAATTGAATTCAATTTTAATAAGTAGTTTCCGCGCGAAAACGGCATAACTTTATCATCTTATTTATATCGGTTAAGTGGTCATAGTTAAGGTAGTTCTTCATTAAATACAGGATAAAACCCTGCAAACGAGCTTTACAGCCTGTCTCTATATCGAATTTTATTGCGACTTTTTATTAAAAAACCAAAAAACAGACATGACAGAGTTACATAAACTTTTGTAATTTTAATGTGAAATAAAGTCTGTGTTGGAAGTCTTGGCTGTCATCCATTTAAATAATCAAGGGAACGAGTGACACCTTAATGCAATAAGTAATTTTTATATTATAAATTCAATTAGGTTTTGGTAGTTTGGTAGTGAAATCTTGCGACTCCTCTGGTGTTGCTAGTGTCTATGGACGGTGGTGATCACTTAAAATCAGGTGACCCACGTTTTGCCTCCTATGAAATAAAAAAATATGACAGACGAAACACAATACTACACCTACGGAAAATTGAAATAATGTGAAAGTTATTTCCGTTTATTGGCTGTTCGTTGTCTCTGATGTTCATCTCGTCCAATATTGGAACCGGTCGCCATTGTTTGGCAGCTGCTGTGACACTTTTAGATCAAACGTCGACGCGAGTAAAATTAAGCTAAATTAATTAATACAATGCGAATTTATAGGGCTTTTGTTCAAAGCACCCTTAGCAGATATAGATGAGTTTTAATTTATCTTTTTATATAATATACAAACTCAAGTTTGCCTCGTTCGTGTGCGAGAAAATATCGAGGAGT
>JACEII010000012.1:6078024-6171642 GCA_014332785.1 Antheraea mylitta
AAAAAACGACACTAACAATACAAAAAAGGTATTTAATACATTGAAAGTTTTAATACAAAGAGATACAAACAACAGATACGAAGAAACAAAATGTTGACTGTACCTAACTTCAGGGTGTCGGTTTTTCATGACGGTGTGCGCGCACATTGTAATAACTTCAGTCTGTTAGTTTTTCATGACGGTGTGCGCGTACATTGTAATAACTTCAGGCTGTTAGTTTTTCATGACGGTGTGCGCGCACATTGTAATAACTTCAGAGTGTCAGTTTTTCGTGACGGTGTGCGCGCGCATCGTAAAAATTTACTCTCATCATTTTTCCCTAACGCGCCAAAAGAAGTATAACTTCAAAAACATATAAAACTAACCGGTTTTAACTTACGCCCGTATATTACTTTGTTATATAAAAAAGACCATTATAAAGACTGCAAACAGAATTGTAAACTCAAAATAATGGAATAACTGTATTTAAATATTGAAATCAATTATAGTCCTAGCTATTTAAATTTCAATCTAATTTTAACATTATCAGTATTAGTATGGTTTTCACATTTATTGGCACTCCGAGCAATAATTATATACAGTCTATCAATTAATCAAGCATATGGTGGGTTGCACAAACTCAATACAAAAAAATCGATATTACATGTACAATTGTACACGGGCCGCTATACTATTCTATTACTCGCGAGCATGTCGATGTCAACGATGATGCGCACCTTTAAATTTAAACCCCACGAAAACAAAATCGCTCAGAAGAAAAGAAGCTGAAAAAATGATAAGACCACATGAATTCCTGAATAACGTAAAACACGAGTCTTTAAACAAATCACGATAGAGTATATATAGATATTCCGGTGAAGCTGCTAAGACCTTGCTAGGTAAGTAGGGTAGTCATATCGGGGAAAAGAAAAAAAATCAAAATATCATTACATAATACAAAACAGAGTCCTCTACTGCGTATGTCTATCTGTTTGCAACAAACTCAAAAACTACTGAACGGATGTTCATGCGGTTTTCACCAGTGGATAAGGTGATTCATGAGAAAGGTTTTGGTATATAATTTGTGAAGGATTTTTTTAAACAGGGCGGGACCATGTCTGCTAATCCCGCGAGTATATACTATAATTAAAAATGAAATATGCGCATAACTTTGGTATATATAAAATGGCGAGTAACTAACATATTTATCGTTTTATTTAAATCTAAATGAATGCCGTAATATCGATAATATATAGTCCATGCTTTATATGTATCGTGGAGTATCAATATTACTTTCTTTAAAACGGTAATGTAGAACATTTCTTTCTTGTGAACAAATGAAATAATTGATAAGGTTTATAACTACCTTCAAAAAGGTTGTCAAAATCTAATAAATATTTAGCTTACCCTTAACGGTGATTTTATGTTCGCCGGTACCAGGATGAGTGAATAGGTCTACTTGTAACGACACCTCTCCAACGCTTCCTTCCTCAGCGACTGGAGCATCTGCAAAGTTCTTATTTAAGCTCTTTTGGTCTCTTTTTAATTATAATAAATCACGATAGCTCATTTAATTACGGATATTTTGATTTTTTTTTTTGGAAGAAATAACATATTTTAGCAATTATAATACAATTTTCTTGTTATATTTTTTGTGAAAAAACTAAAGCAAGCAGTACAAGTGGTAATAATATACTCGTACACACATAAATAAGCAATTAACTGAATCGTTTATTTTATGGTAGTATGTAGTAGTTGTATGGTAATTACTGCATATCTAAGGTATTGTTTAATCGTTTGTTTTCCATGCGTTCCTGGTAGCAATTAATATTCGATATTTTTTATGTGTACGCACTTACGGATTTTTGAATTAGTTTTTATCCAATAAACGGCACTGTAGTTGGCACGTAAGTAATGTCATTTTTTAGAGAAGAATATAAGGAAATCACATGGATCGTTAGAAGTACTTTGGTTAGATAATTAACTAATGCACGCCTAAACGCAATATTTTGCTTACATAATCCAATTACTAAGAACACGATATATGTTACATACCTTGGTTTTGCTGACTGGTAACAAATGTCCTGATCAACGTGTCAGTCGTCTGAGTGTACAAACTGAGTGCATATCTCAGTGACTGCAGCTCTGGACTCTTCTCCAAGAACGTCTTCTTGAGGCCGTTACCACCGGCGTAGAAGTAAAGCTTAATGGTGTCAAGTGCTGCGTCCAACACTGCGCACTGCTTTGGTGTCAAACTCTTTTCCGCTGATAAGTGCTGGGAGCAATAAAAAAAGGAATTATTATAGAAACTAGGAGGGACATCTATATTTATATATTTCATTTCATTAAAATTTTATTTAGTCATTGAAGATGTGGTTACTCGGATATCAAAAGTTTAGACATCGCACTACTACTATGAACACACTATACAAACCCTTATGCATAAATGTAGATGTAATACTAAAAATAATAATAATAACGACAACCCCTTAAAAAGGCCAACTGCTGACTAAAGGTCTCCTCTTGAAGGAAGGTATGGACGTGATTTTCACGTCAGTTCGATAAAGTTTAGACGATTTCAAGCTCCGAGAGATCCCTAATTTCTCATATTTCTTACATACGGTGGTTATAACAACACTTATTAGGTTCAGATTTCCTCCATAATGTTTTCTTTCTCGTCAGTCAATAGTGTTCCCAATTAATGTACTAAATTTGTTTAACAAATAAAATTTCTATTGACATGGATTCCTTCAAACGAGGCGTGAAGAACCACTTTTGCAGGTTGGCATGGTAGCGATAACTGCCGTTGCTAATTAACACTGACAGTCGCCGTTATTTATAGACAATACTGTATTTTCTATAAGGTACCGTGCAGTCATTTTGCGGAACCAGTTTAAAAAAATGTATACAAGAACTCCGAAAACTTTCGAATTGGTATACGTCACAGTTTGATTTAACCAACATTTCACCGATCAAACCATTCATCACCCTCACAACTTTTTGGTCAATTTAAAGAGTAACATATTACACTTTTTCTGATTTAAAAACATAATTAGTCACTCTGCATTCTATTCATGCTGAAGTATCACGTATAGTGTTGCGATTTCATTGTTCACTCCAAAAAATTGTTTACGAATTGTTTTCACGATTAATAGGTTACAAATGGTCATCGGCCGAAATAAATATGAGTCAGTGATCTTTGTGTAATGTAATAATGTTGTTGTAATATCAGTTATGCATTTCACATTTAACGTATGTATCACTCTAGATTTAATTTTATAATATTATTATTATATCAAAAGCATTAGCGGCTTATTATGAATTTAGTCACCTATAATTATCGCTATCAAGTCAAGGATCTCTAAGCTATATTTTAAGGTGATGGTGTTCTTGATGGTTGGTATTTCAATAAGTATTGTAAATTATAACATACTTCTTTAGATATATCCATTACACCGGATAACGCATGTTTCACGTCCTGTTTTCCCACAGTGCTCTTGAACAGTTGCGTCATATCTTCGATCTTCGCGTTCGCGGCCAAATTCTTTGCATTATTTGTGAGGTTTTTCAGCATCATCTGTATCAATCAATATAAACTTATAAATTTGAGTATTAACTGAGAAATAAATATTTACACGAATGTGCAAATTCTTGCGTATAAAATTTTGAGAAACATCAACATGTGTTCCAGATTCAGATAAGTTTAAATATTTTTCGCAGTATGACAGAACACAACAATTCTATCCGACTAACTTGCAACCTTACATTTACTAAAAGACCGACATAATGTAAATACTAGAAACAATAACAAATTGTTCACTTCTTGTTTCAGACTCCCTAAGATCAGTAACAGTTTTTTAGGTAATAGTGATAGATTTTTTAACAAGATCCAGTTTCTTGTCGGTTCTTCTCGATGACTGGGTTGCTTTCCGAACCGATGGTAGTTTTGACATTCATAAGTGCTTTCTCAGAGCCTTAATTGAATAAAGAGTATTTTGATACATTGATTGATGGAACCGCTATACGCCATAGGGTGGTAGGTCGTGACAATTGTATCTTGCTACCTTACAGTTATGTCATCGAGTCAAAATATTTTGCATAAAAATGAATTTGCAATGTAGCCTATTTTTTGTTTATTTTAAATATCTAATAACTGTAAGTTACCGTTTTATCGGACATTGGAGGAAGTACGACGGTTTTTTCTAATATCTTCATCACAATCTTCCACAATTCCTTCAACAGTCGTTTGAGTACAGTCTTTTCACATGATTCCGCGTACATCGTCAACGAGCCGTCCTGAAATAATAGCGGTTATAAATTTCATTTTGTTGGTTTGCAAATCAATAAGAATTATAAATTATACAGTATCCCTATAAATAATATTTTATTGCGCTCCTAGAACGAACGATAGCAATCGTTGACAGTAAATTATTGAACACTAGCTTCTACCCGCGCCTTCGTCCGTGTGGTATAGTTACTTTGGGCTAACGCTAACTTGCAGCGGAAGCTCTCAAAAGGAAAAAATAACAATTATCAAATATTTTTCATTGGTGTTCCGCTGGTCTTAGCGTGATTGTATATAGCCTTCCTCGATAAATGAGCTATCTAACACAAAGAGTTTTTCAAATCGGACCAGCAGTTTCTAAGTTTAGCTCTTGCAACCAAACAAAACTTCCAGTTTTAAAATATAAGTATAGATGGTCACTGTCGTATACAATAGAACATAACATAGGCTTATGTTCAGAATTATTTCAATAATTCTGACTTGCGTTTATAATTATATTGTATTTTTGATTATGCTGTCCTTTTTATACTGTTAGCTGTTAGTTTTCTATAAAATAATATAAATAAATTTCCTTGCTGTACTACAGAGACCGAATTAACATAATGGATGCATTAATTGAGATAACACAAGAAACATTAATATAATAACGCTTACCAAAATGTCCATTAGAGGCCGTAGAACTTCATCCGCTTCGTGATGTGCTGGTGGTTGTGGTGCACCAGGAGCGCCACCACCCCCAACCTTTTGCAATAATTCACCCAGCTCCTTCACGCTTGCTGTTATTCGTGTCTCCAAGCTGGTAGGAAATTTTATACTCAATTTATTGAGGTTGTTATTTGATTTAATATAAGTTCAGATTAGAGTTATTAGCTTAGATTATTATAAATTATTATAATTAAAATCTTACGTCGTCATACTCTTAAATGTATCTATCCACATTTATAAAGCATACCTTATTGCAAACATTGATGCTAATTCATCTAAAGTACTGTTGAGACTCTGCTGTAGATCATGCAAGATGTCAGCAGCGTCACGCTCCAGTTTAGTACCACCCATCGCTTCAAACATTTTTTGAAGTTGCACTCGAAGTTGTTGGATGTTGTTCATTAGTATGCATGCCTGTAGAGAATCGACCGTCAAGAATTACTAACTCAAATATATACAATTGTATCTAATGAGATTATATATCCATAATAATGGAGTATTCTTTGGAGGATGAAGTTTCACAAATCTGTCGTGCTCATCTTCACACTCATGTCGAATGTAGCAGACCTATTGTTGTAAGATAAGGGCTGTTCGTTAGTGAGATTTAATAATTTAATGAAACTAATATGTACAGTTCAATAATTTGAGATATTGAGAAAATAAAGCCTAAAAAATTTAATAACTTTAAAGCGATATTATTGGTGATAGCTGCTTATGATTCAAAAATATTCTTGAACAAATATAATACTTAATAAAGAAAAACATAAAGCCAAATGCAAAAATACCGAAACTGTTGTTAATTACAATAAAAAAATTCTGAATTAGTTGAGACTGGTAAGGAAAAATTTATTTGTGGGCTACACATAAATTTTTCATTACCAGTCTCAACTAATTCAGTTATTTTTCATTTTTTCATTCATAAACATCATATTTAAATATTCTATGCTACTCACATAATTAAGACAAAACTGACGGTACTTTAAGCAATGGTATTATACCTCTTTACTTATAATATCATTGATTTTAAACGCAAAATATATCAAAAATTTTAAGCAACAAGTTTTGGTAAACAAGCAGACGTACAAACACTCGAAAAACTCTATATCCACCCTCCTGAAGGTGGTAGAGCTACGTTGAAGGTTTTAGTTCCGAAGAGTAGGCTCACCCGTGGTAGTACCACCCTCTCATAGTAAACTGACGTCAAGTAATAGTGCTTGCATCGTTGCATTTCGTTCTCTCTTCCCACTCCCATTCCCCATTTTCCTCCAATACATGCTGGCAACGTACTTGTGGTTTCTATAGATACCATAACCATAAGGACGGCGGTGATCACTTAACATCAGGTGACCCACCTGTTCGTTTGCCTCCTATGATATAAAACAAAAAACTTTCTGCGCAGCTTTAAAACATACAGAATGAAAAGAAAGCATTTATCAGTAACTTAGATTTGTATAATGAAAAAACTACCTAAATCTGGCATAATACAAATTTTAGTTACTTCATTTGAACTATCTTGACTTGGAGCGATTACAAACCATGAGACTTTCTACTACTATTTATATGTAAAAAAATATATATTTACATAATATAACACCACATACCACTCGTTCTTCCTTTAGATGCTCCGGAAACTCTTTCTTCACGATATCAGCGTATGCGACAAGCACCTTCACGATAGTTTTAGCAAACCGCTTCATATACCGTTTCCATATTTCAGGGTCCGGACATTCGAGTTTTGACACCACATCGAAACATTGCGTCAGTTGCGTGAACACATCCACTACCGAATTACTGAAGAGAGCGTGCTCACTTGACTTTTGGAACTGTTTTTGAAAACAAAAAAAAACGTATTATGTCCTGAGGATCTTTAGGTGAAGTAAGGTATTGGGATGAAACCATAACATAGTGATTAGGGATTTTTCTAATTCCTCCTATCTGGCTACCAAACTCAAGGTAAAAATCTATCACCAAGTGTGTGTGTGTGTCACTCATAAGTGTGTTCTGGCAATTGCGCTTGAGAGCTAGTCCCCGTCCAGATTTTGCGTGTTTACTTATTTAGGATGAGGTGAGATTATGATTATATGCTAAAACATATAAAGATATAAGGAGGAAATAAATTGCTCGCATTTCTATTTGACTACATTTTTGCTTACTCTTATTCTTGTAAGTCTGCATCTGGGACGAATCTTGTAACACATTTTTAACGAGCAATGAGCTGACTTGAAATTATAAACACAGTTCAACGTTGAATAACAACAGTAAAATGCAATAAGGAGTTTCTATTTCAGATGATATAGGATGGAAAGAAAGTAAAATAAAACTAAGATTTTTCGCTAAATTTTAAACACCAGAGGTTAACATGCATGAAGTTGACACTTCTTAGTCCGTTTTAAAAACGTGGTATATTTAGCCTTTAATTATTTATTTAAAAAAAGGTCATGTTAGTACTAAGATTTCGATTATTTTGTCTGTGTTAAATTGGTCAACAGCCGCAATTAACACGAAAGAAAGGTCCAGCAACATTAAATAAAGATATGAGATGGAAAAGAAATTAGATACAACATATATATTGTGAATACTTTGAACACACTAGACTAAAATGTCGTTGATAATTTTTATCCCGTTTTAAAACATGGTACATTTAATAATTTTTATTTAAATTATTTATTAACAATGACCATATTAGTGCTATAAATTCGAGTAATTTGCCAGTGATAAGTTGATCAACGACCACAACTAACATAATGCAGAATACTATCGACATTAAAATAATATACAAACCCAATATTACATATGCAATATTGATTTTTATTAAATAGTATTTACCCCGTCTCGTTTATCTCTATTAAATGCACCGTTCAAATATTCAAGAGAGACGTCATCGTTCTCATTGAGCCATTGCATTACGAACGGTTCAAACCAAGCCGGGTACTCAGGCACTGCACCACAGTACGGTGGGACATCTTTCACGTAATTTGTATGTAGCCATTTCACCTGTAAACATTAAGTAAGTGTACATTAAATAATCCAAGAAAAAATTGAGGCGTTAAGGGACGCCTGCCAAATGTGAATCATCGAAAATGTTTTGTATAAGTTACTTGCATAAAATAACAGATTACGACAGGAATCAGCTATGACATAATGAAAAGGTAGAGCATTACAAATTTCTTCTATAAAATAATTACTGTTTATTTATTTTATTACATAAATATTCATTTTTATTAAATACAAAACTTCAACTAGGCGCAGGCGTAAGACAAATAAAATGGAGATCTTTATTTTGCAAAAAATACTACATATTATCAAACAAAGTCCTCTGCCACGTCTGTCAGTCTGTTCCCGTAAACTCAAAACCTACTGGTACAATTCTCATGCAGTTTTCACCAGTAGCTAAAGTAATTCATGAGGTAGGTTAAGATATATAATTTATCAAGCGTCCGCGGGACCCTAGTATAATATATATATATCACTAATATATGTCAACATTAGAAATCAAAATGGGTACAATTAAAATGAATTCTCAACATTTGCATTACCATGTAAATTATCGTACGGTTTCGAATCCTGCTAATAAGACATGTTATAAGTTTTTTGCTCGTGTAAAAATAGATTTTTTTATCCCTCAGGAACAGTATATTTTTCCTGACTTAATTTTTTTTTCACTACCTTTGCTATGCATTCAAAATAACATGACGATCAGTTGAATAGTATGGAAGTGGAACAAACAAACGAACTTAAACTCGCATTTATAATATTAGTAACGATTACTTTCCTATTATTGTAGCAAGGTTAAATGAAAAATGATAGCATAAACAACATTTTATAATATTTCCTTGATTTCTATTTGTACGTGAATAGTTATTGAAGATGTGTAATTAAAAAGACATATTTATAATAAAATACACTACCTTGAAATGTAAATTCATGTAAGCGGAAGACTTGCAGAGTCTATGTTGTTCGTGTTCCTCCAAAGCGTATTTCATATCCACAGCAAATAACGACCACATCGTCGCTGCTGATAGCTATGATATAAAACTTATTATAAGTTAAATTAAGTTTTAAAATCCGTCATTCTTCCGTCATTAAGATATCCTTGTACTTGTACTTGTTGTATAGATATACAATTAAAAGACAAAGACTTAATTATTACATAGAAAATATAATAAACATGTTCTTGTTAAAATGATATTGTAAAAAGAAAAAAGTGATATATTTAAAAAATAGAAAAGAACATCGTAAAGTGATATATAATTAAAAATCGTCGATCAGTATAAAGTACACCACAATATCTGAGCTACGGCTACATGACATTTGAATGTGTTATTGTCAACCACATATGAAATGTCGACAAAGTTGAAAGATAAGTTTAAACGAATCTGTATCTACTATGTAACTGGTTTTAGGCTTATTATAAAAAATATTTCTCAGATACCAACTGAGTTAAAGTTTGGATTCACAACTGGAGACGGTAGGTGTCGCTACAATCAGGCTTATTAAGATTTTTCGTGTTTAAAAATACAATCGTAACCAGTAATAATCGATTTGGTGCAGACAAAGTTGCACGGGTCAGCTAGTACAAAATAAAGTATTTATTCCTGTTGTTATTAAACTGAATTTACTAGTAATCCAAACGGAGTATCAGAGAAAAAAATGATATGTCATATACGTAGTTTCTTTATTCCTGAACATTAACAAACACCTAGGATGTACACTTAGCGTTTCACAGCCGGCACACAAAAACTATGCAGTCATTTCAAATGTCTCGAGTAGCTTACGACCTTGTAAACACATGTTTAAATCATTCAGGTAAGGTTGAATTTTCGAAATCATAAAATTATCGTGTAACCATAACCACGTTGGGATTTTTTGGCGGAATTTAAGTCTGTCATGTAGAAGATTTTATATGTTATAGTCCTTTGTTATTTGACTCTGTATTATGTAAACTTGGTGGTGTTACGTAATATAATTAGTTTATTATGCATAAGTGAAATGAATGGAAAATAATATCAGGGAGTATGAAATTCTGAGATGCCACAAAAACTCCCTCATAGGTTAGAAACAAGGGAGCCACCATCTTGTTAGGATATTGAAATAATTGCACAACCCTTGTAATATTATTAACTACATGACAATGGCAGTAATAATCTGAAAGATTGGTTGCTAAAGATAAAGTTTAAAAGAATATTACCACGTATGTATATTGGGGAGTGTTTGCGGCTGGTTTTAAGAACTACTTTTATTCGAGACTGTATCTTGGGGTTTTATATGTCAATATTCCTGAATGAAAATTAATCATACCTGTCCAATATTCAATTCCTGCGGAAATTGGTTGAGAACAGGAGCATAGCTGTTCCTGTCCTCTTCTATCACAGATACGATGAGGGCGATGAGCTTGTGCCAGAAATCGACTGAGTCCAACTGTGGTCCGTGATCTGACGGATCACGTTTGGCCTCGTTAGGATCGACCTGTAAAATTTACATACAAACTTATGAGTTTTATGAATGTCTTATTAAGCTTGTTTGTATGTGATATTTTAATTAAACATTTTTTCAGATCTCATCGCAATTTTAAATGTACTATTAAATATAATTTACTTGATTTGTTTGTTTTTATATATATTATTCAGTATTAAGTTTTATAGCCATTTTATCAGTGCCCTAAATACTCGAAAAAAAAAATCGTATTTTTTTTGTTTGAATTCAAAGATACTATCTAAAAAAATGTTTGAATATTTTTGTGACTATAATTATGAAATTTCATACATTTACAGTACCTATGCAAAGCGCAATACTTTGTCTAATTTAGACTAAGAAACTATAGTCACTCGGACATGTTTACAAAAAAGTTAAGAGAAGAATTACAAGCTTGCCAATAGTAACAATTCGCGTTGTCCTACAGTTCAAGTCCTGATTTACATCTGTTTTATAAATTTCATAGGAATAAGCTATAAAAGTGACCTTAGCTGTATGCATAAATTGGGCATATAAAGTATTTTCTCTTGAAAGATATAGTCTGATTGAAGATCCCGTTAAGCTAACAGTATTCGTAGTCGAAAGAAAGCCTAGCGGAAAAAAGTGAAAAGTTATTTTGAGGACATCTTTTGACTTGCCTATATATAAGCAGCAAAGCACTATACCTTAATATAGTTACGTAAAAATAATTATATACGAAATAATTTACATTATGTAATAGATACAAATATTTTCCAACGTCGATTTTACATAGCATTATTATATCTTATATAAATAAAGCGAATTGGAATCGCTCTTGTAAAATAATGAATATACTTCGGATGACAAAATTATCTCTAGGCTTATAATTGTGTTTTGGAAATAACTTTTTTATTATTTTAAGTGGGTTAATGTTAGACAATAAACATAGAAAATATGAAGTAATGGTGTGAGGAATAGAACAATAAAATCTAGGACCTACAAAAAAAAAAACTAGTGTGTGTCATAAAGACATACGATAGAAGTGAAACTTTGTTATTACAGGGAAACAATTAAGAAATAGAGTTATAAGCTAACGTCACACGGTGTTCCCAGGCGGTCCTAGTACTGACCGCGCCCGATGTTACTTAACTATTGTGATCGGACGACAATTGAAGCATTCAACACTCTACCCAGCACAGTGTTTACCCCCGCCATTTTTTGTCACACAAAAAGCTTGCCGATTAGAATTTCAAAGCCCTCCGATAAGTAGGTTCATTTTTAAACCATAAATCTTAAAAACAAATATGAAATCCTGAAAACTCTTGACGTAGTTAGAATATTCAGAAACTATCTCAGGATCAATATAGGTTTTTTAAATTCATAAGTAAATTTTGTCCTACAGAATTTATTTTCTGTGAAATAGACGTTGGAAACATACTTTTTTACTCATTTATATTTGTTATAATATTTAATCGAATCGTGTATGTATTAAGAAACTAAATCAATGTTACAATGTATTGAGTCAAGTATACTTTAATAAACCGCGATACCTGTTGATTTAAGCATGACTTCTACCGTTAAATGGATGACTATACGGTTACTGAGTCGTGTATCTAAGCTTACCAACATCTGAGTTTACGGGTGTGAACATAAAATAAAGACATACCGATTTTATTGTCATAATACTATTATTTTCACATTAGCATAGATATTCGTATAAAACTATATAATTCTAATACAAAATGTTCATTACTTTGAACCCTAAAACTAGAAAAAATGATCAAATCAATTTAGATAGCAATTATAAAATAATATATTTTAATTCAATTTCTAAGTTCCTCCCTTCTTAATCAGTCAAATAGATATGGTTATTTTCCTGTTCCTTTGATTAAAACTGTATATGATCTATCAAGTTTCATATGTGAATAGATTTTAAAATTACAAAATTAAATGTAGAAATATAAAGAGTAATTGACTACGAAATAAACTAACGTCAACTTTATTTACACAAATAAGAGCACCGTGGAATAGATAACTATTAAAATTACTAGAAACTGTAAAGTTATTGTTTTAATGATTATTTACTTAATTACTTAATCGCACACACATACACTACATTATTACAATATTCAAAAGATTCATTGTTAAGAATTAAATATACAGAAACACATTATTGTTATTCTATTATATTATATATTAACATCACATATATGTATGTGTATATCTTTTACTGGTATTCAAATTGGTAATGAAAATAATAATAAAAATAATAATGGCAGTGATCAGACGGGTACTAAAAACGTATTATGCCTAGTTCAGGTGATATGGCTCCACCGTATTTATTTGTAAAATATGAAAAAATATTGAAGAGAACTTAATCACCTTTGTAGTAAGTAGCTTTAATCCAATGTTTAGATTATAATTTAAATAATAACAATAAATATTCGTAAGTGAGATAAGAAGAATTCTATACAAAAACAAGAGATTTCTATTGTAATTTTCATACTATTTTTTAAAAATATAAAAGATTACAAAGAAATTCTTATACAGTTTTAAGACGCACTCTTTTCTATAGATTAAAAAGAAGATGAAGTATCTAATGTAGAACCTACAAGGAATGATAATCAATCAATCTCGCTTCACGTCACTTCATATAACAATTGATGGATCGGTGTAGATAAGTATTCTTGGTTTATTACCTGAAACTCCCTGTTGTATAGCTCGTAACAATTTTCGAACAAAAACTGATATGTTGATCTGAGGCAGGCTTTCACACAGTCTTTGACTACAGTGCTGGCGCGAGGTGGACTGCTTAATTCTTGGACCTTGGAACAGAATTACAATTCATCGTTGATTTATTTCATATTTATTTTATATTCATAAATTTATAGAGGTGGCCGTTGTGTGTGTATCACGCAAAAGCACTGTATATATTTCAATCATTTTTTTAGTTTACTTCTTAGGCATTTGGTTCTTATCTAAAAAACATCTTGAAGTATAATTTCTATACAGCGATGTGTGTTTCCTTGGAGCGGAGTTTTCTTTTGTTTCGAACTGACTATGCTATTGGCCTAGCAAGGCCTTGACAGCTTTACCGGACTACCCGCGGAAAAGTGCGGCAGATTGAGTTATACGCATGCACATGAGAGGAGAACTAAACTAATATTATTGTTTACAATGAAATTTTGTAAGCAAAATACATTTATATATTTCATTTATATTTAAATTCTAATTGCAATTACATGGTTTAGTAAGTTTTGTATATTTATATAACACCCTTGGTGTCTTATGAATAAATAAATCATCGAATATTTGTGCCTTCAATTTTGTATATCCTTTCCTTAATATATTGTTAAAATTATAAAGATCACAACGAATTCGCTTGTATCAAATAGTAAATAATATAGTATTGTTGACGTTTGAGATCAGCTAGTATATATCCATTTGCAAAGAGGCTAGCAGTCCAGCACGACAGTGATAACTGGTGATGCATTCAATTTATAGCAATAAGTATTTTGTTTAGGTTGCCCTGTAAGTAGTAATTATAATTCCAATTATACGTAAGTAACACCTAAAAAAAAATATTACTACGTAAAAAGTTTAGATTTTTATCCAAATTAATACCAAGTATACCATAGCTTTAAGTCAAAGATATAATCAGAGCAATGACCTCTTTGTAGATTAGACATATTAAAATACCTTCATCCTGAAGAATGTGATACTCGTGAGAAGATCAACAGTGGATTTGAGGTCCATGAGCTTTTCGGCACTGGAAGCGGGGAAATTGTTGCGATACATCGACAGATCTATCCGAAGAGAGTTGTGTAACTGATCCAATAGTTTCACGAATTTTTCTTTCTGCGAATAACACAGTAATATTTGATTTAATATCAGTTTTTATAACATACTTTGATGTTATACAGTCAGTTTTTACTGAATGGTACGATATATCGAATGTAAGTATAATTAATTACCAATCATTAACCAAAAATATTACCATTTATTAATACTTTATTATACAAACCGAACAGGAAATCTTATTTTGGAATTTGTTGTATCATTTTTTTTTTCATGGAATGCTATCTCTTCTAACACACATGTCAGAGTAACACTCAAAGTATCTATTAAGTATAGATATACTGCAGATTATCGTTAGGCGAAATATTTTATTAAGTTGATCTAATTACATGTTGTCAACGATCCATTTTTTGTCAAATTTGGATAAGAGCAATTTGTTAAGTCTCAACATAAATTAGTCACCTTCATTATGTCTTAAAGTTCGCATTTTTAGGAGAAAAACTTTCGAATACAGTGTTGAATTAAAAGACTCGATAGTAAGAATGGGAACGAGTTTAAGCATTACATTACATATACAATAGCATTACATATTACCCCAAAATTAGAAGCAGCGAATCGATCTGACGCCGACACTGCCGACGAAGCGGTCGTATGAGCGTAGTAAGCATTAATATTTGCTAAAAGCGTGGACATAACCGCGGGCACTCCAGCACATAGGTACTTCGTGGAGAGACAGTGAAAATGTCTGAAATATAAAAATATAGTATTATCCCACATAACATTAATAAATCCACATGAATGAAACAATATTAGCTCTGGATAATGATTACGCTATATTAATTTGGCGATGGTATATTGTAAAACGCTGCAATAAACACGATTTGTCAAACGAATAAGTCCGTGAAACGGAACAAGTCCTCTTTACTCGGCCATACGTTAATGACAAAACATATGTTTATGTTGAACTAGTAGGCCCAGCGGACGTTGTCACGCCCTGATAATAAAAAAACCTCAAATTATATACCTAAACCTTTCTTCGTGAATCACTTTATCTACTGGTGAAAACCGCATAAAAATCTGTTTAGTTGTCTTTGAGTTTGTCGCGAACAGCCAGACAAACAGATGTAGCAGAGAACTTTGTTTTATGATATATCGATATATATAGCATGTATTACTATATATTATGAGTTATTTAAGTAATTAAGTCCGCACCTTTCCTAGAGAATAATTAATTGTCCAACAATGGGATAATACAGAAAACAATCTAGTATCAATATAAGTACAATGTGTTATAAGGTCTTATTACACCTTAAAAACTATTTAGTTAAATCAAATTACGGTCCGGTACATGAATATGTTACTAGAATAAACGTTTGATTTTATTTTTGTGAAGTGTACCTGGAAAAACGATATCTAATAAAAGCGAAATATTAGTATGGTTCAACCATCAAGCAAGGACGTGTTTTATTTAATTTTTATTCTACACCAATTATACATATACGTTATAATATCATTTCAAGATATGTTATTAGTACAAAGGGCGGTATTAATGCTAACAGCAATCTCTTCTAGGCAACCTTTGGATGGATATATTCGATGGAGTAGAGTCTGGTGTATTCAGGGTATACAAGTAAAACAAAAAATAGTTAATACCACATTAATCAGCGGCACCGACGCTGGAACATTCTTATAAAACGTATTATAAAATGTAAATTACTAGCGAACCTGACGGACGTTGTCCTGGTTTGATAATTTAAAAAAAAAAACCTAAAATTCAATCGCAGTGCCACCTAGCGGGTCCAATTGTGAATCTAAACCATTCTCGGATCCACTGAAATATGTACAAATATTTTATCAAAATTGATCCAGCCGTTTAGGAAGAATTCAGTGACATACACACGTATAGAAGAAATTTATATAAAGATATGTGGATTAATATTAAATAAAACAAAGTACATATATACACATAAGCGAAATTTTAAATAGACAATTGATTAAATATTTTATTACACAAGAATATATTGTTTAATTCTCTTTATTATTACATATAATTTCTAATATTTTCCTCTTTCTATAACTAGTTGTAGATTTGACTTTTTCAGGTACACCTCGCACTAATAAAATCAAAGGTTTTTTGTTGCAGTTGCCAATCTATTCCAGGCGGAAGTGTAAAGTAACGTCCACAACAATATTTAATGATGGATTCCCGCAGAGTAACGCCCTGTTCAATCAAATATTGTGGTTGTAATGAATTTAGAACATAATTTAGTATAGCTAAAACTTTGTCTATACTTCAGTAACATTGCAACAATTTAAGTTACTTACGTCATAGCTTGATAAATCGCCTCAATGCCGTATCTCATGGCGAACTCATCGACGATCTCTTCAGGTATCTCGTTGAAGTAAACTTTCCATGCGTCATCACCTCTCGCAGCTGGTAAAGTCACAGCACCCCCGTTTTCTTCACATAGGTAATGGAAGAGGTTCTCGTGGAGGCAGGTGTACTATAACAAAGGTTTCAATTTATAAACCAAGATCAGCAAAAGTACATTCTAAAAAATTAAAGAAAACTTTCTTAATCTGGAAATATCCATTCAAGTTCCGCAAATGAAAATAGTAAGTGAATTTAAGGATCATAAACAACAAATATAGATCCGACAATGAAATATTTAATACTAGATGTGCCCAAGACTTTGTCCGCGTGGAACCTTGTGTAAAAAAAAACTATGGTTAATAAAGTCATCTGACTGTATTAAGTACATTCATTTATCTACTTTCTTTTCGTACTTACGCCGCGTCGTCATTAAAATTATAGTAACTTTTGATAGAGTGGACCGATATTAATAAATCAAACACTAAATTATTTTCAAAGATATACTTTATGCTTGGAAACCGACGTGAAGTAACAGTGCTGGCATTATTGCGTATCGTTTGGACCGTGAGAACGCCGGAGGGCCACCACCCGCCCTATCCCTTCCCTCCCTTACGCTCCCCACCCTCTTCGCCACCAACACACGTTGGCAACGCACTTGTGATTACTCTGGTGTTGCTGGTGTCTATGGACGGTGGTGATCACTTACCATCAGGTGACCCTCCTGTTCGTTTGCCTCTTATGACATATAAATATTATTTTCTTTGCCTGTAGATTTATTGTGAACTCAGTATTGTAGCAGTGATGCGTGTTCATACAAACAGACAGACAAACATTCTTAAAAATGATCGAAATATATTTTATTACTTATTTCTAGACACCTACAACAAATTTTTTTCACGAATATCGATAAAGTACTCACACGTTAGATTTACATTTTTATTATATGTATAGATAATAAATATATACATCATATATATGTAGTCAAATCCCTGACTGTCAGAAGTTTTCTAGTTAACAACTGAATTGCATATTGCATTTATCTGCTTATTAATCTCATGAATTTTTTTTTTTTAAAGCAGGCCTTCACAAAAACTGTCACCTGCAACTTTTCTTATTAAATTTGAAAATCCGATTCATAAACTCCTCAATGTAACTTTTATTTACGTGACTGATGAATACAAAAAAAATATAAAACCTTAAAGAAGTAACAAAAACAAACTTTGATATACATGCTTTTACGAAGCCCCTTCTCTCAATGTCGCGTCAATTATGGAATGTTTCTCGTAACGTCCAAGCTGACTTGAAAATAAATTACGATGGAACAAACTTCGTGAAGTGTTTACCTACAGGAAATCTCTTTTACTGTTGAAAAGTTAGCTTCGCTACCAGTCCTTGACATTTGAAACGAATCGTTGACATTCTTATTAATTTATAATTGTGCTCACTAAAGACTTTTGGACATACGACATTCCGTAGTTTATTTAGCTTCGAATAAGCGTACTATTTAATTACTAACATCAATTACGGGTATCAACCCGAGTTTTTTTAATTGTGTTTAATTATAATTTTGTCATTAATGAAGGCATGTAGAAATGAGTAATGAATGATATGAAATTTAGATAATATTACAAAAAGCTTATAGAAATTTCGCCAGTCTGTTCAACCGTTTCGGAGTTTTGCCCACACAACAAAACATACACCTTTATTTTATTTATATATATACTAGCTTACCCGCGCAACTTCGTCTGCACCAAATGTGTTACAAATTCATTGGCGCCAACGACATAATGGCGAATGTCACGAAATAAAAAAAAAAAACAGCGTAAGACATTTTAACCTAATGTTAACCACATTCGGAAGCGGTGGTGGCAAAACAGCTATTTATTTTAATTTATATATGTCAATTATGTCCAAATAATAATGAAATGTAGTGTCAAAAGTTCCAAATATTTTTTTTCTTTAAGATAAACAATTTCATTAATATATTTAAAAAAATAATTATATATACATAATTATATATTTTGACCCAGGAACTCTGGTGCTCCCAGAACATTCTACAAAATGATTATCATAATTTAATTAGTAATTTAGGCATGCATTGAGGACATACATACAAACATTGATTTTTATGTATACTAATATTATAAAGAGGTAAAGTTTGTGATACTGGTCCAATTTGAAAAGTTCTTTCAATGTTATATAGCTCATTTATCGAGGATGGTTATAGGCTATATATCATCACGCTAAGGCCAATAGGAGCGGAGCACTAATGAAGAATGTTTAAAAATCTGGGTGTTTTTTCCTTTTCAGATCTTCCGTTACGAGTTTGTTAGCCCAGAGCCCAGAGAAACTATTCCACGCGAACGAAGTCGCGGGCGGAGGCTAATATAGGTATAAAGATAAATCTTGGTCTTAACTGTTAGCCAAAATACATATAGTTCATGACAAAGATGATTAATAAAGTATTAGGTAACTATTTAGTGACAGTATATTTGGATTCAGAACAACAGAGCGAAAGAAATTCTAAATACAGTCAACACATAGTTGCAAAATCTATTTATTGTAAATAACTTTATATAAAGTGTATCTGTTTGATTTTTGATATTGTATCTCTACAGTAGTTTATCTAATAAACAGACAAAGTTCCTGGCATTCTATGTATTCCTCGACTAAGAGTCAAGTTCATCCTGTAGCAGAGCGAGGCGTCTATGGAAATGCTTGAAATTTACCGATCAAGTATAGATTTAAGGAACTTCTATTGATTCGTATACACATTCAACCTCAACTCTTAACAACTTTCCTTGCCTTGTCAAAGTTGATAAGAACTTCTAAGGCTTCAGATGGTCTTTCCAGGAGTTTTTATACTTAATCTCAAGAGGTCAAGGTCTTTTTATATGTCATATACGGATTTACACGCTATACCTCTTGCTCCCGTTTGTAATGCGTATAAACTAACCATATAAACATTTCTAGTTAATTTGTTTTTAAGATTATCCAATCAATAGAGGAATAAAATTGTTATTATGTAATTAATTTTATTTTAGAACGTATGTAATTTAATGTTATCAGTGGCTATTTATTTTAAAAAAATCTTAAATACTAAATAGTTTTCCAAAACAAGAATTTAAATAATTTCATGTATTTGAAGTGAAACTTTTGATGGAATC
Source organism: Antheraea mylitta (assembly GCA_014332785.1). NCBI lineage: Eukaryota > Metazoa > Arthropoda > Insecta > Lepidoptera > Saturniidae > Antheraea > Antheraea mylitta. The sequence continues at coordinate 6,097,766 of JACEII010000012.1, forward strand.
CTGATCTGTGATCCTGATACTGTGTGTGTACACGTGTTAGAAGCTATACTTCTTTGGCATAACAAGATAAAAATCATTTCAAAAATTTTATCTTTCGCCTTATTCTACGTTTGTAGAAAAATCGACACTAACAAGAGATAAAAGGTATTTAACACTTGAAAGTTTTAGTACAAAGAAATATAAACAACAAATGCAAAGAAATAAAATGTTGACCATAGCTAACTTCAGGAGGTCGGCTTTTCGTGACGGTATGCGCGCATCCTAATAACTTCAGCGTATCGGTTTTTCATGACGATTTCGTGCGAACACCACGCATCGTAAAAATTACCCTCATCATTTTGCCCTAACGCGTTAAAAGAAGTATAACTTCAAAAAGTGGTGGAGGTAAGCACTGTGTCGGGTAGAGTATTTAAAACACCGGTTCTCGTCCGACCACCGAAATTAAGCAACTTTGGGCGCAGTTAGTAGTGGATGGGTGACCGCCTGGGTAATAATTGAATTCGATATAGATTGAAAATAAAATCGCTTAATAAATTCATTCTTTCGACACATAAACAAAGCGAGAGAATGAATGTAAATAAAAACATGAAGATTAAAAAAAAGTACCACAATACATTCCTATTCAATTTTCTGTTTTCTAACAAAACGGAATACGCTCGGGAAATCGCGAAGCAAACCGAAAATAAATTCAATTCCACTTGCGCCTGACCGAATTGACATTGATAAATATATGACAGTGTATATACATTTCGCTGATAGGACGAATATTCCATTAGGATCCGGACGCGTATGAAAGTATTGAAATTTGGCAAGAACGGGATGGGGTGTCGATGTCTTATCTGGGAATGACATTCGGGACGCCACACAGCTCTGACCTTAATCGTATGTTGTGAAAGCAAACGAGTAATAGATAAATATGTTGTTTCGGACGTATTTTCTCTGAGATATCTTGTTTCATATATCAGTTGATTTTATTGTTATTATTAATTTTCCCACTTTCCTTTCCTTTGTGATTTCTTATACAGAATTTTGTCATGAATTGTATATCTTACTTATATAGTGAATTATATAATAATAATTATATTCTAAATAACAAAAACTTTATGACTAAACGCATAACGTAATGAGGTTTTTTTGGCTACGCTATTGAGCAAGCAAAGTCTTAACAGCTTTACCGGACTACTAAGGTGAACGCTTAGGATACCCCGCCGATTTTATTTGACAACTAGCTCAAGGGTGCACAGTACACCTCGGCTTGGGCTATTGCCTGATACGTGCAAAAAATAATTCGTGACCTATCTGAGCCGGTCTAAGCTAACTATTCTTGTTATTATGGTACTTATTAGATTTGGTCTTTAATTATTTTTCCAATATTAATTATAACCGACTGAACGTCCGCCTATCATCACAATGGCTCCCATCGAAAATCAGCGCTGCGGTACTACTGCTGTACTGCACATATGGCTGAATGGGCTTGCCAATTGTTGGGCTTTACTTTTTCTTAATTTTTAACATGTATTTCACTATATATTGTCTAATTAGTTTGTTTAATTTAAGTTTTTGTATTGTTCCAACAATAAACAATTTCTTTCTTTCTTTCTTTCTGTTCATACACATTTGAGTTGTTGGAACATATATGTGAACCAAACATACATACCTTAACCACTTATATATATTTCGTAACGGATAATTTTCTAAATGATTTCAGTTCGATAAGGGTAAGAAACAAAATCCTTCCAGTTTCATATGCAAGCGTGTATGCGTGCACGTGCGTGGAGGTGATATGTGTAATGTTGTTGCAGTGATGTAAGATTTTGTGTCACTGTATTGCATAAGCAGCGCACTTAAGGGCTCCACGCCGAGAGAACGGACCTAGGCTTGAGTTGCTACCGAGGGGGGCCTAATCTGGTGTGCGGGAGCGAAATATACCGCCAGTACGTAGTGGAGAAACAGTCACTTTGCTTGTGGTTTTATATACCACTTGGGACAAATGCATGGTTCCAAAACTGTTATTTTCAGTCTGGGTGTAATTTGTGTTTATTAATATGTATGTCAGTGAAGTCTAATATAATACAGAGCTTCAGTCCAAAAACAACTCTCTTTAAACCCTTTGACTAAGTTTTATAGTTAAAAATTCATCTTGTAATCAATTTTCATTATGCATAAGAATAGTTATTTATTTAAAGCAGCACGTATGCATATGTAATTATCTTTAAAAATAGAATAAAATATATTTATATTAAAAAACATTACGTTATAAGTACCTCGCCGACAAAACATTCAATTCTGGTATCGATATTTGTGCTGCCTTATCCGATTTATTCCGTTCTAATTTTTTTAATGCCCCAATCGATATAACAACCGTTTATATATCATCCCAACCTATATGTAATATTTATAAGGTGTATGTCGATGCTTCTATAGTAAAGGAACTAATTCATGGTATTGACCCATCGAAATTTGACGGTCCAAATACTTCGAATTTTTTTAATCAAATAAATAAAAATAAAATTGTTCCATTTATTAAAAAAAATACTTCCTACAAAGTACTCATTTCCCTTAAACGAAAGTTATGGTAAATTTGTTAGCACATCCTAAGGATTATGGGACATATAAATTAGTCTCGTCTCTACCTTTTGCGAGGTAGAAGGGTTCCATTTAAACCAATTTATCTTTCGTTGATTTATTGAGGGTTCCTTAATTAAATGAATTCCTAAATATTGGTAGGGCTACCTGAAATGAATTATACACTAAATTTGTCCATCTGAAATTAAAGGTGTGTGCTTTTGAAGTCATTACCTAGTTTGTTAATGGTTTAATACGTGTCATATCACCACAGAAGTATTGATCTTTGACGAGATTTATATTTGAGATTTTTTATAGCTTTCGTACTATTCAGACTAGATAAACCAGATTAGAGTCAAGTTTAGGATTGATTCTCGCAAAGAATTTAAATATGCAAACATTATAGTTCATTCACGTAGCTATAATAACACACAGTACATCTGCACGGTATAATGTCTTTATGTTTTATTGTCCTTAATAAGAGAAGAAGTCACATACATAACATTTATATGAAGACAAATTCAATTTCCATAATGATTCCTGTCTATATCTGACTATTAGGCAGGATTTTTTCTACAAAATACACTGATAATGTCAACATGCTGACAATATATTGGGAATTCAGAATGCCAAATTAACGTTAAGCTGACATCATTTTAGATTCTAAATTATAATTATTTCTTTCATAAAATTATTTTAGATCTCTATTAATCAGGCTTGTATTAATTTTTACCTAAATATTTTCTGTGATTTACTATACACGAGTACATAAAAAATTAAATTGTTAATCTAATTACGTCGTTTTCAATACATTTTGGACAATAAGGATGTCTTATTATTGTCTGGCACTACTTCGATCTTCCATAAATTAATTTGCTGTCATTTGCAGCCGGAATTAATTACCTAAAAGTGACTGGCGGCCTGCCACCAATTAATTATTGGCGGTTCTGCGTCTCTGCATTTTTCTTCTTCAGTAAACTACAATATTTCATAAAATGCGATATCACGGACCCAAAATAAATAAGAAATCCTACGAAATGGAAATAGTTTAAACTGTGTATTTGGAAAATCATATTTATACCATGATTTATTAAACGCTCAGAATAAAACTAAAATTGAGGTATTTTACTTTTTAAAGGGAAAAATAACTGATGTATTAAATTTTTTTTTTTAATAAATTTCTTTATCTTTTTTAACAACTGTATTAAATGCAATAATTATTTATTTCAATTATATAAGAAATACAGCGATTATAAGCTGAAATTGATATCTTCTTTTTATATTACGTATATATATATGTGTATACCTATAAACAAAAATAGAGCTTTGTCGTTGTGTGTGCATCACGCAAGAATTACTGCATAGATTTTGTTATTTTTTTATTTTTTAGACTCTTGATTTTTATCTAAAAAGTTAGCAGTGTGGTGCGCATGTACTGGAGAAAGGAAATAAATGGATAACATTGTTCACAAAGATATTTAGTAAGACAATTGTATTTGTTGCGTTAATTTTTTTAAAGCTTTTTCCTGTTTACCTTAAATATATTCTTTAATAAACAATGCAGACAAGGTCGCGGAAATCAGCCAATTTTATGGTATAATCGTAAAAATACAGGATACCTAGCTAACTGTACCCACGTCTCCTCACACGTTTATTATTATTTGCTTAAATAATCTTTGTTGTAATGAATAATTATGTTACAAAAACTTTGATACTGCATAATGACTTTCCTTATTCATATACAGTGTACACGCTCTACAGCGACACTTAAGAAATTGCGCATATTATGAAGTTGTACATAATTAAATACAATAAACAAGAAACGATATTATTTTACTATTATTATTATCATCATTTTTTTTATTGCCTGATGTTAAATACAGTACAATCCAAAAACAATGGCGATCATCGAGAGACACACCAGAGACATACCATCCCTCGGCGGTCGCCGCTGTAATGCCGGCCTGCATAAATGTCTCTTCACGTTACGTTTGAAGGACCCTATGTTAAGCGAAGGAGGGACCACACTAACCGGGATATTGTTCCACAGATTCACGGTACGGCAAAGATAAGAAGTGGCGAACTTTTTAGTTCGTGCCCAGATACGATTTACCGTAGAACTATGGCTCCGAAGGTCAGCACGCGTAGTTAGGTTACGGAAAGGAGAGGAAGGAATTAAATTAAATAGCTCTGCAGAATATTTGCCATGATACAGACGGTAGAACACGCTCAGTGAGGCAATATCTCTGCGCAACTGAACTCTATAAACTGTGTAATGTCTGCATCATTAACAATGCGGAAAGCTCGTCCCTACAACCTATCCAGGGCATCTAGTATGTATTTGGTGGAACCGTCCCAGAGTTACGAACAGTCCACGCAAGGCCGAACTTGTGCCTTATAAAGGAGGTATAGCTGATAAGGCGTGAAAAACCGTTGCACCCTGTTCAGGATTCCGAATCTCCGAGATGCAGTAGAGATTATGCTCCCGATGTAATTGAGGTCGCTGCGAATATCAATACCTAAAATATTAGGTATTACTTGACACAGTGATAACTAATATTACAAGGTTACATCTAAGATACTTTTTGTCCCATAAAATGCAAGGGGTTTTCGAAGATAACGGACGAAAGACGAAAATTTGTATTCAATGAAATCCTTAATGGATTTTGGTAAATTTTCTTTGTGCTATATATAGCAAACAGATTAGTTAAACATTTAAGCTATATACACCGATCCGATTTTAATTTTTTTTTTCAATGTTAGAAAGGTATATTATCCCTCAGTATTATAGATAATGTTTATTTTGGCAAATATATATTTTCAATAGTTAATCACAAAGAATGTGATTGACATCAGCAAAAATTCACTTATCGCCAATATTGGGAAGACATTTATCGCAATATATGTAGGTTAGTTTTTACTTTAATTGGACCCGGTAGGTGATGCTGCGAACGGGTTTTAGGCTTATTTTTAAAGATTTCTCATATACCAACTAGGTATATCTTTGAGTGAGCCCCTGTATAGTTTGCATTTACAATTGAAAAAGGTAGATGTCGTTGAAATTGGGTTTAGGTTTATTAAGATTTTTCGCGTTTAAAAATATAATTGAAACAGGTAATAACCAATTTGGTGCAGACGTAGTTGCACGGGTCAGCTAGCTTACTAATAAAGTATAACATTCTCAAACAACAAATTTTAGTATTGATAAAAATAACAACGCTAATTGCTTGTAGTCGATCAATGTTCATTTGACGTTTTTTGCTGATCTAGTATTGTCATATTTACTAACCAAAGTCAACGTTTTAGTAACTGTGTCGTTAAATCAAATGGTGTTAACGAAGCATACATTATATATGCATATTTTATAACGATTACTTGAACAGTTCGGAATGTTGACGTATTTCAGCTGTGGTCCGGTGAATCTGTTAATACCTTGCTGGGTCAATATCGTAGTCAGAACCAGGAAAAAAAAAACAATTTCAGTGCCATCTAGTGTCGAGATATAATAAACATTTTGCATGAATTATATTTTGTATAATATTATAAGTATTAATTTTCATGTTGATCGGTCAAATTTTCATTGAGTTTTTCATCTCCTGTGTACATACCATTATTATTTTATTATTTAAATTCAATCTAAAATTATCTGATAATGTTTCATTGTAATGAGAGCACTATTATAAGACTATAAGGTCGAAATTACAATTGAATCCGAAAGTTGGTCAATTTATTATCAAAAGAGGAAAATTAGGGCGCATTCACGCATCGTTAATCTAGACCTCGGTAACGTATTTTAGGACCCGAAAATTGATTCAGTTGGTGATCGTTACCTACATTAATTGTAGTAATAAATCTAAATACAGTATATATAAATTAAATAGAAGAGTTTGTTATTTGTCGGAACTAAACTTTAAAACGGCTGAAGGAAATTAAATGAGACTTTGCCAAAAAGGTAGAAGACTTTTTGAGAGTATTGTCTAGGTTATATATTATTAGTCTTTTCCTTAAAAAGCTCATCAATAATATTAGAATTTGACATAACACGTTGACTGCCAATAACGAGATATCTCGTACTTTGAGAACTTGTCCAGAAATTTATGAGTTATCTCCCCTTTTCTTTAGTTGCCATATCTGTACAGCTGCGAGCAAATATATTAGTGTAATATATAGATCGGTGGCTTCGGAAAAGAGAAAAGAAGACCGGGTTTAGCTTACATTAACTTCTGTGTTGCGGTTTCAAATATAATACTCACTGATATGTCCTAGACGTACGCTATGGCTTTGAATAAATTTCTATATATTATTTACTAGCAGCACCGGCAGACGTTGTCCCGCCCTGACTACATAAAAATCCTTGACAAATTATATACTAAAACATTTTCCATAAATTACTTTATACACTTTAAAACTGCATGAAGAACCCGTTTAGTAGTTTTTGAGTTATTACCAAGATTGAAATATATCTACGACAGAATTAGTACCATGTTTTTCTTTCAGCAATATTTTTTTAAACTATTTTTACTATAATTACTATTTTAGGAAACTATTATCATTAAAACAAAAGAACTTTCCGGGTTAATTTCCCGAAAAGTCCCGTAGCAGTCAACGTATTAAATAAGTAAAGTATTTATTGTTATAGCAACTTATAATATAACGTATAATTCCTGCGCAGTGCACAACAGATTATTAAATATATTACAATTCTACTATTATTATTATTTATTACGACAAAAGTATATTTGTGGTATCTCAATGTACGAATAAACATTATATAAATACCAATGTGTGAGAGAGACGGCATTTCTCTTTGCTCACACTCCAAGTCACAATACGATAAACGAATATCGTGATACTAAATATAATAAGTTAAATATAAAACGAACAGAATTATAATGAATCAATTGTAACACCTTTCTATCATTGAAATAATTGTTACAATCGGATTAGTAGTTACATAGCTTTAGATATAAGTATAACATATCCTCAATAAAGCAGATGAACACTTCACTTAACCTCAATTACATTTAAATAATTATCTCTAAATCATAATAAATAGGTCAATAAAATCCAAACCAAGCTTTAGAATTGCATACACAAGTAGACACGAATTAACCAAGAGTTGTAATTTGTAAGCTGAAAGTGTGCCGCTAATGACCCGATTGCGTTACATTAGGCTTAAATAATTGAAACATTAGGGAAGTGACCGTAAGAGAAAATAACCAACACAACGGAATTCAACCATTAACATGCCTTTAGGTCGTTAAAAAAAATAACAAGCTTATCATAAACAATATCATATTTGTTAAGAAATCTCACGTTATATATTTCGAGAGTTGATTTAGTTAAGGGTTGCCTAATTTGTGTTATAAATTCATGTTTTAATATTTCAATGTTAATCTAAAGTCATACATATTATTAATTCTAAACACGAACGCCATAAATATTTCCTATTGTTATTTTATATATGAAACATTATTTTAAACTTATACCGGTAACTTAAAAAAATAACAAGATATATCGTCGAGGCACACGATAGAAGTGATTGTATTACAGGGAAACATTTTGATTTAAAAAATACAACAAAAAGCCAACGCTGATCAATTGATCAATCATGATCAAAACAGCTTCAGAAAATGTTAAAATATCTTTTGTACTTATATTGGAGAAAATATATTGTGTCATGTAATAATCATATATTTTTTGTTTAGTATATCTGGCCAAAAACTTATCTAACAGTTAATAATTAATCTAGAGACAAATCTAGTTCTCAGGTACAATTACCGGAATAAATTTCCAAATACTCGGAAACAGATTTCCAACTTGATTATGATAGCCAACAGAACATTACAAAAAGTCTGACCTTCATTATGATTATTTCCTTCATTGAAAGTCTGCCTCAACATAAAATTTTAAGCCACCAATGTACCGTCATACCGTTAATCTATACTTCTGTCCCATAGCACGCAGAAATGAAAAGTTATCGCAATAAAATATATACCCTTAGCAACGTGGAAGTAACAATTGGATTATGTCCTTACAACAAACGTCAAGCCGACTTAACTGTACGAAGTCACAATTACTTGTTACACAACACATTTACTGTGTTAATATTCTTCATGTATTTTCAAATGTAAACATTGCAGTATTGTGGTTAGGAGATAAAGCGTATAAAGTTTTAATGTTAAACATTGTTTTTTTTTTTTTTTTTTATAGTAGCACGTTACAAAAAGTTGTCATGTTATTCTGTTTAACGTTAACTTTTTGTTTGATAATTTTTAATAATATAGATATGGCTAGTTTCCGTGTTTTTGTCTGCGTTTTTTATTATTTTAACGATATATCTTATGTATAGAGGAAAAAACACAAAAAAAATGGAAAGCAAAAATATACTTTGTTTAAATACCGTTTGCTAAATACCCGTTTGCTTTCCCTTTCCTGAATATGCGCACTACACCATTTTCCCCACTTCATGTTAAGAAAACATATCACTCAAGGTATAGTGCTTATGAAAATTGAAGTTAATACTTTAATAACTTTATACTATACTAGCTTCTGCCCGCGACTTCGTTCGCGTGGAATAGTTACTTTGAGCTGACGTTAACATGCAGCGAAAGCTCTCAAGAGGAAAAAACCGATTTTGAAATATTCTTCATTGGTGCTTCGCTCCTATTGGTCTTAGCATTATGAGCTTCCGCGACAAATGAGATATATAACACCGAATTTTTTTTTTTAATCGGATCAGTAGATCCTCAGATTACCTCCTACAACATCAAAAACTCACAAACTTTACCTCTTTATAATATTAGTATAGATAAAAATATCCTGATATACATGTTTTTATAGAATGTTTATAAAGTAAAATTAAACACAGTAGATCGAAATTTTCTAGTAGTTTTTATGTGATGAGCGCAAAGCAATAAACCTCTATCATTTATAATTTACCAAAATCCATCAAAAATTTCATTAACTACAAATTTTTGACTTTGATCCGCTATTCTGGAGATTCCATTGCGTATTATGGGACAAAAAGTATACTAAATGTAACTTTATAATATTAATTATCACTGTGTCAACTTTCGTTAAGATTGGTTCAGTATTTTCAGAATGATACGTGTTCACAGGGTAAGATAATAATTGTAAATAGATTATTTTTGGCTTCTATATCGATGACAAAGTTCACATCGATTATAATTTAAGAAAATATTTAATATACAGATTTGACCTAGTTACACTTTTATTATATACATAGATCGATTATCACTGCCGTTACCATGTCGCTAATTATTACAGTGTGTTTTACGAAGATGATGACTTCCTTGTTAGAACTTTCCAGGTAGATTTTAATTGTGTTCATGCTCCGTTCAAGTTATTACTTCCCATCTACTTCACTTGTGAATATTAATCAAAGTATATTACGTAAGATGCTAGCAATATTACACAATATATGGTCAAATACCGGGAATCTTTAAATGCAAAACTGAGTTGCTGTATTTGTTACCCTTTCAATTTCTAATATCTCAATCGATCATTATAGAATTTTGCATACTCGTTTTGCATGCATTTTTATTTAAAAAAGTACTATTTCGGATGGACAAATCAGATGATGAGACACCCAAACCAACCTTACCTGCACGTGGTTCACCCTGCTGAATAACGAACTAGGCAATGGCGAAAGCGGGGTGGTAGGGTTTTACAGCCTGACTGGTTCGCAACCACCATGTATATGCCGAAAAAGCCCGTAATAGTGATTCGCTTCTGCGGGTCGCGTTTCGGGATCAGTCTGTGCATATCCAGCTTTTTGCAGGCCGGCCGGCAAGACAGTGGTGACCGGCGATGGATAGTGTGTCAATCGGTGGTCGCTATTATTTTTGGATTGCACTGTGCTTACCATCAGGCACAGTGCAGTCATTTTGCAGTGCTACAATAAAAAAAAAAGATCTGCATTAACGCGAGCAAAGCCGTAAGCAAAAGCTAGTAAGAAATAAAAAGCGCAACACGACAAACTAAGATATCACGCAAAATATTTAATAGTATTTATGGTTACTGAAACGTTTATATAACATGAATGTGTGATTAATAGGGTAATTGGAACGCAACGTGAGTGCGGATGTTGTAGGACTCTGTGGTAGGATGTACTTAAAGATGACAATTGGCACTGTCTTGTTCAACATAAGACGAGACGTGTTGCAAAAGTGTTAATAAATTGGTGTAGACATTTGGGTGTAAAATAAAGCGTGAAAATACTTGTCTGGGTTTAATTGGATCCCACATAAATGAATTCCTGTAAGCACAACCTACTACGTTCAATTCTATTCTACAAAACTTTTGCATAATATATATTTTTTTCATTTTCTATAAAATATAATTCCTTTATCATTAAAAACCCATATCTATTTACTCTGCTTATTATAATACGATTGACTGTTATATTCAGCTTATAACACTTAACAAATAAGTAAACAAAAACCGCTTAATGTTATAACAAAATAATGTTACGTACTTTGTCACTACAACAATAAACACAGCAATATGAATAAATTGATGTATGGTTTAATACTCTCTGACATTTGTCCTTGACTTATGCTATGGATTTGAATAAATTTCTATATATTATTTATATTCATATGAAAATAACTGTCATATCAATTTGATAAATTATATGCCTCTTTGCTATGTAAGGTGAATGTTAGAATTTTTTATCTATACATTTTTGGTATTACGAAAAGAGTTTATATTTGCCTTTGGGAATAAAAGCCTTTTAATCAACTACGTAATTATGATATTCACACTCTTCGGTTGAGCTTTATATTTAGCATAACATAAATTAAAGTGTAAATAATCTGTTTATTAGAGATTAATAACAACAGTGTTGATTTTATTTCAAAATTTCACACTAATTTCGAGATTGTTTTAAATATTATACGCCACTGTATTACTGTATGCAGATAATATTTCTCGTATATATATAGAAATCATTCTTGATTTTATTCGTATTCTTCAGAATAGCTGCACATATTTGATTAGTTCTATTTTTAAGCTATTGCATAGCTTCTATCGCGGGCCTTGAGCGTGAAGACCGAATCCAAAAATTCCGTAACGAAAAAACCTAACACCAATCAAGTCTCAAACTTTTGTTTCTTATTTCAATTACCATAAACCATAGGTTTAAACTATAGAGTTTCAATGATTAATATTCCTGAATAACCTACATGTATTGTAAGATAATAATAATATTTTGACCAAAAAAGAAAAAAAAAAAGTTTTCTTATCGGTCACCACGCTCAAAAAATGTAACTTGAATTAATATCAAAGAAAAAAAAAACAAAGGAAAAAATACTGCATAAATAAAATAAATAAATAGTTATAATTGCATAAGTTAATAAAAAATGCTATGCAATAGCTTTATCGCAGCAGTCCCCGAGTGCCACACGTTTTTTTTTGTTATGTTTGTAATTTACAGGACAAGGTCTGTTCAAAAGAAAATTTTTGTAAAATCTTACGGAAGAAAGAAAAAACTGGCTTTGAAATATACATATAAATAATGACTGAGTGATATAAAAAAAAAACCTTGAAGTTAGTGTATACTGTCGTTGTCTTTTTTGTAAATATTATCAAGCTCTACAACTTATCTCTATAACTCAATCATATATCTCTCATCGTTAAGGTAGCTTTTGTACGACACGTATTCGTTAGACCGTTTTTTCTCTGACTTATTTTGCAACTCCGATTACTACAAAAAAGTCTTTTCATTTTTCTGTTTTATATATAGCCTACGACACTCACTAATAACGTGGCTTTCTATTAGTGAAAGAATTTTTAAAATCAGTTTAGTAGATCCAGAGATTAACCCCCTATATCGTTACAAACTCACGAAATTTGCCTCATTATAATATAACTAGTATAGACTAGTATAGATTATCTCTGTGATTAACTCTACATGAAGTTTTTGTGGCAAGTCAGAATCCATGCTCACTGCTATTATTTCCAATCCACTTCCCTTATGCACAAACACCGAACTATATTACGTAAAGCATCCCCAACATTACACAAAATAGAGCCAAATAACACAAGATTATGAATAAAATATAAAAACCACTATATGACATTCCAGTGTCCCGTCAAAAACTCCACTAGTAGTATCTTATTGTAGACTACAATAACCGTTGTAGATCCCGTTCTTTGCTAGAAACAGGAAAAAATGTTTTGTAGCAAATGTCACACATAAATAACTACCTGGGCGACCGAGCATAGCTCGGTTCTTTAAAAAACATTTTTAAATTAAAATAAACTGTTAGGTTTACCTCAAAAAATTAACATTTCTTTGCAATTTTTTTTTAATTAAAAAACATATCTCTTTTGCTGTCACTTGAATTCGAACTGGGGTTACACGGATTTTCGAGGCAGCCGATTTCCATCTGAGCTATTTTTGTTTTGACAGCGGCGCCGAAATTTACCTTTGTATTCTAGCTATATTTTTTATTGCCTGAAAACTCAGTTAAAAAGTTTTCTATGAATATATCTAGCTAGATCGATTTATGGTCCCTACCTCCCTACCTACATACTAAGTTTCACGGAAATAGACGATGTCGTTTCAGAGATTCTGAATATATACAAATATTAAGATATACAAGAATTGCTCGTTTATATAAATAACTATTTGCATAAAAACGGTAATTAAATATGAAAATTTGTGAACTTGAAAAAGATATTCTAGTAAAAGTTGAAATGAAACATCGTTTAATATCCTATGAATATTATTCGAAGTAATAATTTATTCTCGTCTTTATGAAAAGAGTAAAGTTATAACAATTTTACTTGGCAAAATGAGTTATTTATTATTTTATTCTAGTTTTAACGACTTTTCATGAACTTATTAGCATCTATAAAAAGATCCTTATATTTTTATTTGAAACTAACATCAGTAAGCATCAGCCCGTAACTTTGTTCTCGTGGAAATGTTATTACAATACTTCTATCGATTGTAGATTAACTCTGTTATATTTTATTATTACTGCTTAACACCCTAGGGAAAGCATAATAATATGTATTCTATATAATGTTCGTAAAAGTACTGCATATCTGTTTGTAAATGTTTCGTTAAAAGCGGGTTTAATCCTAATTCTTTTTGAGATTTATCCTAACAAACAAACGACACTTCAATGTTAATTATATGTGTGTAAATAAAATATATTTCTTTGACAATATTTGGAGTTTCATCACACTCCGTGTCATACGTTTGCTAAAGCTTAATAATATAGTTTGGAAACTCTTTAATAAACTATGTATAATTTAATGCAAAATTATAATATATGTCACGTTAAGCTGTATTAGTGACAAATACTAGATATGATATGAAAAATTATAATTATCAGATATAAACTTTAAATGTCTTTGTCTTAGATTTCATTTTATAAGAAAACTAGCCTCTACCCACGATTTCTTCCGCGTGGAATAGTTACTTTGGGAACGCTAACACGCAGCGGAAGCTCTCAAGAAAAAAACCCCCGATTTTGAATTTTTTTTCAATAGTGCTCTGGAGTGGACTGGTCTTAGCGTTATGATATATAACCTTTCTCAATAAATTAGCTATATAACATACAAAGCGTTTTTCAAATCAGACCAGTAATTTCTGAAATTAACCCCTACAATATTACAAACTCACGTCACAAACTCTACCTCTTTATAATATTAGTATAGATAAACTAATTAAACTTCATCAAATCAATATATTGATTTACGAGAGGTTTATCAAATCATTTACTCGATTAAATTCCTATTAGGTGGTTCCGTGTAAAGGCTTTATCCATTAAATGTATACATACAATCGAGGGTGGGCTTCATTTTACAGTGACAGACTCATATAATCATATAATATCAGATTATATTGACATGAATTCACTGGGATCGTGTACGAAGCCGTTAAGCTCGGGCATTATAAAATAAGAGTCTGTAAACACACAATATTATTAATTTTAATTCAACTATCATCTATACTAATGTTATAAAGCTGAAGAGTTTGTTTGTTTGTTTGTTTGGTTGACCGCGCCAATCTCAAGAACTACCGGTCCGATTTGAAAGTTTCTTTTAGTATTAGATAGCTTATTTATCAAGGATGGCTATAGGGTATTATATACCATCACGTTAAAACTAATAGGAGCGGGGCACTAATGAAGAATGTCTCAAAATGTCTTACTGTGCACTTGTCCGTAGCCACCTCGAATATGCTTCTCAAGTATGGAACCCGAATTACGATGTTTATGTCAATCGTATTGAACGTGTACAAAAGAGATTTCTTAGATACATTCAGTACAAAAACAAACTAAGTTATGATAACTATTTTATTAACTGCAAATACAATCATATTCTTCCTCTTCATGAACGTAGACGAATCGCCGACATATCATACCTCTTGAATATTACTAGCGGTATAGTAGAGTGCGCGGAACTACTAAGTAACGTTAATTTACGAGTACCTGGTAATTCAACTAGAAATAAATATCCTCTACACGTACCGCTAGTGAAATCATCTTATAGAAAAAATTCATTTCTAATTAGAGCTAGTAACCAAACTAACAGCGTCTCGAAATTCTTCGATATAGACCTCTTTCACACAAGGTCTCTGAAGCTCAAGAAATTTATCACCAGCAATTTTTTTTCTAAATAATTCTACCAACTAAGTGCATGTATTATAATTATATAAGTGTATATCTGTGTGATCTTTTAAATGGCCTTACTGATGTTATTTCTTCTATATCTGTACATTTATTAGCTGTAAGATCACCTTTTACTTTAAAATAAAATAAAAATAAAAAATAAAATCGGGCTATTTACAATCCGATGCGTGTCAGTGTCAGTATTATATGCGTTGCCATGGTATTATGATAACATTCTAACGGAAATATTATCACGGTTTATTTTGTGTTCCTGTTTAAAAGTATATTCTACGTAATTTTCTATTCAAATTTTTGATTATACGTAGTACGTTGCTATCGCAAACATTTTAAAGTCTATTTTGTGCTGCTATTCTAAAAGGTTAGTAGTAATAATATTCGTCCAATAAGACAGGCGAAGGAATTAATCCATATTGCTAATTCTGGAGTCGTTAATATAAATACTTCTTATATATTCTCTACCCAGTTTTCTTCTATGTATAAGTTAATGTAAAGGTATAAGCGCCAAATCTTCTATATAATATTTCGTAAATTTTTACCTTCTTAATTTTCAAGATCCATTCTAAATTTTCAAGAATTCATGCTCTGTGGTATTATTTTTCATTCATTTCACTTATGCACAATAAACAAACCATATTACATAAAACGCCACCAAGTTAACACAATATAGAGTCAAGTAACACAAGATTATGGATAAAATATAAAATCCACTACATGACAAACTGAATTCCCGCCAAAAACTCTTCAAAAAGTTTATTCTGCGTTACTTTTGTTCACAATTTTTGATTTGTGATATATTACGTATTATCAAAATAAAGTGTGTGTATATAATATTAAAATAAATACTTTTTGACGGATACATATATCTGCGGTGCTACAAATATCAACATTTTTTTTTTTTAATTCTGTCGATATGTCTGTTTGTTTATTTGTTCCGTGTAATCTCCGAAACGGCTGGATCTATTTGAAAGGTTTTTTTCTTAGAAATGACTACGCTATTGACCTAGCAAGGTTTTAACAGCTTCACCGGACTACAAGTAATATTTGAACGGGAATTTTACGGGCAAATAACTAACTAATTAGCTGTTTAATTTTAAGGTAGACAGTTCAGCAGACGTTGCCAGCTCTGACAATAAGACAAACTATACCTAAACCTTGCCCAAGAATCATTTTATATATTGGTAAAAACGGCATGAAGATGCGTTCTGTAGTTTTTGATCTTAACGCTAACAGACATATAGACAGGCGTGGAACAGGACTTTGTTGACACTATGTTGTGATGAACTGTTATCCGTGCTTTCGTATGTGTGAAATTGATCAAAAATATGTTGTTCACTGTAAACATGCGCATGTGACGTATATTGTTCTGGACTCCAAGAATAAATATAATTGAAAGTCATATGTCTGTATGTCATTTAAATTATAGCAAGTTATATTAATAACTTGATTATATCAACAATATGGACATATTATATCTATATTATAAAATATTTAACACATATTGTTCGATAATGTATAGCTTAATATTTTCATTACTTTCTTATATAGCGTAAGTGAGCACTGAGAGTGATACATAGATAGCTGTTTAAATATCCAGCTATGTGGCTTATGATAAATCCCATCCCATTCGATACACTATTAGTATTCACATATATAATGTACATGTTACCTGTTACAGTAGATGATGTGTGTGTCATACTTACAAATATTTTTGAAAGAGTATTATTGTAATTTACACATCTAATAACAATTTTAAATTTATTTAATATATTCAAAAAACGCGTGCGAAGCCGGGGGTAACAGCTAGTCGGTTATATAGCTGATGTACATGTCCATGGGTAGCATAGCATACAGGAACTTTAACCAACGTAGATGATGAATTTTCAAAAATCTTTTTTTGTCAAAATTTATTTACGGCGCATTGAGCGGTATCTTTGGTAAGAGTTACATTTGTAATTTCACGTCATGACATGCTACGTAACCATAACCGGCCGTATTACACTGGCGCGTCTTGCGTCAGTCTAGAAACACGTAGTATAGGGTCTGCGTACATGTAATACTGATATTTTGCTGCTCATAATACGTTTCATTGATTAATAGACTTTATAAAAATGTATATAGTTATTGCTCCGAGTGTCAATAGATATAAACATCACACTAATGTTAATAATTCAAATTATCAAATTCTAAAAATTTTATATTGTCATTCACACTATATTAATATGAAAATTCAAAAGCGAACATATTTACTTCATTGTTTCCAGTTTTCCCTTCTGTAAGCAGTTATTATAGACTCGACTTTTTTATGCTGCCCTACGTTACATTAAGATGTTTTGTGCATTATTTCATTTTTATATACCCACATGCTTAATCTATGTGTTAGAATCAAGGGCTATTATTGTAAACTAACTGTACTTCGCCGTTAACGAACCTGTAGTTTTCTAAATATTTCATGAACGTATTCATTTGGATGAGCATAAACTAATTCTATATAAAAAATACTGCTCTGTAAGAAACTGATCATGTGACAAAACAACTTTTTCAACTTTTTAATATTAGTATATTAATGGAGAATCATTACTAAGGAAAACAGTATGTATTCGATATAATTCTGAAGTCGCTTATTATTCATGAAAGATGCTATATATAAACAAGGAAATATTATATCCTTCCGTTTGTAATTCTTCAAAGCACAAAGAGATTTTATAAGCAATGCATATTTTTATTCTCAATTTTTTTTTTAGTCTGTACATAAACTGTATTGTTAAAATAACACAGAGGAAATTGCGAGTATTCGCAAATACTTAATAAAACTGACATAGACTAAACTGGAAAACATATTAATTTATACCATAAATAAAACTAGAAAACATTTTCGTTTACATTATAAATTAAAGCCTATGTCACCCGCTGTAATTTCAGCTATATGTGAGTGAAATCCGCGTCAGAATCGGTGCAGCCGTTTCCGAGATTACCCGGAACAAACAGACAGACCGACAAAAATTTAAAAAAATGCAATTTCTTTATCAGTAGCTTGTACATTCGCATTTAATTAGTTAAAAATTGTAATTTTGACATTTTAAATATAGACACTTCATTTTTAATATAGGTATGTATAGATTTGTTGAATGCATTTTTACTTGTTCCTATAATTTTATAAAATAATATGTTCTATTAATATTCACACGCGTGTGAATCAAAATCAAATTTTGCATCTAGTAAATAGGATAGAATCCGGAGAATAATGTTAAATGCACGAGTTGTGTATACAGACCACTGATTTGTGGTGACCGCTTGAAATGTAAGGCTAATTAATGCACGCTCGTTCTCAGTGCCAATTCACAGGAAAATGTAGTTAACCGTGAATTGTATAAGCCATTATTTATCACTTCCTATTGCTGTCTACTTGACTGACATAACACGAGGCTTTGAAAAATAAATCTATACTAATATTATGAAGAGGTAATTTGTAAATTTTTGAGTGAGTTTATGACGTTGTAAGGTGTAATTTCAGGAACTACTGGTCCGATATGAAAAATTATTTCAGTGTTATATAGCTCATTTACCGAAGAAAGTTATAGATATCATCACGCTAAAATTAATAGGAGCGGAGCACCAATCAGCAATGTTTCAAAATATGATTTTTCCTCTTGAGAGTTTCCGCTGTGTGTTACTCAGCCCAGAGTATATATTCTATACAGATGATATCGTGGGCAGAAGCTAGTTATTAATAGAATAAACGTTCCACATAGTCATTTGAGCATTAAGAACCCCAAAAGGAACTTGTATACAAATATAAATAATATTTATCTCTATATTCCGTGTTTTTAAGGAGTCGAATAGTCAAACTAATTAGTCTAACTTGATATAATAAAATATCAGAAAAAAATAAATTATATATGTTTACTCAAACTAATTACATTTTTTAAAATACTGTAAATAGCAGAATAACAAATAAAATCAGATAGAAATATTCAAATAATCTATTCTTTTATTACAACACTTAAATCTTTAAAATTGATCTTCTGTATACAAACCGTGGATTCGGCTCGTAAACGAACAAAGAACCATCAACAATGACAGCCGAGTTTTATAGATCTTCCTTAATATCATTACAGATTTTTCTTCTAAAATCTTCTATGAAGTTATTAGATTAAACCTAGAATATAGCTAGCTTTTAATTTACATGGGAAGATCCCTAAGAGATTTCCATTTCGTCGGGCATCTGAGGATGGGTTATGTCCAATTCGAACGGGCTAAAACCCCATGGTACGTTATTACATCTTTTAGTTAGGGGAGCAGGGATTGCTTTATCGGCAAGTACTGACGGCACTATGTCTGCTCCCCCGCAAAGGATAGCCAGCATCCGAAATAAGCCTATCATTGAACTGTGGTTTAATCACGTTGTTTTCCACGACCAAATGCTTGGGCACATTGAAACACTTGCACTTAAATCGACTGACCTATATAAGATTTAAAACGTGATCGTTAATGAAGACAAATTCAAGAAACCACTATATCGTTTCATGTATTTATCTAAGAAATATTTTAACTATCACATTTACGAAAGAAAGATAAAATAAAACAAATGCTTGCGGACAGCAAGCAATTACACCGTTAGTGTTTCTAATAAAAACTCACAGAAGATGCCGCGACTTAATTGTTTTCTGTGAAAATTTTCAACGTCATATTCTCTTTATTTTTTTGTTGTAGCTAGTAAGAAATACTTTAATTCCTATATAATGTTATTGTTAAATTCCGAAAAGTAAATATCAGGCAGTTGTAAAATTTAAATAAAACAAATAACTTAACTGCAAAGTGAGAATAAGGAAAGTCGTAAATTCTGTTGAGTGTAGTAATAAAAAGATACAAATGGAACCCAGTATTATTTGTAAAGTTCTCTCTCTACAGTTCGCGCCAAAGACAACACAATTTTCCTTGCAACTCTTTGCGAGAATTAATAAATTGAACCAATTAAGACCGCGGCGCTGAAAATATTGAATCTCTCCGGTGATGCAAGGTCTGTCGTTAATTACGCCAACTATTGTCATTTCGAGAGAGGAACAATTTCCTTTACGTCCGTTAGAAATAAATCGAAAGACTTATGCGGACTTACAATTTGAATAATTAATTATTTCGGCAGTTTGAACCTCCGTTCCGCTAGTGGTATTGATTTCACCATAGCCATTAGTAGATTATAGAATACTAGCATTTGCTGATAGCTTTACTTGCGTTAATGTAAATTAGGCCTAATCTCCGTAAATAATACTTGGTTACACAATGGTTAAACAAATACATATTTATTTGAAAAATTGTTTGTCTGTAAAATCGGCTTACGGATGATAATTTTACGTGATAGCGTTAAAATAAAACGTTGATTAAAAATTGCATACTTTTATGAATTTAATTGAATTATTATGACTGTACTATCATTATTTTGTATAATACAAAAAAAACTTAATTGAAGATTATAATTCCACGTGTAGGTTGTGTGCTCTCTTCTAGTCGAATGCATCGGCCGATGGAGTGTGAGTAAGGTGGATGCGTCACATACCGAACGCTTAGGCTGATCGCTCCTCTATCATTTGTTCCGCACTCTCGCTTGCACACTGGGATTAGAAGGAACGTGACAATGAGTCATGACTTTTCGTGCGTGCAACCGGCATTAACCGATTTATAAGACGTCATCATGGCAAAATATACAAATTCCAACTAATATTATAAATGAAAATATCACTTACGCTTTAACACCACAACGCAATTAATGGATCATCATGAATTGCATACATATCGCCAGACATATTGTATATATCATAGGCTACTTTTCACTCAGAAAAAAATTGAGCCGTCACGGGACACCTGGCAGATGTGAAACAACGAAATTATTTTGTATAAGTTATTTGCATAAAAGAACAGATTACGACAGGTTTCACCTAAGATATAATGAAAAGATAAAGCATTGTAAATTTGTTCGATATAATAATGACTGTTTATTTATTTTATTTTATTTTATTAAATACAAATTTCAAAAATTCAACTGGTCGCAGGCGCGGTTTTTCTATATACACATAAGGTTATAAATGTTTTTGAGTATTTCGTTAATAGTGCAAAGTTCGCGTTTTGCGTCGCCACTTCTCGCCACGCCAATAATCAGGTTTACCCTCACCTATAGATGTTTCACTTCTAAAAGTACTTTTGAAAATGGAGAAATTAATTCCATATTAACATGAGCGAAACAGCGATCAGAAGCTAGTATATAAATGTAATATGTCTGTACGCATCACAGTAACTTTTACTTTACTATGCTTCGGTAGGTACAATTCCTTCCCGTCAACAAGATACAATAAACACAAAACAAAACTGAAATTAGAATGCCTGTCAATAAAATATTTTATTGCTTAGGTCGGAGACTAAGCGGAGCCTCACGGAGTTTAATACGACTATTGTTATAACTTCTCGAGGAATGACCCATTAAACACTTTTTACCCTACGTGACGAACATTTTTTCCTCTTACCTACTAATTGCCGGCAACGGGGTCGTAACATTCGCACGCGAGCAACTTTTAATTGCATTACTTCCACACTTGCCGAATAGTGGGGATTTAATGCGGACGATCTATTAGAATAATATTCCGAAGGAAATAACTGTACTTTAAAATTGCTATTATTTTATATATATTGCTATTACATTTTCTTATGAACGAATCAAGCTATACATTTTAAATTCTTTTACAATGGTCTGTTTTATTTTATTTTTGGTATCCAATCTTCTACTTACGAAATAATTACTGCCACTGTCGAGTAGGTAATCTATACTAATATTATAAAGCTGAAGAGTTTGTTTGTTTGGTTGAACGCGCTAATCTCAAGAACAACCGGTCCGATTTGAAAGTTTCTTTTAGTGTTAGATAGCTCAATTATCGAGGATGGCTATAGGTTATATAGGTTATATATATCATCAGGTTAAAACCAATAGGAGCGGAGCATTAATCAAGAATGTCTCAAAATCGGGCTATTTTAGAGCATCCGCTGCGTGTCAGTGTCAGTATTATATGCGTTGCCATGGTAACATGATAACATTCTATCGGAAATATTATTAGGGTTTATTTTGTGTTCCTGTTCAAATGTTTATTCTACGTTATTTTTAATTCCAATTTTTGATTATAAGTAGTACGTTGCTATCGCAAGCATTTTTAAAGTCTATTTTGTGCTGCTATTCTAAAAGGTTAGTATTAATAATATTCGTCCATCAATACAGGCGAAGGAATTAATCCATACTGCCAATTCTGAAATAACTCTGAAATGACTACGCTATTGACCTAGCAAGGTCTTAACAGCTTCAATGGACTACAAGTAATATTTGAACGGGAATTTTACGGGCAAATAAGTAACTAATTAGCTATTTTATTTTAAGCTAGCGGGTTCAGCAGACATTGCCTGCCCTGATAATAAGACAAACTATACATAAACCTTGCCCAAGAATCATCTTATATATTAATGAAAACGACATGAAGATGCGTTTTGTACTTTTTGATCTTATTGCGAACAGACATATAGACAGACGTGGAACAGGACTTTGTTTTACACTATGTAGTGATGAACTGTTATCCGTTACTGTAGATGATATGTGTGTCATACTTACAAATATGTTTGAAAGAGTATTATTGTTATTTACACATCTAATAACAATCTTAAAAATTTTTAAGAAATTCAAAAAACGCGTGCGGAGCCGCGGGTAACAGCTAGTGATATTATAAGTTTCTTGATATCATTTCAATGAATTAACAAGATGGTGGCCGTCTTATTAGAACTTTCCATGGAGTTATTGTAGCGAGTCAGAATCTATGCTTCGTGGTATTATTTCCGATTCACTTTACTCGTGCACAATAACCAAACTATATTATGTAAAGCACCACCAATATTACATAATATAAAGTCAAATAACATAAGATTATGAATCAAATATAAAGTCCATACCATCATCATTCCAAGATGCCGCCAAAACTGCTACAATGGTCTTTTTATGTCTTTATAGGTTTTAGCTTATGACTAGAGTGACCAATCATACTTTATAATATATTCATATACTTTATTTTTGATATATCTGCTTTATATTGTTGCATAAAAATAAAGTATACGGATATACTTCATTTGGGTTTCTAAGAAAATATCTCTTATTTATTACTGTCTTCATATCCGCGACCATTTTTACTTATAAAACTTGTAAAAAAAAACCAAATCTCGCAACTCAATTCTTCTAGCGTAAAAAGATGTAAGATCTATGTAATACCAAGTCGGTTACTTTATTAAGCCTCTACCTACTTCAGAGACCTTCTGTCTTAAGTTATTACATAATTAGATAACCTAACAATATCTTATAGTGACCATATCAATAACAAAAATCTTTTGTTTTAAATAAAATAGATTGACTTGGCTATCACATAAAAACACAAGGTATCTCACAAATAATACATCTATCTATCTATTTATATTATTTATTTATTAATACCTTTAAACGAGCAATTCTTGTATATTTTTATATTGTTATATATTCAGGATCTCGGAAATCGCGTCATCTATTTCAATGAAACTTAGTATGTAGGTGGTTTTGGGGACGATAAATCGATCTAGCTAGATTTCATGCATAGAAAACTTTTTAAACTGAATTTTCAGGCAATGAAAAATATAGCTAGAATATAAAGGTAAATTTTGCCGCCGCTGTCAAAACGAGAATAGCTCATATGAAAATCGGTTGCTTCGAAAATCCGTTAATCCCAGTTCGAATCCGAGTGACAGCAAAAGTAATATTTTTTTTTCTTTTCTTCGGTTAAACATGCTAATTTTGTGAGGCAAACCTAACAGTTAACTTTAATATGAAAATGTTTTTCAAGAACAGAGCTAGGCTTGGTCGCCCAGGTCATTATCTATATAGGCCCATATCGAAAACTGTTTACAAATTATGAGCACTTTTTCTTCACGGACTGGCGATATAAATTGAAATTAGTAAACATACTCGATCTCCTAGAAATATTTACGTTTTAAATTAGTTGTATAATGCTTGAATCCAGGGTTCGCACTTCAAACAAGCAACTCATATCAATGTTATGTCAGAAGTTTGTGCTTAACTCTTCATAATGTCTTTTGTTTGTTTAATAGCTATGTTATAACGGCAATAAAAGTACGTAGCTTTATAAATAGTCTGTGGTAGTAAGTAGCAAATAACTAAAATATTTTATATCAACCATGTAATCTTTGAAAGTTAATAACATCGATATCTGTCTACGCCGCATAGGTAAATTGATTAACGTGCAAATATGATCAAAGGCTTCTTAATAAATTAGCCTTTCCTGCATCGATAACATATTGTAAAGGTTATAAAACTTTACGTATTTTGTATGTCGTTACTACATTTTAAGTTCACTAAAAATTACTAGATATATTTCGATCATCTTAGACACTTGCTCCTTATCTTTAAGAACAAGAATTATCAGGATATCTTAATTTCACATAAAGTTTCAAGCAACAACGTTTGTTATAAACATTACGCATTTGTGATTGTTTGTGGTATGGATAAGGGTTGCGTGTTCTCTTTGAACAAGCCCTCAATAAATATAAAGAGAAAAAAAAAACACTAAGCATTCATCGTTGTATATCTTCCTGCTACAAAGATTTTCCTTTATACTATCTCGGCAAAATCACTGTCGATATTAAATAGCAACGGCGGTCTTCGCTATCATGCCGACCTGCAAAAGTGTCTGTTCACGCCTCGTTTGAAGGACCCGATATCGTAAGCATTGTGGGGCAAATGGTATGGTACATATATTTTTTCCTCTGTACATATATTTTGAAGGTAATAAATGATGCAAACGAGGTTGGGGGTATCAGCTACTTTAATATAAGGTGAAATTGAGTCCAAATGATAAATTATATAAAACGTAAAAATCAATTAAATGAGCCCTGTTTCTTATTATCTTTTAAAACGCTCCCCTGTCTTTGCTCAAATAAAATACATAATTATTTCATATCAAAATAATTCGTTACATAAAACCTATTACCGAGTAATTATATCATCTAGTTCCCTCCCGACTCACACCCTACAATCTGAAAAAGGACACGGCGCCTCCCTAGAGGGCCCTTAAGCTAAGTTGTTCCTTTATAACCGAGTTCTCCTTTAAGCTGAGAAAACCCTGATAGAGGCCAAAAAATAATATTTTCTAACACAAAACCTGAACATTTTTACTAGTACCCGAATTAAGATCAAAGGTTCCACGGATTAATTAGATTTGATTATCGGAGCTTACTGACTTAATTTCTTTTTGGTATAAAGAAAAAAATATCGTAAAACAGCCCACTGTATAATACAAAAAAAACATGATAACATTAATAGTCAGTATTCCAAGCTCTTTTTGGCTATTTCTTTCTACATTGCTAGAGTTTTTACAACACACATGTGTTGTATGTATGATTTTTCAGTTTATAATATATACAACCTTTTTAATACAGCGTTTGATTAATTTAATGATCTTTAATGTAGTATTTTCTTCTTTTAAATATACTATATAGTTGGTATAGTAGTTACATTAGTAACGAGTATCAGATTGCTTGACAATTAGTCTATTAAATCAATTTAACATACAAGAGTTAAAGTAGTTATCAAAATATATTTCAATCATTCTACTTCACTCGTATGCTGTATAGCATATACTGTATAGCAATCGAAACTGTTTGCATTCAAGGCTACAAAGCTATTATGAATGACTAGCTGGTACCCGCGGCTTCGCACGCGTTTTTTGATTATATTAAATAAACTAGCTGTTACCCGCGGCTTTGCACGCGATATTTGAATATATTCAATAAATTTAAAATTGTTATTAGATGTGTAAATTACAATAATACTCTTTCAAAAATATTTGTAAGTATGACACGCACATCATCTACTGTAACAGGTAACATGTACATTATATATATGAATACTAATAGTGTATCGAATGGGATGGGATTTATCATAAGCCACATAGCTGGAACTTTAAACTACTATCTATGTATCACTCTCAGTGCTCACTTACGCTATATAAGAAAGTAATGAAAATATTAAGCTATACATTATCGAACAATATGTGTTAACTATTTTATAATATAGATATAATATGTCCATATTGTTGATATAATCAAGTTATTAATATAACTTGCTATAATTTAAATGACATACAAACATATGACTTTCAATTATATTTATTCTTGGAGTCCAGAACAATGTACTTCACACGCGCGTGTTTACAGTGAACAACATTTTTTTGATCAATTTGACACATACGAATGCACGGATAACAGTTCATCACAAGATAGTGTCAACAAAGTCCTGTTCCACGTCTGTTTATAGGTCTGTTCGCGATAAGGTCAAAAACTACAGAACGCATCTTCATGCCGTTTTTACCAATATATAAAATGATTCTTGGGAAAGTTTTAGGTATAGTTTGTCTTATTATCAGGGCGGGTATCATCTGCTGAACCCGCTAGCTTAAAATAAAACAGCTATTAGTTAGTTATTTGCCCGTAAAATTCCCGTTCAAATATTACTCGTAGTCCAGTGAAGCTGTTAAGCCCTTGCTAGGTCAATATCGTAGTCATTTTTAAGAAAAAAAAACCGTTCAAATAGGTTGAGCCGCTTCGGAGATTATTTGAAATAAATAAACAAACAGACATATCGACGGAATTGAAAAAAAAATGTTGATATTTGTTGCATCACAGATATATGTATTCATCAAAAAGTATTTATTTTAATATAACATACACACACTTTATTTTTATAATACGTGATATATCAAAATCAAAAATTGTGAACAAAAGTAACGCAGAATAAACTTTTTGAGGAGTTTTATACCTTTACATTAACTTAGACATAAAAGAAAACTGGGTGGAGAATACATAAGAACTACCTATATTAACAACTCCAGAATTGGCAGTATGAATTAATCCCTTCGCCTATCTAATTGGACGAATATTATTACTACTAACCTTTTAGAATAGCAGCACTAAATAAACTTTAAAAATGTTTGCGATAGCAACATACTACGTATAATCAAAAATTAGAATTATAAATAACGTAGAATAAACTTTTCAATAAGAACACAAAATAAACCCTGATAATATTTCCGATAGAATGTTATCATGTTACCATGGCAACGCATATAACACTGACACTGACACGCATCGGATGCTCTGAAAATAGCCAGATTTTGAGATGTTCTTCATTAATGCTCCGCTCCTATTGGTTTTAATGTGATGATATATATAACCTATAGCCATCCTCGATAAATGAGCTATCTAACACTAAAGGAAACTTTCAAATCGAATCGGTAGTTCTTGAGATTAGCGCGTTAAACCATACAAACAAACAAACTCTTCAGCTTTATAATATTAATATAGATTTCAGAAATAAGCTCTTTTAAAAGATATATTTTGAATATAACAACGTTAGACTGTGTTCATTATTTTATATGAAATAGACTATATGCCTGTTTGACAAATAGTACCCAAACAAATTACCTGGATTAAAGATGATTAATATTTTTTAAATCATATTAGAAAGAAGTTCAATCTAATTTATTGTTTTGTTTTTAAATGTATAATGACATTCGGTTAAGGTTTGACCAGAAAATGTTTCATTACATAGTATAAACAAAGTCTCCTACCGCGTCTGTCTGTTAGCGATAAACTCAAAAACTACTGAACGGATTTTCATGCGGTTTACACCAGCAGATAAAGTAATTCATGAGAAACTTTTTGGTTTAGAATTTGTCGAGGATTTTTTTATAATCAGGGTAGGACAACGTCTACCGGGGCAGCTAGTAATTTACAAAAGCGATAAAAATATTAAAGAAGTGCACAGTAGACCGTATAAATCGCTAAATTTATAATACCACTTTTTAGTTACGCGGAATAAGCATACCAAGAGTAAATCATATTTAAAAAAATTATATTTCTTCTATTTTTCTTCACCGAAATGTAATACAAGCATGTTCATCTTGTATACAAAGTTTATGTGTAAATATTGAAATGTCACGGACATCTTTAGTGTATTTATTTATATTTGTAGAATATATAGCTATTAAACCCTTTAACCCTTTTAATCTTAACAGCGCGGTGGCCTAGTGGTTTGACCATTGGAATAATACTTCGATGTCCGCAGGTTCGAACCCCGGCATGTACCAACGAATATTTCGGAATTCGCGTACATTTACTAATATAAATTGGTAACACTATCGGCTGTTGGTGAAGCAAAACATCGTGAGGAAATCTGAACCTGAGAAATGTTCTTGTAGTACTACTGTATTTAGGAAAGATATAGGAATGTGGATTTCTCAGAGTTTGAAATCGACAATACGTCGTGGGCTGGCGTGGTGATTACGCCCATACCTTCCTTCGGGAAGAGGCCTATGACCCTGCAGTGGGTCTCTTACAGGCTGATGATGATGAAACCCTTGGACTGCCCAAAGCCATAAGGTTTTAAGCTCTATACAAACAATCATAGACATTATGATGCATTGGTTAACAGACTCTTGGCAGTATACGTTTTAAAAAAGTACCATATTTATTACAAAATTTAAAAACGTGATAGGCCATTTTTAAATCTATGTATTTAAATATCCGCCGGGAGGTTAAAAAAGCAGAGACAGCAGCCAGATATTAATCAATTGATAATATTTCATCAATGTGTTCGACTCCAAGCTAACAATTTATTTTCATCCAGTCCTCATAAGACGCCAAAGGACGTATAACATCAAAAATATAATATGTAGTTAAGTAGACTTTTTAAAAGTTTAACTAAAAAAGATGTTTCCATTTCGTGCATGGTTATACCCATACTTTGATCAGGGCGTCTTCTAAAAATACTAAATCTGACTGAGCTAAACTGAAATATTTGTGAATCACTGTTCTAACAAACAAGGTAATATTCTAGACATCGTGTTTTTCCGTAACTTACAGTTCATGCCAAAATGGGGTATATAATTCTAAATGGCGTGCCCGGAATAAATCTGGGTCTTTTATGTACCTACTATAAAAACATGTTACCGGCTTACGGCCTTAAGCCCTACTTTAGCAGCAAACTGTATGAGAGTTAGCTTCGCAACGATCAACGATACCAAAATATTTAACTTTTAGTAACAATCTACCCTTACAGAAAGTATTTTGGATTGCATATGAGTTTACTTATTATTTCGTGAACATAATTATAGAAAAAAAAACTTTTATTGTGTAAAATTATTGTTTATACTAGCTGACCCGTGAAACGTCGTCTGCACCAAATCGATTATTACCGCTTTCAATTGTATTTTTAAACACGAAAAGTTTTAATAAACCCGATTGTAGCGACATCTACCGTTTCCAATTGTGAATCCAAACTATCCAGGGACCCAAACTTATACCCAGTTGGTAACTGAGAAATATTTTTTATAATAAACATAAAATCTGTTATATATTAGATATAGTTTCGTTTACACATATTTTTCAACTTTGTCGACATTTCATATGTGGTTGATAATTACGCATTCAAACGTCATGTAGTCGTAGCTCAGTTATAATGTGCTGGACTTTATACTAATCGACGATAGATTTCGACTCAATTCTGATTAAACTGAAAATACCCACAGCTATACACCATAAATATTGTGATGCTTATTTATAACTTAGTTGTTATTGATCATTTAATTACAAGCATTAGTATAGTACACGCATTCGTACAACGAAATTTCTAGCAGTCGTTGTTAACAGATACAGCTTAGATGTTTATCGTAACAACTATAAATTTAAATTTAATTCAACGTTATTTCGGATGTAAATTTGACTTAAAATGGCACCCGAATTATTACACAAAATTTATTTGAAGTTTAAGTCAATATCATTTATAGTTTAATCATTTTAAACAATTCTTAAAATCAACAAGAATAGTTTAATATTGATTCTAAATGCAAAATATTTCAAATATATCTCTTTGGTGTATACTACGGTCATAGAAATAATTTGGGTGATCTTATTTCAGTAGTCTTAGTTAATTGGTATTCTGCAATATTCGACGGAATTGTTCGGCGTACAAATAGGTTATTTAACCAAATTGGAGCGATTACTCACGCCGTTTCACTTAATTAATTACTATGTGATGCCCAATTTGACGTTCCAGTTAACTGACGTTGAGCGTGTTCAACTTTGGACAGCACACTTTCGAAGATTAGTAACTTCTGCATTTCTATTTTGGCTTATTACTACATTTTATGTCAGTTAACTCCTGTTGATTTATAAGTTTGTTTATTTGTAATTCATTCAAGGTTTATATCAAAGGTTATAAATTCCTTTTACCTTTGGTCGTATTTCTAATGTACCGAAAACATTGTATTTAGGATATTTTTTTCGATCCTTCTTGGATATTTTTAAGTTGTTTATTTTATTGTTTTGAATTAAATATACTGTATTCTTATACTTCAAGCAGCATTAATAGCAGGAAGTGGTTTGCGTAATATACTTTGGTTATTGTACACAAGTGATATAGGTCACATATATTAAAATGGAACATTAACCTTGAGATTTCACAAAAACTCCGGAAATTTCTAGAAAGGTTTATTTTACCAGAATACTGAAATTGTCAACAGTTTGCAGTAATTAACACTTGATAACTGTAATAAACTTCTCTATCATCACTTCTTCGCTGCAGCTGTGAAAGCCCATCAGGCCAGTGTCACATAGTCAGTTTGAAAAAAAAATACTATGAAGAATTAGTTGCCATTAAAGAAAAAAGCAGATATCTAGAAAATACACAAACACCAGCAGTTTGTAAGACCCATAGTAAATTCAAATATCAGGAAACAACAAATACATAAGAGATACAAAGGATTCTTTGTCATTTGTTATTGGTGGCCCCTCGGCAGCGGCTCAAGTCTTGGTCCGTTCCCTCGGCATGGAGTCCTTGAGTACGCTGCTCACGCGATACAGTGACACAAAACCTTATATCACTACTACAACATCACACACATCACCTATACACACGTGTATGCTTACACGCTGTTTTTTTCTTTATCAGAGAAATAAACGACAAAGAGTTCTAGCTTTATTTTTCGCTATCCTATATAGTTTAGAGGAATTTTTTCGACACAAAATACATATAGGAATGTGGAATTCCTTGGCTTATACTGCAAAAAAAAGCAGATCTTTTTTGTAACCTTTTCGCATCAAACTCGACTTTAGACGAAGGGAATGCATCACCACCTAACATCTTGCGGTGTAACAACTCAATGCCCGAAATAACATTCACTCAAACAGCGATACGGCGCATTCTTTTCTCTCTTGATGTCAATAAGTCGAGTGGACCAGATGGAATTCCAGCAATAGTTCTTAAAACATGTGCTCCTGAGTTGGCTCCTGTTCTTGCACGGTTGTTCGGAATTTGCTACTCATCCAGTCAGGTCCAAACTCTTGGAAGATAGCCAACATTCATCCAATACCCAAAAAAGGTGATCAGACAGACCCTGCTAATTACAGGCCTATAGCGATTACCTCACTTCTTTCTAAAGTGATGGAGCGAGCCATTAATACACAGTTGTTACGGTATCTTGAGGGGCACCAGCTGATCAGCGACCGCCAATATGGCTTTCGTCACGGCTGGTCGGCTGGTGACCTTCTGGTTTACTTAACACAAAGATGGGCTGAAAATATAGAAAGCAAGGGAGAAGCTTTGGCAGTTAGCCTAGATATCGCAAAGGCTTTTGACAGGGTCTGGCATAAGGCAGTCGTTTCCAAATTAAGAGCCTACGGTATCTCTGAAACCCTTTGCATGTGGGTATCGAGTTTTTTGTCCAGGCGTAGCATAAGAGCTGTCGTAGATGGCCACAACTCTGATGCCTTGGCAATAAATGCCGGTGTCCCACAAGGCTCTGTGCTATCTCCTACACTTTTCGTTCTGCATATCAATGATCTACTGGATATTTCTAATATTCATTGTTATGCGGACGACAGCACAGGAGATGCCGTATACTCGGGTCGTGCAGTTATTTCTCAGATACATGTGGAGCAAAATCGGACCTACCTTGTGTCTGAGGTTGAAAGGTCGCTGGACAGGGTCTCTGGTTGGGGAGAGGCGAATCTTGTCCTATTCAATCCCTCTAAGACACAAGTATGTGCCTTTTCTACAAAAAAAAAACCCATTCATCACAGCAAAGTTCCGGGACACCTCTCTAAAAATTAGTAGCACTATCGGGATCCTTGGTGTCACTCTGTCTAGCGATGTACAATTCTGGAGTCATTTGAAAAGCAAGGCCAAGTTAGCATCTAAAAAACTTGGTATTTTCAACCGGTCCAAGCAGTACTTCACACCGTGGCAACGACTTGTGCTCTACAAAGCGCAAGTACGTCCTCATATGGAGTACTGCTCACACATATGGGCTGGCGCTCCTGCCTACCAGCTTTCTCCTTTTGACTCCGTGCAAAGGCGAGCTATTCGCATTATTGACGATCCCGAATTAACATGCGATCTAGAGTCTTTAGAACTTCGCAGAGACATTGGCAGTCTATGTGTGCTCTATCGCATGTATAACGGAGAGTGTTCTGAGGAACTCTTTAACATAGTGCCCTCTTCACCATTTCAGACTCGCACCTCCCACCGCTGGCTGGCTGCCCACCCGCACACCTTGAAAGCTAGCAAGATGGCGACTACCGTGAGGTTCTCTCGGACCTTCCTTATGCGTACGCTAGCATTGTGGAATGGGTTGCCCAGCACCGTTTTTCCTCAGGGCTATGATATGGGGCTCTTCAAGAAAGGACTGAAACGCGCTCTTCAAGGTCGGCAACACAACAGTGATGCTCCTGGTATTGCGGTTGTTCATAGGCGACGGTAACCATTTACCACCAGATGGGCCGTCTGCCTGTTTGCTGCCTTTTGGCATAAAAAAAATATATATATAGAAGTTGTTGAGGTACGCATGCTTGGTACACATGCATGTTTCAATAACTCATATACGTATATCTAGATGGCTTAGCTTAGGTTAGCTCAGATAGATCGCGATTTTTGCACAAATCAGGCAAGGTGTGCCGTGCACAATGAAGTTAGTTGCCCAAACATCCCAAATCAGCAGAGTGCTTTCAGCGCTCGCCTCAGTATTTCGGTGAAGCTGTAAAGACATTTACAGGTTAAAAGCGTTTTCATTTTGAAAAAAAAAGAAAAAATAAAAGTTATTGGTGGGTCTTAAACCTGTTATAAAGAATATAGGCACATTATTGTATATGGTAATTGTGTATACTAACTCGATAACTGATACAACAAACCCTTAACTAAATATTCTACCGTTTAACATTTTGTATGAACCTCTGGCAAAATTCTCCGACGGGTTCTTTTAAACGACTACACTATTACAGAACATAGCAGATTTAAACTGTTTCACCACTACAAATGACTTTGTGAAAGTAGTTTAGAAAATGTTATCATCAAAGGTGTCGTTTTACGTCGGTCACAGGAGACAAAAGTTTTAACATATTTTACTAGAGGTGCATTTCACGTACAAATGAAGTCTTTTGTAGTAATAGCTTTTAAACTATCGTCAGGACTAATTCCTAAAAAAGAAACTGAATGTGACGAGATTTATTGTAGAATGAATTTTGTATGATGAGGGAACATTTACTCAAGTTCTTAACAATACTTTTTACAACGTAGTGGTGAGGAAGAATTTATAGAAAAACAAATTTATATTTGAATCTAGTACAATGTTATATAGGTGTTAATAATTTGAAAATATGGGTATAGTAATAATATAATAATTTCATGCACTAAATCTGTTAATAAGAACTATATTCGAATAATTAGATATTAATAATTGAAGGTGAAATGATTGGCCCAAATAATACGTGATACATACAATATATTATGCGTAATGTATTTCTTTCATCAAATGTTGCAACACACACCATCAACCTAGTTATTTATATGCAGAGATTTTTAACTGTGATCAAAGCTTCTGTACTTGTCAGCTTGTTGAATGTAATGATTATAATTATCAATTAAATTATTCCTATACTTCAATCACAATATATGTTTTTAGCCACGCGCTGTGCTACTAATGACTTATTATAAACTATATCGGGGTTGTTACTAATGACCAATGATAATTGGTCGATGTTAAGTTTTAATGTCGGGTAGTTATACTGCGAAGGCTCATATAAGGGGCGGCACATGTTTAAAAAATTCCTAACAATATTATATCAATTTTTGTAACCCATTATTTCGTTGATGTTTAAATTTTGGTATTTATTTCACGAGGTTTTATTTTCACAAAATCTCTTGTACATTTAATGATACCTATATTAAATATCGTTTTGTTAACATAACTTTATAGATAGCCGACTAGTAAATGTAAAGATTTCAAAGAACTTTTCAGAATCTTTTCCATGAAAAATAGATGATGAAGGTTCAATAATTTTCGTGTATATTTTAATAATTCTTTTTGAAAATATAAGATATTTAATGGCTCTATTCACTTCAAAAGATTTAATAAATAATCTGAGGGTTACCATTAAAATTTATTTGATAAGTAAAATTGAAGCTTTACAGACTAATCCCTCGAGATTTAATCCGCACGAAAACGATTTTTCGCTCATAATCTAGAGTCAGACGATTAATAAAATAATAAGAAAGTAAATTTTAGAAAATATAAGTTTTAATAAAATTGGATTTAAATACAGCATCGAACAATATGTATTCGCTACGATCGATGTGACAAATATTGAAGAATAGTGTTCTACAGTGAACAATGTTTATGCTTTTATTTTTTTATGAGACTCGTACATTTTTGTCTCCATTGTCGTTTTTTTTAGTAAATTCATTACTTTTATTTTATAATAACCCCGTATTTTTCATGTTTTAGCAAAAATATAGTAAATTAAATGAAGAAGGAAGTTCATTTAACTTCGAGCCGTGAACGCTCCAGTGCGGGACATTGTGGATTATAACCTAAAGATAGCCATAAAGGAACATAATAAAACCGTCAGAAAGGCAATAAAATCATTTAAAAATCCACTCGAAAATAGTAGATAGTTAAGTTAAAATAATACTAAATAAATAAAAAAACACCCAATAGTTGCTCACAGATACGATTTTTCACATACACAATAAAAAAAAGGTGCGGACCAAGAGTTTGCAGATCAGAAGAAAAAAAAAAAATTAAGAAGTTTTCGACAAGATTTAGTTATATAGCAGTTTATATTTTATATTCGTAAATTTTGGACTATTAGATTGTATATTATATAGTTTTAGTGCATTTTTGCAGTGTTAGTGAGATTGTGGTTTCAATTTTAAAGCATAAATTTACAGAGACTGGTAAGGACGGTGGGTGGTGCTTGAGCAAACTTACAGGTTGGTACCTGATATAGCAATCGAGAATGACTTCACTCTCTGTACTTTGATAAAAGTAGATGGTAGAGCCACGCTGAAGCTATTACTGGCTTCAGCATGAATGGGTCGACTCGTCCGGGGTAGTACCACCTAACCCACAGAAAACCGACGTGAAGTAACAATACTTGCATTGTTGCGTTTCATTCTGTCAGTGAGAGCGTTGGAGGCCCACCTATCCTCTTCCCTTCCTCCTCCTCCCTAACCCAACACAGACTGGCAACGCACTTGCGTCTCCCCTGGTGTTGCAAGTATCTATGGACGGTGGTGATCACTTAATATCAGGTGACCTACCTGTTTGTTTGCCTGCTATGATATAAAAAAAGAAAAATATTTGTTTACTTTATTAGACAATTATTGTGTAATAATTATCAAAATATTATTTGAGGCGCAGTGCTAGGAAGTCCTCAAGTCAATCTTAATTTCTAATCTTAATCTTATCAAGATAATGATTATTCTATAATATAATAGAAACAAGACGTTATTGTAAACAAAACGAATAAAGCATGCTAACAATTACCATAAGAAAAAAAAAGAAAAGTTTAGTTCTAAAATTTTAACTTAAAAATACTTTTCTTAAAAAAAGTATGCAAAAAACCGTTGTACGTCCGACTGTTGGACGCACTCAACTAAATTATACTTGTATATCACCTGAGATCCGGCTTTGTTCGAGACGTGCACGAGGACAGTCCAACTTCGCGCATACATTTCCATTCGAGTTCTCTATTATATTGTATTTCGTGCGAATTTACCATTTGGATTTAATACATTGTGACAATTTAATGTAGGAAATTGTCGTTGCAAGTTATAATGTACCTTAGTAAAAGGAGATAATTTCTTTAGAGTCGTGAGGTGCTTGCTTTAAAGTGCTAATTTAGATTTAGTATCATTTTTTTTATATTATAGGAGGCCATCGAACAGGCAAGTCACCGCCGTCCATTGATACTAACAACACCAGGGGAGTTGAAAGAGGGTTACCAGCTTGTGTTTGGGGGAACGGAGGTGGGGGAGGAAAGGGGAAAAGGAGGGGAGAGGGGAAAGGAGGTAATGTGGGCCTCCGGCGCTCTCACTTACCGAACGAAACGCAACAATGCAAACACTTTGACTTCACGTCGGTTTTCTATGAGAGGGTGGTACTACCCCGGTCGAGCAGACCCATTTATATTGAAACCGGTAATAGCTTCAGCGTGGTTCTACCTGCCCAAAACCTGTAGCTTCTGATTAAAAAAAATACGTGTGGCACTCGGGGACTGCCGCGGTAAAGCTATTGCATGGCATTTTTTATTAACTTATGCAATTATAACTATTTATTTATTTTATTTATGCAGTATTTTTTTCCTTTGTTTTTTTTTCTTTGATATTAATTCAAGTTACACTTTTTGAGCGTGGTGACCGATAAGAAAACAATTTTTTTTCTTTTATTAAATAAATAAGAAGTTAATATTGTTCAAAATATTTTTATTATCTTACCATACATATAGGTTATTCAGGAAAACACTTTGTACACAAATTATACGAGTACAAATATTCACTGTTGTACGTAGATGATAAATATCTATACACCAGTATACTTTCTCACAAACAGCTGATTACGTATTCGTCCGATTTCGGAGCAGCTCGTCTCGATCCGTGCGAGCTTTGTACAGTCGTACTATATATACGTTAAGCGAACGCTCGGTCGAGCTACACAACACGAGAGGATGGTGGCCGAGGTAGTAAGAGAGAAGCTGGACACACAAATCGACCCGCAAGACGATCCGACATTCGTCTTGCCGTCTCAGGTGCGACGCGTTATCCAGACACTGAAGCCGAAGAAAGCCCCGGGCGCGGACCGTATCACAAACACAGCGCTGCGCCACTTGCCGTTCAAAACCGTCGCGGCAATGGCGCGCCTGTTCAACGGGATACTACGCTCGGGGCACTTCCCTGACAGATGGAAACTCGGACGGGTTATCATGATACCTAAGCCGGAGAAGGATACCCGAAAAGCAGACAGCTACAAGCCCATAACGCTCTTGAGCACCTTGTCAAAGGTGTTCGAGAAGCTGTTATTACAATTCTTGACCCCCACCTACCACCAAGGGGTGAACAATTCGGGTTTCGTAGCGAGCACTCTACGACGCTTCAACTCTGTAGAGTTATACACAAAATATCGGCCAGTACGAATAACAAGCAGTACTTCGCAGCAGTCTATCTAGACATGGAAAAGGCGTTTGACAGAGTATGGCACGAGGGCATGCTCTACAAACGGTTGACGTCTTCCGCGCCTCTGAGACTAGTGCGCATCATCGCCTCCTTCCCGAGTAACCGCCGAGTGGTAGTGGCGGTTGAGGGGGTACCCTCTACAGAACGCCAGGTACGCGCTGGGGTACCCCAAGGCAGTTGCCTCTCGCCTGTGTTGTATACTCGATATACCGACGACATTCCCCGGGTTGCCTGGGCAGAGCTTGCGTTGTACGCAGATGATGCGGCGTATTTTGCGGTTTCCGCAAACAAAAAATACGCCGCAGACTACCTGCGTCCGACTTTAGCGGCACTGCCCGACTGGCTAGATCGGTGGAGAGTGTCGGTCAATGTTGATAAAACACAGGCGTACATCACGGGCGCAGAACCGTATCCGCCGCCACTACTCCTACAGGGGAAAAGCGTGCCATGGTTGAGGCAGGCCAAGTACCTAGGAGTACAAATAGACAGCCTCTTGAGGTTCAAGAACTACACCGACACTATTATCGGTCGAGTTCGAGCGACGCGGGCTAAATTAAAGCCCGTGCTAACATCTTCGCTCCCTCTACGAACGAAGCTCGGGGTTTATAAAACATATATTAGATCCCGTCTAACATACGCGGCACCGGCCTGGTACGCATACCTGTCGGAATATCAGAAGGAGAGGCTTAGAGCACAAGAGCGTCTATGTCTTAGGACAATAACAGGAGCCCCCCGGTTCGTGCGCAACGCAACCATTGCGCGCGACTTAAAATGGGAGGGACTAGACGACTTCATCACAAGGACAGCCACAGCTATGTTCAGGCGGGCGGATGCGTCGAGCTCCCCTTACATCAAGGGAATTGCTCCGCTACACGCGAGACCGCCTGACAAAAGCTACAAACCGTCCCCGAGAAACCTGGCTACTATTGAAGGTAACCAAGACATTTGAATACCTAAAAATACAAGAACACTAACCGCTCTAACGAGCGAGAACAATCCAAGGACCGGTGCATATCTATGCACCGCGCAAGAAACCACTGCAAGAGGCATAGCCTCGGCACAGTATCCTCGCCCGCCCACACCAGGGTAGGCAGAGAAGGCCCCGCGGCTCGGTCGAGCTAAATGGTAGGCAAAGTGGGGGTGTTAGGTTTTTTCGTTACGGAATTTTTGAATTCGGTCTCCACGCTCAAGTCCCGCGATAGAAGCTATGCAATAGTATAATTTCCATACACTTTATGCAGAAGTGCAGAAAAAAATATATTGCTCTCAAAGGATATTTAATATTTAAATTTATATAGCAGAAGATAAACCTAAGATAAACTTAAGATTTTGTAGACGGTAGAGCCACGCTGAAACTATAACTGGTTCCAGCATGAATGGGTCGGCTAATCCAGGGTAGTAGTACCAGCCTCTCATAGAAAACCGACGTAAAGTAACAGTACTTGCATTGTTCCGTTTCGTTTGGTCAGTGAGAGCGCCGGAGGCCCACTTCCCTTTCCTCTCCTCCCCGTCCCCTCTCCTCTCTCCCCTCCCCATAAACACAGACTGGCAACGCACTTCCAACTCTCCTGATGTTGCAAGTGTTTATGGACGGTAGTGATCATTTAACATCAGGTGACCCGCCTGTTTATTTGCCTCCTATGATATAAAAAAAAACCGCGTGTATAAACTAGTAAAATGCAACGAAAAAAAACTATTCTTTAGTATATTCTTCGCTTACATGGCTCATCATAGCTTTATGACACCAAAGTTTATTAGATATTATGTTACCTTAAATACTTTACGATATGTTAACTGGATTTGAATTCTTTATCTACAAGGTTTTTGGAACGAAGTTCCTTACGGCAGGCTTGGAGGAGATAGGGATTTTGCTGCGCGACCGAACTGAAAAAATTTGATAGTAAAACCGTAAAGAAAAGTGCGTGGAAAAAAATGGTTAAAAGAGACGTGCGCAGGCGCGACAGTAGTATACACAAGCGAGTAGTGTATAATACATTTTTCTTTCTCCTTTTTTGTAATTATTTCTATTTCTATGTAATTTTATGTTGTCAAACAAAAATAAAGAGACATATTTTGTTATTTTAATTGATAATTTGAATTACGATTACATAAAATTGATTTTTTTTTTTTTGCAAATTGTGTCGATTCTACTTTAGCCGAAGGAACTTCGTTCCTACCTGATGTCCCACGACACCACATTCTTTTTTTATGAATGTTTTGAATTAAGAATACCGTAAAAATTAAGAAGTGTAAAAACTTAAATGTTATAAACATCACCGATTGGTTGAAAAGCTTTGATTTCATTTTTAGCACCGTGTATACGTGTAATCCATTTGTTTAATCGAATTTAATTTCCACCGGGAACAACAAGGCCATTTTCATTAGTGACGAGGAGGCTCTTATTCCTATTAAATTAACATTGAAGCAATACGTATATATTGTATCATAGGAAGTTAATTATTTAATATAAACACATACTACTTTTATGCATAGGTAACTTGGATTTAATTTATCAATACTGTCTAAAAGTAAAGGCTTATAACATTAAATTGAAAAAAAAAACATCCTAGACACCTGCAATATTTTTTTCACGAAGATCAAAAGTACAGACACGTTACATTTATATTTTTATTATATATATAGATGCAAATTATCAATAATAATTTGTATTTATTATACTTTCTATACTTTATTTATTTACGTTTGTTAGGAGGTGTATAACACGTAGTCGATGCAGTCAAGATGCCAATAAATACTTCGTATGTTACTTTTACTCTTTATTTGGCCAGAGTTACGGCTTACAGTACTTTTCACAAAGGAATGTATAGATAGCACCGACATCTTGCCTTTTATAGGCCGAACTATATAACTTATAAGACGAACTATACAAATCAAAGCAATTACTATTTACTTAAAATTCTGCTACATGTTTTAAGAAAGACAAAGATGATAATTAACGAACAAATTAATAGTATTTACTTACATCGATTCTATATAAAATCATTGTTATTTATGTATCTGAAGTTGAAATATGTTTAGTCAAACAATTATGTATGTAGAGTAGTGACATCTAGCCCTTTGTAGGTCAAACTATGGAAGTCAAAGCAATTACTATTAATTAACAATTCTGCAAGATACTCAAAAATTATGATAATCATAAAGCTAATGTTATGCAAATAATAAATCAATAATATCAATTCCTGTTTATGTCTTATTGAAATCTATATAGTTATAATAATTCTCTCATTTATATATCTTTATTATTGTGGCGCTAGTATGTTGTTTACGCTTATTACATTTATGGCTTCCATTTTTACACCTTATCCTAAGCAATAATATTACAAATAACAATTGTCGTTGTTAATAAATGCCAAAAAAAGAGTTCGTTTGTTTGTTATTTTGAATACACAGGGATCTTTTCATCCTAAAAAAGTACCGTTTCTGAATGATAAGTTAGATCTACAATATCGTCAGTGAAGTCGAGGGTAAAAGCTAGTTTTATATAACTTACCAAATTTGAATAGAGAATGGATTTTAAATTAATATTCCTCTAGGATAGTTCAAACATGACACTATAAATTCTACATTTTATTGCTCGCTTGATTTATGTTTTTAGACTTCGTAGTCACGGTTACGTCGTAACTCTTAACTAACGAACGTGGTTTAGTTTGGGATTTAAATATAAGTAGACCGACATATTAGAATTTAATAAAAAATTGGTTGCCTGTAAAGTCGGTATACGGGCGAAAGTTTTACGTGACAACGACTTTGAGTGGTAAAACTATTTTCGTATAGTAGTCTCTCTCGCTCTTAGGCGGGCTAACCATGCCCGAGTGGAAGGGACGCGTGCCTCTCACTCGCTCTCATTGTGAGCGCATAACGTGAGCGGAGCGTAACGCAGTTTCTTGAAGTGTCACCCGGCAAACCAATTTATAGGACGTTGTCACGTCAAAATTAGAAAATTATCAAATCATTGTTTCATAACATCATCTTTATCAACTTTAACCAAGTTGAGCATTTAATCTAGATCAAAATTAACGTTTGCAATATATTATTGTAGTGAATATTTTGGAAGATAGACACACAGATAGAAATTTATACGCAATAAAAATCAAACCGTTCATGTAAAGATTCCTCGTTTAGAAATTTATGACGCTTCATTATTAGATTGCATTTTTTTAAATCGGGTTGCTAGTTTATATGTAAATGGTTCATTA
This sequence comes from Antheraea mylitta, assembly GCA_014332785.1. NCBI lineage: Eukaryota > Metazoa > Arthropoda > Insecta > Lepidoptera > Saturniidae > Antheraea > Antheraea mylitta. The sequence continues at coordinate 6,139,849 of JACEII010000012.1, forward strand.
TTTGTTTATTTATCAGTTAACAAATTTTGAGTTGAAATTTAACGAATTTTGTGCACTCGTCCGACCAAACTCTCAGGAGGAATATAACCATTTTATAAATTACTAAATATTTACTTCATTTTTAATATAACCGACGCTAAATCTCTCGTAAAACCAGTACACAAATGAAATTAGGGGATTATGGACCCTCGTTCTCAGTTAATAGTCTATTATCAAGTAATTTATACTTTGTTACTACTTAAAAGCACTTGACTTTACAGGTATGACATATTACAATCTTTGGCTACATTGGAAATGAATACGTCATATTCACTTATAAAAATTAACAATTTTAATTACTCGTTTTAAAGTCCCACGGCGCTTAAGGGAGACCTCCCTTTATTTTTACAACCCTCTCTGTAAAAAGCTAATTAGTGTAAAAGTGCTAAATTAGAAGCTTAAACATATTTAAATTTCACATTCTAACCGGCATGTTCTCGTAATTTTATAAACCTCTTAATACATGTGTGAAACTGCGAAACATTTTTTTTCCTAAGCCCAATGCTAATCTTTTATTCTTGGCCGTTTACCTATATTGTAGATGGAGGAATTGTCAAAGATAAAACAAATAATAAACTCGTGAATCAGAGTCGGCTTCACGTATAGCTACTACCAAAACACATAGGTAGCTGTTAGGTGGTTTTCGATAGATATCTTAATCCAAGCTGCCTTGTAGTCCGGTGAAACTGGTACGTACTTGCTAGATCAATAGCGTAGTCAGCTTGAAGAAAAAAAATTAGTCCAAGCTGATAAATTTATAGATTTCTTTATTTCCGTATCGCGACATCTAAATATTTATTTATTTATTTACACGTTATGCGTTAAATACGCAATGGCGGACTTAATGCCGAAGGCGTTCTCTTCAAATATATTCTGACATTTACCCCCAAACAAATGCAACTACAGCAGACTACACATTAATAAAAGATTAGAAAAACCCATTTTTTTCTGATTATCACCGTATTAATAAATAATAATTAATTTACATTACAATATAATCCCTGTGACAATGTTTATATAAAATCTTTTAGTTAATTCAAGGTAAGGATTAAAATTTATTTATTTACTATTAGATTAGAACTTAATTACGACATGACGTCAATTTATTATTAACTGTATGTCGGAATCTGGGGATCGTTTAAATACGGCACGGTAAGGTGAACCAATATCTAATATAATGAATTTGAAACACTTAATAATAGGTCTTTACCTATGAAATTGCCGTTTTGCAGTACTGGCCATTTCAAATCAAAATAATTTTTGTTTGGCTAAGAATTCTAATTACAAATTAATTTTATTTTAAAAACATGTTTTTTTTTCCAAAAGTAGTCATTTGTTTATTGATTAGTGTTACATTTTCATCACATTTCAATCTTTTTTGTTATCATGGATATGTTAAATATTCGAGTAATTATGGAATATGAGTACCGTGGTGGCAACAACGCGGCACAAGCGGCACGCAACATCAACGACGTTTACGGAGCTAACACTACAAACCAACGCACCACCTGTTTGTTATTGGTTTGCTCGCTTCGGTTTTGGGAATTTCGACCTGAAAAATGAACCTTGCGGTTGTCCGAAGACTTTGGTCGACAATGACGAATTAAAGTGGAAGCTGATGATACACAATCTACGACTGAATTAATAGCAGCTTTCGACGTTAGCGTCAAAATAATATTGGTCCATTTGCGTCAAATTGGCAAGGTAAAAAAGCTTGACAAATGGGTGCTCCACGAACTCATTGATCGCCAGCACGAAGTGCGGGTCGAGACGTGCTTTGCACTATTCAACAGACACCCAAATAAACGAATTTTTACCGCATTGTTACCTGCGATGAAAAATGGATTCTGTTTGATAAGTGCAAGTGCTCAGCAAGTTGGTTGGATCTTGGTTCAGCACCTAAACAATGCCCTAAACGAAAATTTATCCCTAGAAAAGTGATGATCACTGTTTGGTGGTCTAGCGCCGGTGTGATTCATCACAGCTTCTTGAATACTAAGGTGGATGCTACTTTGCACTTCTGCCTGGAATTGATTGGCCACTACTACGTCTAACTACAACAAAAAGAAAATCAATTAATTAATAAATATATATTTTGTATATATTAATTATATTTTGTATAACTCATATAAATATAATAATCATCAATAAATTAATTAAAATATGTTGTAGATTGACGCGTAATCTCGACAATCGATTACACGTGTTTCGCACCGTCAAGGAGCATCATCAGATCGATGTTGACTCTTCCGTTGCGAGCGGGCGAGTGAGCGCAGTTTTTTTTTTCTCGAACTGTTTACGCTATTGGCCTTTATTTTTTGGCCTTTACAGTTTCACCGGACAACTAAGGCGAGCGCTTAAGGCACTCAGACGATTTTATATTGGCAACTAGCTCAAGAATGCACGGCACACCTCGGCTTGGCTGTTGCCCGTTGCATGCAAAATTGCGACCTATTTTAGCAAACCTAGCTAACTATTCATATATGTTTGAGTTGTCGAGACGTATATGTGTACCAAGCATATACGCCTCGACAACTCCTCCATATATTTTTTATCGAAAAATTGAGAGTTTTTCATTTCGATAAGGGAAAAAAAGTAAACCCTGCCACCAAAATGTGTAGCGTGTAGGCGTGCACGTGTGTGGGGGTGATCGTGTAGTGTTGTAGCAGTGATGTATGGGTGTGTCACCGTATCGCGCAAGCAACGCACTCAAGGGCTCCCTACCGAGGGATCCAACCTAGGCTTGAGCCGCTGCCGTGGGAGGCCTAATCGGGTGTGCGGGAGCGACGTTAACTCCCAGAATGCGGCAGCGCGATCTGTGGTTACGCGGGCGTGGGCGTGAGCACGCTCTATTTCGAGAGAAAGGCTGGTACTGATCGTTCGCTGACGTGATATCATCGGGAGGATCGGTAAAAATGTGTCGCGGACGTCTTCTATATCGCCCAACGTTGAGTACGGATTCGTAGTTTGCGGCGGATACCACTAACGGACTTGGATGAAGATTATTCGCGTGAGCCAAGACCGGGCAACTATATGTCATTATCGGAGGGATGCATATCTTATATATTGTGAGCTTATGTCTAAGGGACAGTTTGCTCTTCTGACAAAGTAAATAATGGAGGCGACCCAAGACCATAGCGGCTTTGTCTCGCACTCTCCTAATGTGGGAATCGAATGTTAAATGACTGTCTAATGTAACGCCGAGATACTTGACTTCGGTGGTCCGAGGTATCTAGGTTTTGTATAGCCTTATGGGCTTTAACTTTTTATCGCGAGTCCTAGGATCGAAGAGTATCGCGGCACTCTTTTCGGGGTTGACAGCTATACGCCATCGAAGAAACCAAACACCGAGTGTGCTAACGGCTTCTTCGATGCGATTCCTGAGGACATCCGGCCGCCAGCCAGAGGCGTAGATGACTGTACCATCAGCATAATAACCTACCTCGACTCCCGGGAGCTTAGGTAGGTCGCTGATGAATAGGTTTTGAAGAGGGTGGGCGCGAGTATTGAGCCTTGTGGCACACCTGAGCGTATCGGACGGAGCGATGAGAGTTCACCGTCTACTCTAAAACGGAAGGTTCTATCGGCGAGGTAATCACAGATGATATGAACTAACCTATCGGGTATACCGGCTTAACTCAGCTTGTATATGAGCCCTTTGTGCCAGACCTTGTCGAAGGCCTTGGCGACATCGAAAAAGACTGCTATGGTACATTTCGGATTAGTGTTTTTCACTGGCGGATCCGGATTCGGATGCGGATCTTTATTGAAATTAGAAAAGATGTACTCAGTGAGGCGGAGTACTTGATCTGTACAAGAATGTTTGGCGCGAAATCCAAACTGCTCAGGCGGTATTAAACTACGGTCGGTAATTGTAACCTGGAGACGGTTCAGAAGGAGCCACCCGTAGAGTTTACCTAGAGTATCTAGCAAACTGATGGGGCGATAGCTATCGGGAAGCGTAGCTTTCTTGCCGGGTTTGTGAATTCCTATCACTACGGCCTTCTTCCAGACGGCTGAGAAATGACCTTGGGACATGGCCGCATTGAAGATGCAGACCAATAGAGCTATGATACGGTCAGGAAGGAGCTTCAGAACCTCGTTCCTGATCCCATCGTGACCTGGGGACTTCCTAGGTATGAGACGCTTGATGGCGGCCAAAACTTCATCAAATGTGATCGAGGTTAGGGTATCCACCAAAGGAGATGCGAGTGCATGCTCTACGGTTGATTCTATTGACTCCATATTGGAAGGGTCAGTGTTCTCAGTGTTTGGCGAACACTGTTTCTCTAAAATCGCGGCGAGACATTCTGCGTTATCGAACGCGGGAGGCAACCCGGGGCCTCTATCGAGCATTGGAATGACCGTATCGGACTTAAATTTTCGCATGAGAGTCCAGAATAATAGGTGAGACGGCTGGAGATCCTCGAGAAACCTGTCCCACCTGTCACCCCGGATTTCAGAAATACGGGACTTAACTGCTTTCCGTAAGAAACGTAAGCGTTCGCGGTTCTCTGAGTTGAAGTCGCGGCGTTCTTTTCCGTGATCAATGCTCTCACGTCGTCAGGGAGTATAAAACGGCATTCGTTCACCGCTTGTACCTCTTCCGAGGTCACCCTGACGGCGGTCTGGAGATAATCAACCAGGGAATCGATGGCCGAATCCGCGTCGGCTTTAGACACCAACACGTCCGGAATCCTGTCTAAACTGCTAGACGACGGACTATTTTTGAAATATTCACTAAGTTTCGCGTAATTCGGCCACTCTGATCGGCGACGGGCTAAAATCAGAGTTCTGTCATAACTGTAATACAACCGGGCGATGATCCGAATCGAGTTCGTGTACGACTAATATGAGTCGTACAGGAAGCGCGACATTTTTTAACAAAGCTACATCTAAAACTGACGGTTGGCAGTGATCTTGATAGTGCGTGGGTTCCGGAGGGGATATGACGTCAAAGGCGAGAGCCTCACCTAGTTTGTCGAGTATCCTCTCGTTACGAGAGGTACACGGACTGTTCCAGATGACGTTCCCGCTATTGAGGTCCCCCACTATAATGACTGAGTCACCTAAGTTAAATAGCGTCTGCAGATCGGATTTAAGTAACTCTTTATTCGGTGATAGGTACGCGCGGAGACAAGAATAATATCAGAGTGGCCTGTCATACCTACACGGCACACTGACACTTCCATATGAGTAAGCGCGGGCGGATCTAACGGCATGCAGTACAGCGAATGCCTAAAATAAATTAAGGTGCCACCCCCGCGGGTGACACGGTCGTTTCTGACTATACAGTAATTCGCGATTCTCGGATTACGCATACTCGGCTTTAATATCGTTTCTTGGATGAGGAAAACGTCAATCTGTCTATCGCGCTAAAAGTCAGCTACTAGATCGCGCTGTGTTCGAAGGGATCTCGCGTTGAAAAACGAAAGTGAGCGCGGCGTTTTGTGCGTCGCTATTTATACTTATTATCCCTACTTTGAGTAATGGGGAGTATGACTCGATGGTTTGATCATTCAGCGGAATATATTTGTTGTTCTTAGCTTCTTACCAAACGGGGTGATTAGTATTGCAGATGTGTACTGTGAAAAACTGAACACAATGATAGAGAAGCTGGCTCATCTCCAACCAGCATTGGTCAATCGCTCGTCTCCTCTGGTCCTGCTCGACAACGCGCGACCTCATACTACACAGCAGACGGTCTCCAAGTTGCAAGAACTGGGGTTCGTAGTTCTCCGTCATCCGCCCTACTCACCAGACTTTGCGCCTACAGACTTACTACCTTTTCCAGAATTTGGATAACTCCTTGGCGGGAAAAAAATTCAATACCCGAAAGGCAGTACAAAATACCTTTGAAGAATTTGTTGCCTCTCATCCAGCTGATTTCTTTAAGAAGGGTAACCTGCCATTTCGTTGGCTAAAATTGATTGCATGGGTGATTACTTCGATTAGTACAAAATAAATTAATACAAATACAAAAGGTAAAGACCTAATATAATACATGTTCCAATATTCTTTACTTATGAGTATTGTAAAAGATGTTGTATATATGATTAGCTGACCCGTGCCCACGTCGTTGGGCGGCAAATAAAAAAAAAAACTATTTCTTGTGAATTAAATATAAAAGTTAGACATATGCCGTCGCTAACTTTTTGCAGGTATGTAGAGCTTGCTACAACTTTTCTCTAAAATTCAGTCATACATCTCTCATAGTTAAGGCATCGTCCGTAAGAAACATTTTCGTTCGACCGTTTTTACTTTGCAAATCAGACTACCACATTTTTTTTTTTCATTTCTCGGGTTAATATGTAGTTTATGAGACTCACAAATAACGTAGCTTTCTATTGGTAAAAGAATTTTCAAAGTCGGTTTAGTAATTCCTGAGATTATTCCTCACAACTTTCTCTTTATAATATTAGTATAGATTAAATAAACATGCTTCTATATAAACCCTATACGCTCACCTTAACATAACGTTTCCCCTCAGTCCAACAACGGTCGTTGTAAGGACACAATAGGAAGGGATATAATAAATTGAACCCTGTCGAAATCATGTGATTAAAATTTCATCAACCCATGTATATAATTCCATAGCCATTAATCTAAATTACATTTGTGAATAGCATTAATAATTCAGAGTGACTTTTGGTGTCCTTTGAAAGGTAATATACTTGACTAAATATATCCAATGTAACGATTAATTTTACATTATACAACTTTCACGTCCGCTTTATTATTTTAATGCCAAAATTTTACTGATAGATAAGCATAACCAGGATCTATGAGAACATTGAAATTTTAAAATAAAGTTTATTGATTTTTGTCTTATACGTTTTGGAATGGCAGTCATCTGTGTCTGACTACGTCACGATCACCATTTAATAGTGTTACTTGCGTCCGTACGTTTTCTTCGGGTGGAGCTAAAAAGTTACCAATTTTGGGCGCTGCAATCTTCCACATAAATATACCTCGTAGCGACAAATAGAGTAATCAATCAATCGAATATTAAATTTAAAAAAAAACGTTCACATGGTAATAAACTCATTACCCTGTCTGTAATTTAGTTTCTAGCATTTTGGTAGGTGGTAGAGCCACGATGAAGCTATTACTGGTTTCAACATGAATGAGTCGGCTTGCCCAGGGTAGTACCACCGGATCTACAGAAAACCGACGTGAAGTAACAGTGCTTGCATTGTTGCGTTTTATTCGGTCAGTAAGAACGCCAGAGGCCCATGTCCCCCTCTCTCCCCTCAACACGTCCCCTACTCCTTTCTCTCCTACCTTACCCTTCCCTTCAAAACACAGGCTGGCAACGTACTTACGACTCCCCTGGTGTTGCTAATGTCTATGGAAGGTGATGATCACTTAGCATCAGGTGACCCACCTGTTCGTTTGTTTCCTATGATATAAGAAAAACTGCAGTCAAGCCAACCCATATGATAGCAACGTCTAGCTATAGTTTTCCAATCCTCCGAAGGCCATTAAGTAATTTCTTAAATTATGATGTACTTTCTTTCCATTACATACAGTGCCGTGCTCATTATATAAAAAAAAACATCACTGGATAATCTATTGATTGTGTCTTTAAGAGAGATTAAAGAGATCGGTGTAGTACGAGTTTTTTTACCTTTTTATCAAGTTAAAATAGAATAAAGTTTAATAACGTAAATTAAAGCAACAGAATCCCCGGTACAAATGAGACCAAGAACGAATACTTTCATGTTATCCACCAGTTTCGTCTGTCGGACGGCAAACTTCCCACATTTATTGCCAAAAGTCGTCCCGAAGCGGCCTCATCTAAACTCGAACCAGCGCGTTAACTCCATCTAGGCCGCATCTACAACCGGACTTGATTGTTTGTTCAGGAAAATTGAACGAACACGCTTGTAATAAACGGCCGAGGTAATTCGAATTAACTTTATAAAAGAATAATTCAACCGTGAAATTTCTAATGAACTTTTCACGGAGTTGGCTCGTTTTTAATTATGATCTCTAGAATTTATTAGATTTTACAACTTGGTAATTAAATCTCTTAGTTGCGCCGTGCAAAATTATTTGGTGTATGAGATGACTGGCTTCATTATAAATACGGGGTAGCTTGATTTTCCACTAAGTTTGGATTTTGGCGTTGAATGTGATAGGCAAATTATAGGTTTTAGTGTTTGACCACAACCTGACTTGGTGCTAAATAACAATATGGTCCAAGATGGTTATCACATTGCATTTATGTTTTTTTTTTCTTGAACTGACTACGCTATTGGCCTTAATTTTTGACCTTTACAGCTATACTTTACAAGGTAGATTACCTTCATATTTTAGTTATATTTTTTCATTGCCTGAAATATCAGTTAAAAAAGTTACCTATGAATAGAATCTAGTTAGATCGATTTATCGTCCCCGAAACTACTTACATACTAAGTTTCACGCAAATATATGACGCCGTTTCCGAGATCCTGAATATATACAAATATAAAAATATACAAGAGTTGCGGGTTTAAAGGTATTATATTATTATTATATATATATAGATATAACCGTTTCATTCGTTATATTAATCTAACAGATAATAAAGATATTTTTATAAAGCAATGGAAGAAATTTAATTTTTCAGCAAAACATTAGCTCTCTTTTTATTTTCTCGCAGAATTCTCTTAAATACAATAAAAGTGATATATTACGACTCTTAAGTACTTATCGGATTACTCGAAACATTATGTTTGTGAAAGAAAGAATAATGTAATAAATTTTCTAAATGTAATCTAGACGTATTGTTACGACTAATGTGTTTGAGATTATATTTTACAGCTAACTAGTGCCCGCGGGTCCGTTCTCGTGAAATTAAATTTGGTGTTATATGAATATTATTTTCTTGCCTATTTGTTTTTCATGCCTTAGTTCTTTGATTAAAAACTTCTACCGATTCTATATACATTATCTCAGTACATTTATATCATCATTACCTCTAAATTTACAGTGTTTACCAATTTACACCAGATCGTCATTTAATGGAAACAAAAAAAAATGTAATTACTTGGTAATCACATGATCGCTCAGTTAGTGTTCTAACTGACATATACTATATTGTATTTTTTACGTCATCTTGTATTTACACCATATATAGGCTACAACTATAATAGGTACAGCCCAACCAAATAAGAGCAAAGAAGCCGATGCCGCCTCTCTTCCCCACGTTACAGAACGAAATACGATTGTAGGCTCTCTCGAATAAAATCATAAAGTAATATTTAAGACTACAGCAGTCAAACTAATAAAAATATGTAAAAGAATATTGATCAATAGCTTTTTTTTAATACTTTATAAATTTAAGCGCTTGACTATAATTTTATCTGATGTTAAATGATGATATAATATGATGTAGGGGAGAGTAGGGTAATTGAGAACGGCGGGTAATTGGGAACAGTTAGATAAATAGTATATCTCCTCGTACTACACCGTCGTGAACCTATTCTACGGCTGAATGCAGAGTCATTCATTGCGTATGCGAAAGTGGGATTGAAAGAACGCACTAGTTTTGTCACGGGAAGTCGAACAATTATTTTTGTATTTTTGATGTAATTTTTGTCATTAGTTATAACGCATTTAAGTATCTTATTTTTGAGTTCAAAGGTATTGTGTTTTTGCTCATATCATACACACAGTATCTGTTTTCAAATGCAACATAGATTGAAGGTAATAAAAAATCCTTTTGAGAGTGGCGGCAATTTTTATGTATATTGACTGATTCAGGTAACTGGGAACGGCATTAGGTGAGTAATTTGGAACGTTCCCAATTACCCCTTACCCTCCTAATTACCCATAGTACTGCTGGTTGATTGTGTAAAAATATTTAAACTTTACAAATTATTTCAGATGCCTCGTAATTACGTAAGAAAGATCGATCAAACGTCTTTCTTAGTTACCTCATATCATTTCCATTTCCCCCACGGGATGATCTCAATTACCCCATAGGGTATCGGGCAAACAGGAATGGCAATGTTTTTTGTTTTAGTTTATATTTTTATTAAAACATAAATTTTAAATAACGTTTTATGACTACTACGAGTAAGTACATAGATAACTAAAGTTCATGTAGCAATAAAATTTGATTTAGTTTATAACTTTTTTCTATTATTTTTTAGCGTTTGAAGTTAAGTGTTCCCAATTCCCCCACTCTCCCCTACCATCGTAGGTATATACACTACATCTAGAGGAGAGTAGCTCCCTAACGCAACTGCCAGAGCACATTAAAGGGTACTTGGCAACAAATGATACAGTGTACTATACTTGAATATATAAAGACACATTATTCGACATATCACCTCGACGCACGTACACGCACACATGCTTAGACATGAAAGTGTAAGAGTTTTATTTTTTCGCTTATCGAACTGAAGAGTTGTCGAGTTATGTTTGCTAGGTACACACACATATATGTTTCAATAACTCATATAAGTATGAATATGTAGCTTAGCTTAGGTCGCGAATTGCATGTATCAGGCAACAGCCCAAGCCGAGGTGTGCCATGCTCCCTTGAGCTAGTTGCCCAAATAAAATCGGCTGAGTGCCTTAAGCGCTCGCCCTAGTAGTCCGGTGAAGCTGCTAAGAGCTTGATAGATCAATAGCGTAGTCGGTTCGAAAAAAAAAAATAAGAGACACATTATTTTAAATCTAATCTGACTAACCCTAATTCTAAAATTGGTGTCAGAATATCGATGACGTCTTCAAAACCCTGCGTTAAGAAATTCTGTTATGTTTACTTTGGGATTACGTTAATCTGTTCTTAACTACGTCATCATTACTTGGACTGAGACTCATAAGACTGCCTTTATTGGTTTTAATCCTCGTAATAATTATAAGTAAGCCGCGTAAGTATTATTAAAGATATTATTTGGGTGCAAGATTTAACCGTAAAACGTAAAATTATGTTTCTGTTTACTTTACTTCTTGGTTTTCAATAGTGTCGGATTAGTAAGTTTCTACTGTAGTTCAAAATTACTGAAATTTTATAACAGACAGATTATACACTTCAGTACTAGTAGGGATGAGGACCAATCCTAGCCTTACATATATGTTCTTGGATGCCCGTTTGTGGGAATTAAGTGGTTTTTATGTTGCAGTTATTTGTTATGTTACAGTGGTATTGTAGGGTAACCTAATTGAGTGCTTGTTTGCGTCTGACAAATTATTTATTAAATATAATTTTAATATAACTGTGCAGATACGCACGTTAATTGTGGGGCAACATGCGTAAAAAACTAGGTAATCTTTATACTTCCTTTATCTTTTCATTCACAGATTATACTTAAAACGAACACTTAATAATACTCTATCTATATATAAATACACGAATATAAAACTGTTCAGTACATAGTCAAGTGTAAGCGACCGATTATAGTAAAAAGAATAATGTATTATTTAATTAAATATAAACAGCTAAGGTACACTGGAGGTAGTCATTTATTTGTTTAATTTTTTAGTAGTATATTAGTTTTTAGTATTTTTTTTTAGTATAAGGTAATAAAAAACTAAATATATACAAGTAGATATGGTTGAATTTTTATGTAAAATCACTTCGAAGCAATTGGACGCATTCTAATGAGATTTGTCATAGAAGTTGGACGTATTGTAGAAGAGAAGATGGAACACTTTAAACTTTCTATAATTTACGCCCTGTGAAACAATCGTGTATCTTTTTGTGTTATATGTAGGTATGGAACACTTTAAACTTTCTATAATTTACACCCGGTGAAACAATCGTGTATCTCTTTGTGTTATATGTAGGTATGGAACACTTTAAACTTTGTATAATTTACACCCAGTGAAACAATTGTGTGTCTCTTTGTGTTATATGTAGGTATGGAACACTTTAAACTTTCTATAATTTACGTCCAGTGAAACAATCGTGTATCTCTTTGTGTTATATGTGGGTATGGTTGTTTGAATATTTATCCTTCAATCATGCTTGATACGCTGGATGAATTTTAATGAAATTTGACATAGAATTCAATTATATCGTGGAATGGGACACAGAATACTTTTATGCATTGAAGCTGATACCAAATTGTAGCAACAATGTTATTTTATTTTGCTATTACGTTATGCGGACATTGTTAATTACCTTTGCAACTTATATTTGACATAGGTAGTTTAAAAAGTAAGCTCATTGTAATAAATAAATAAAATTAATGTATTCAGTGTTTACGTTAATAAAACATAATTATATAGGACATGTTTATATTAATAATTATTTTTGTATACTTTGGAATCACTTTCAAGAAATAAATCTTATATTTAATTACTCCCATAGTTTATCACCTAAGAAACAATATCAAGGCGACTTGATAAAATATTTGTATGCGAAATTTGTTTTAGCATGACACCTTACTTACGAAAACTATAATATGACCACAATTATACTGTGAACTAATCGTGTGCAACAGAAATGATTGAGAGACAAAGCTGGCTAAAAGCCAGAAGGCGTCACGCCAATGTTTGCGGCGACCTGTTGCCCAGCCACAACTGTATCCGTCCAAGTTGTTCTCAATAGAATAAAACCGTTTGAAATGGAAAAAACCACAGGCTTTTCCATACTATATAGTAGTTTCGAAACATATTATATAGAGAATTATAAATGCGAGGATCGGACTTAAAATTACTGAAAAGTGGTCGGTAGTCCTAATAACATTACGATAAAACCAAACAAATTAGTAATGTCTTTATAAACCTATATTACTGTGTCCTAACAGGTGCATTCGAGGCCTTTTTATTCTATCCTTTTCTAGACATAGTCATCGCCGTGTCACTTGAAACAAGGTAAAAGATTATGAGTTAAATACTTGTTTATAAAATAATATTATTCACTTTAAACAAGATATATTTTACCTAATGCGTTAACTTTCAACAATGCATATAGTTGGAAATAAATTCCACTTACCTGGACGTGATATGGCGCCACCTTTTCCTCTCCTTTTATCTCGACATTAATATGCAGCCTTATAGCTCCTGATACGGCTGATTTGTCAGTTCTCTTCTCCAGATTGTACCAAACGTCCATCTCACCGGATAGTGTTCGCACCTGATATGAAAAAGGTGAAATTTCTACAAAGTATTTAGACGTAATTATTTTGCAATAATATGTTCTACAATGGAGAAGTATGGACATTTGATTAACTACTATAAGTAAGCTAAATTATTAACATATAGTAGTAATATATAAATCAACTATAAGTGTCTTTATCTTACAATGCAATGACGAGGGATATTCCCGAACATACATGAACCTTTAATAAATATTTATTGGATACGAGATAAGAGCGCAGAAAGGTCGCCCTTGTAGTCGCTACTCACAATATATAGAGTTTATTTGTGAGTTCGGAAACATTTATTTTACCTCGATTATAGTCTGACCCAAAAAGTCGTCCGATTCCCTCGTCAGCTTTTGCCGGAGTTTAGATTTCAGATCATTATCCTCGTCCCAAACTCTTACTTTGATTCGGTCCGATGAGTTGTGACATTCACTACACAAGAAAAATATATTTTGAATATATTAATTTGCTTACTAAAATATGCTATAGCAAATATGGATAGGGAATACTAGATTGATAATAGATATTATGGAGTGGTAAAAAAAAATATGTTAGTAGTACGTCTAAAAAAGAAGACGTTGATAGGTTAGAAATGTACAATGAAACTAGCTTTCTTTTAAGGAGTATATTGTGAAGAAATACTATGTGTAGCATCTTTGCTTGGTTAAGTACCACATTCAGAAAGAAAATTTGCCCGGTAGGAATCAACTACATCTTCATTTAATGTTCTACGTTTTAAATATAAGCCAGATATTCCAATTTCTGAACTATTTAAAATACGGTTCTTTTCTATTGCTGATAATACTTGCTTTTAATGATAGAATAAAATATATTTTATATCATTGTAATAAGTCTGTTTAACTATTGGATCATAATATAGCATGTTTTAATTAAAGTACCAAGTAGAAAGTCTTACAAGTAAAATTTTTCATTCCAAACTGGATTCAATTCCTGCGGCATAGTTCTTGTTCGCTTCTTGACTTTGCTAACTTGGACGGTTACGTAGGGATCCGATGTACCACTTTTGTCCTTCGCGATCAATCCTTGAGCACAAATAACTGCCCACAGAGGGCTAATTTAATTTTTCACTTATAAACCATTATGTTATAAGATCGATTATATATTGAAATTATTCACATTTTCGTTAATCTATGATGAAAATCATTTATCACGTTTCACGATAGACTATTCTTCCAAAATAATTACTTGTAGATACAGAAGAACTAGCCAAACCTAGCAAATACATTAATTACAATATAGAACTTAAAAACAATAAAACATGAGCTGTAATCATCCACCTGAATGTAGTTTTGTATTTTGAAAATATTTTTGAAATCACATCAGTAGTTTCCATGATTGCCTTCTACAAACATCCAAATTCCACTATAGTAGCAAATAGAGATAGTATTTTTATAAACTTTACTATAACATAAATGTAGAACACACTGCTTTTTATTTGAGCAAATAACAAAATCTTTGAGAGTGAGTGTATGCGGCCTAAGATTATGATGACCAGAACTTTATAGTCTGTACGCTCTTGGTTACATTTTGATAATACATTAAAGTATATAATTTAATACAATAAATTATTGTGGAGCTATAGGTATATTTTAAAAAGCAAGCCGGCATTAAGCTAAATAAGTATCTTAGAGCATCTTCTTAGCACACGCTACCTTTTGAAACGTTTTACCAGATAACATAAAAGACTTTCTTCAACTAATATATTCAATTTTTTTTTATTTATATATTTAAATTACGATTAATCAACATATAAATCTTAACTAAAACGTTATCTTAAGCTAAATTTACCTTAATTTTTACTTACCAACCAAGCGTTTAATGGAAGTAGTACCTTCAAGTTGATTATCTATAATCAGGGTTTTGTGTCATCAGAGTGGATCAGGGTTCAAAGAAGACACTAGCTTCAAACTACCAAAACTTTTATCTATGCCCAAATTCGATTTCTAAAACAAGTTGAACATAGCGCCTACATTATCGCAACCTCTAATGCAAACTTCGACCAAGAAGAAAGTTTCGAAGAAGAAGTGTAAAGATATGAGCTGGAATCACTTCTAATGGCATTGGAATTTTCACGAATCGAAAAGTTATTGCCGGTACGGATAAAAGGTAAAATTTCTAGGTAAGATTCGGGAATAACTGGGTTTCCGTCATTCGGCATGCTTCCTTCTAATATTTCATTCACTTAACCTACTCTACTAAAGGGAAAATCGACCAATCAATTTAGATAAATTGAAAGGAAATATACCAATCAGGCTAAGAATTTAAAATATTGTAAATTATTTTCTATTGTGATTTTATTGTCATAAAAGTTAAAATGCAAATTTCATGCAATCAGTGTCAATTTAAAAGACGTTTACAGCATTGTTTGTGGTGTTTATTGCAATCATTCAAAAATCAATTCGGTGTAAAACGTGTTATTTCAGTGTTTAGGGAATATAGATATGATTATGTGCACAACTAAAACAATTGTCTTAATAATGTTATAACCAACATAAATTTATTATTGTTGATTCGTGGAACTTCCTCGGTGTTCATAATCAAAATAAGCTACGATTTATCGAGGGAAGTGATTAGAGGCAGTGCACTAACGACCGTGATTTCGGGTCAATAGATGAAGATATGAAATAAATATTCTTGATATCTGCTTTCACCAGTATATGTTTCCGATCGTCAATACAAATTAGAACAAAAACTTTCTATTTGGCGTGAATAAGCGAAGCTATTATTTATATGTTTAAAGCAGATGTCAAAAAAATAGATTTATCAGGCGAAGATAGTTTGTCTAATAGGTTCAAAATTGCGAATGTGCGGTCCGTAGCCGCAAAAGACCACAGCCAAACCTGTGATGGCGATCTTGCAAGACCATTTTGAAGTTCCTTCTATAGTGACCTGCTTGGCCTGTTCGAGACTGTCAATGTGAGTATCTGGGTCGACGTTAAAAGTCCGCCTGGCCGCCACATGAAACGAAAGATTGAATACAATTTAGTGTGCGAGTGTATTTTGTGTTGTATGTGTGATGATACGTCCTCTGCTAACGCTGCCTCTGCTGGAGCTATAAGAGAGAAACGTTTAGTAGTTCGGTGTTAGTAGCTCATCGAACCTGTGATGGCGATCTTCGCGCTCCATTTTGATGTCCCATCGAGCACCGATTGCTTCACGGTGCTCATGTGCGCAGAGTGAGGTTCTCCTTCGATGCTGAACACGCGTCTGTTACATACACATTTGTGTCAGCTGTTAAATTCGAATTCTTATCTAAATTTTTAAGTAATTTCTCTTTTACTTTTCCAACATACAGGATATTAAAAATCGCATTACCAATGTAACAAACAGAATAAAATTACTGTGGATAAATTGAATGAACAAATTGTATACCAGTTCTAATAGGACGTTGAAAATCAATGTAATGATATTATACAAATAATAATAATGTCCATATGTCCGAATACTACACTTGAAATTATAATATCTAAGCACCCCTATTTTTTTAAAACTAAAATAAAGTCTTTATATTTGCAAAAAATAAAAATCAAGCTTATGATTATTGAAAAATAAAATATTTACCTGATCCTTAGAGCTTAGTATTAATGTAATAATAAAACATATGTTACGAGAGGTAATAATTGAAAATTGGAATAATATATACCTGATCAATTCGAAAATTTCAGGCTTCTCACGTTCCCGTTGCTTCATTCTCTCTTTCATTGCTGTGATGATGGAATTGGCTTTATCTTCAGCTCCGTGTTTGGAAGACTTCTCGGCAGCCCCTGCGAAACACACTACTCAGGCGATGCCAATACCGTTCATGGAAACGCGGGATGCGCCGGGACGGCCGCCCGCCCCGCGCCTGGGCCTGCTGCGACCACTCTAAGACACAACCTGACTAGAACCCAACTTTGTCCAATAATAAGTAAGAAAAAACATGTAACGTTAGGTCTGATCAGGTCGTAGAAATCGAGCGGCGCAAGTCGCAGCAAACCCGAGCACGGCGCCTCTTTAAGATAAGGAACTGTATTTGAAAATATTTAATAAATAAGACGGATTTATTAAAACTAAAAACAATCAACATCGAATTTTAATAATAATAATAAAAATCTTTTATAGAAATTTAGGAACTAGTATTTTTGATGCTATGTTAAAATTTTACCTTTCGTATGCTTATCAAAACTTGTGGATAGTTAATAATTACTATAATTGTTTTACTTTAAGCTTTGATTACGTCCTTAAGGGATTAATAATAACATAAAGACAGTAAAATAAATAGATTAACATAAAAGTTGAATAATTTAAAGAAGAACTAAAAGACCACATATAATATTTTAGTGGAAAGACAAGGATTGCGTGCACACATCTCTAGCAGGCACATCTTTACAATATGTGAGATAAATATCGTAATTGTTTGTGCGCTTGTATTTAAAGCGTCTTAGTTGATTTACAGGTAGGAATAGTGGTGTGTAAAATAGTGTTAATTGTAAAGTAGGATAAAGAAGAGTACATAAAATAATTAAATCCGTTATAAATGGTTTTGAACGTTTGGCGCTGGGCGGGGCAACCCGAAAAGAATGGAGTCATGATAGGACTGAATACCTATTTAGGTGATTTAAAATCTACACTCCGAACACGATTACATAATATATTATAAAATAAATAAAAGATAGTGATGAACCAAAATACAAAGTTACTGCAATAATTGAATAGGACATAAAAGTAAAATTAAAATAAATCTATTGAAGTATAGATTAAACATAAGAGTAATAATAATTAAATAATAAAAATAAATTTAACACACATACATAATGAACATAAAGAAATAAACAAAAACACAGAATTACAATATATATTTAAATAAATGATAAGCGTTTCAAAGTGTAGATTAGAAATGAATATGGTGTGCAGTCGATAAATTAAAAAAATTCAAATCCAGTTTGAACCACATATATAATGCCTAACGACTGCCCACCTCTATGATCGTGCAGATGTAAATCTAAAGTCGATTAACATGGGAACAGTAAAAATTTGGAATAAAATATAACCGTGTAAAGAATACCGACAGCCATGCACACCGACAAAGCAAATGAGTGAATAATTTTTGCCAATAAATCTTTATCTCATGCTTATTTTATTATATGAGGTCACATTTATTATGAAGAGAGTAAGAATAAAATAAATACAACAGTAAATAAAGTAACAACATCGATAAATAAAAACAAATTATAACATGATTTTGTTCCAAAGGTTACTGTTGCGTGGATTGTCGTGATGACGCTAATAGTGTCTTTTGTCGTCCACCCTGCTTGTAGTATCAATCGTGATTTATGTCTGACCATTGATGTAGAATGCTCGATACATGCAAAACTTACACTCATGCACACATCTTAAGCTGTTAATTCTGGCTACGATTTTCCTGATGTTATACCATTTAAATTTACCTTTAAACAATGACATCACCTAGACAGCTGAATCTAATAAATGGATTAACAAGCTGACAATCTTACATCTAAAGAAATACATTAAAGCCGACACTTTTAATAAGATAACTCCTCTATTATCAACAAAAAAAGAAATGTATTATAGATTCTTAGGAGACTAGTAAATTTTATAAGCTTAGTAATATATTACATGTTTCTCAGGAACAAGACTACTTCTTTAGGCTTAAGCAAGAATTTATGTCATGTCGTGTAATGAATATTGATTTTCTCGGATTATATGTATCTTAAGAACCTAAGAATAATGCTTAAGCAGTTGAAAGAGGATTACTTCACTCACCTTGAATTTAAATAAAGAACGTAATCCAATTTTCAACCAACTTAAAACACTTCAATTCTTCGATAAGAATCTATTGGTTTACCAAAAAAAAGACTGAAGGATATCAAAACAATTGCAATATAAGAATGACACTGTTACAGATTTAAAGTCTGTTTATAAAAATGTCGGCTTTAAGTACTTTTAAAAAAACATCTTCAATCACTTTATAATGAAAATATTAGTGATTAAAAATGAAAACATTCAATACAACAATTTATTACTAAGAAATAATATTGTCGATACAATTTTACAAATTCAACGACATAATATTCTGTAGTATTTAATACATTACTAGAGACACATGAAGACGAGAAAATGTTGTACATAAATGGATACTTGCTAATGATTCTTAAAAACTCTTTGCTTTAACCTATAATAATACATTAATTTAAAGAAATAGCAACACAAGGTTGTAGCAAGTACCCATTAAATGGAACCTTAAACGTGATTTCATGGTAATTACACTTACTTTGTAAGCAATCAGCGTTTAGCAAATCCTTGCATTTTTCGTGACACTTCACGCCACACTCTGTACACCTAACTCCTTGCCTAGCTATTCCCCACAATAGGCCTTCGCATTCGTAACAGTAAGTCGGTGAAGTTGCAGTCCACAGAACGAAATTGTGAGGGGTTGTTGATGAGATGGGATAGATGAGAGCTTGCAAGGTCTTCTTGTAAACGTGCATTTTCTGAAAAATACTTTAGCATGAGCTAATCCTTCTTTTGATTAACATATACTTAATTATTTATATTAAAGAAGGGATATAAATTTATAAACATACAAATTATTGCTATATGCATATGCATACAGAACTTTATTGTTATGCACGCATTGCTCAAAAACTACTGGACAAATTTCGATCTCGTTTGTCATTTAATTCATTGACCTTTAGTCCTTATTTACCAAAATAATATTTCTATAGCTTCATTTAATACAAAGTTTTAAGAAACTACGATTTTTGTAAGTATTATCCGTTCACCGACGTATTTTTCTTGCCCCGAAGAAGTTGGCAAGCGGTGAGATGCTTACGTTTTTTTTCCTATGTACATAAAATAGATAAGATATACACAAATATAATAAACGACTCAGAGGTATTTTTTATATCATAGGAAACAATCGGACAGGTGGGTCACCCGATGTTAAGTGATCACCACCATCCATAGACACTAGCAACACCATGGGACTCACAATTGCGTTGCCAACCTATGAATGGGGAGAAGGGGGGAGAGAAGTATTTACGTCGGTTTTTTGTTGATCGGGTGGTAGTAGCCCGGGTGAGCCTACACATTCATGCTGAAATCATTGATAGCTTCAGCCTGGTTATACCACCTACAGTACCGCCTATAGTTGCGGCAATTAGCTAATTTTTAATGTTACTCCTACGGAACTCGGTTATTGCACGAATAATTAGACATCCCTTTTTTACAAATACAATTTTTTTATAAGCAGAACTAAAAAAAAACTTACCAATTCTTCGTCATTCAGAGTGGCACGATGCACTGCTGATGTCAATCCTGCATTCCTCTTTGTAGCAGCCATAGTCTAAAGAAATTAATTAAAAATATTAAACAAAACAGGGATCAATATGAGTTCTTCAATTTAAGCAAATTTGTTAGTTGTTCCAAACCAAGCTATATCCAACCTGATTCTCTAAAAACTTTAAATATTTATAATTTTTTTCTCTAATTTAAATTCAATTTGAATCATGCTTCATAAGCTGTTTCTTAAGGCTCTGCTTAAAAGTAGTATGTATCTAATAAGTCTTGCTAAGCTTTTGCTAAAATTTTGAAACATTTTTATTGTACTACCAATAACTTACAAAATTCAAACAGCAAGTGCATGTGAGGTATAAAAATGCATACAATGTATTTGTGACTCACATGGATATGTAAAATGATCATTTTTTGTTAATACAAAGGTATGGAATTCTATTAATCATTGGAAGAATATTAAAAATCATGTCATAACGAAAAGTACGTGCATTTTTACTCATTAGTTTATGTCCATTATACTCTTACTAGAATAACGTTTAATACAGTATAGTTTATAATATTGGTAACAGCATTTTAAATAATTTCATACACAACAATATAATAACATAATTACATTGTACAAAATTTTAAAGCAAAAACATGCATAGGCATAACTAAATTACAAATATTAAACTTATTTAATAAATCATATCCATACAAATAGATTACATTGAATTAGTGAAAAGAGAAAAGATTTTTTTTTATAAACACTCCATAATTATTTTATCTTCTCACTACTAATTGACACATGCATAGAAAAAGAAAGTGTTATTGGGAGCAAAATACCTTGAGAACCTGCGGGTCCGTGGTAAGGGGGTAAAATGCAATGATATAATTAATATTCATCAGGTAAAAGTCTCGTCTCTTTTGATTCTATGGTTCCACTATATTATTCCGGTGACCCCTAAATTATAACTAAGCTGAGATAAAAACTAAGGTAAGGTAAGGCCATCTAAATAATTAGAAGAAAAACACATAAAGGTAACATCGAGACATCAATGAAGAGAAAGAAGGCCTTTTAGATTACAAGGTATAGAGAAGATTTGGACAACAAATGGGGAGAGAGGTATTAGGCTAAAATTCTAAAGGGTTGACAAACTAAGTTACAATTCATAGAGTTGTATTCTAAACTATTAATTTCAAAGGTACCCCATCCCTGTTACAAAAAATTCGCTGATTACATAGTGATGATATGAATAGTCTCCCCATGAATTGTTCAAAATAAGGAAATTTTCCGTACTTAATAGAAGAAAACATTTATTACGCGCCTAATAATACTAAGCATCAGGAAGCGTAACGTCGATGCTAGCTGTAAACATTTACGACCAGTTTCAAATATCTCTACCTTCCATTATCTGGAATGTAGATGTACCTTTATTATTCTCGAGGTAAATTCTTGATAGGTACATTAAAACGTTTAGACATCTATTGAGATAGCGAATTGAAACCAGCCAGAGAGAGAGAGAGATAGCACTCTTATCAGATGGTTCGTTTAGGGAGACAATATAAAAAAGTTACTTACAAGTTCAGAAACGAGCGGGATTGACTTTCTTCTGGGTCTGATGTCTGGCATGCTGTCGATGTTACTGTAGAATGGATTATCTCCCGGATGCCTGTAGGAAAGTATCTTACTATACAACTTACTTACTGCTACTTACTTACTACAAAATTCTACTACTTATTTACTTACTATAAAATAATAAGTATGCGGAAATTTAAGTCTACTATGTATACTTTTCCCCCGAGTTCAAAAGAGGAGGCGTTTTTTTATCTTTGTTAATCCAAATTTGTATTAGGTATGAAATTATACATACAATATATAAACACTACACGTGACTGAAGAGTGAATCTAAATTTTGTAAGTAGAAGTTATGTATGTTGGTTGGCACATATTTTTTTTATCCTTAGCCTATTGAATCCTTTGTGTTTTTTGATATTAAAATCGGCTTATTTTTTATTGTATTTTTGATCAATTAATTCTAAAATTATTGGAACTAAAATATACAGATTGCAATATAATAAAAATATAGTGCCTTAGAGGCTCAATCACACCAAAATTACAGAATATATTGGCACAAGACTATGACCGTTTGATGCGATTTTTTTCGTAGACGCTTCTAGATTACTTTTTTTTTGGATTCGTTCGACCCTCTGCTATTTTGTAACATCCAACAAGGCGCGCGTGAATCGAATAGCATTCATTAAATATAATAAAGTTAAAAAAAATAAAATTAAAATATTATTAGACATACCCATTTCCTCTGCCTCCTTGATCGTTGAAACCACCGGAGCCATTCTAAAAAATAAAATAAACAATTAAAAAAAGTAAAAAATAAATAAAAAATAAAACAACATTACTTTATTAAAAACCGACAACATTTAACTTGGAGTACTAACAATAAATTCTCACAAACAGCTTATATAAATACATACGTTTATAAAGAATTAATAGCTTTTGTAATACAACTATTACAGTATACAAATCAGTTATTTAAGGTGGCAGTAACTATAACGTCAAGTAAATTTCTCATAATTAACTAATACATTACACTGTTCAACAATAACTCATCACATAATTATATATATTGTATTTAACCAAACAAATAATAAGGTTGATTTACGTAAACACTCGAAACCTTAAAAAAATCATATTATA
The DNA here is from genome assembly GCA_014332785.1 of Antheraea mylitta. Lineage (NCBI taxonomy): Eukaryota > Metazoa > Arthropoda > Insecta > Lepidoptera > Saturniidae > Antheraea > Antheraea mylitta. Next base: position 6,162,988 of record JACEII010000012.1, read on the forward strand.
ATTTTCACTCTAAGATATTTTTTCAACACCTAAAAGCGGCACTTTACTTAGCTTATCCTGTTTTTTATCTTGGCTATTTACTAATAAACTATAAAACATATGTATTTCTGTAACAACGTAAAGGGACAACAGTAAGCATATTTTACACTTTTAGTCATACATCAAATTACTCTTAACACACGACACCCACTTTACCGCGTAAAAACGCATTCGTATGGCAAATAGTGCGCGTCTAAAAACAAACAATAACAATCACTTGTGAATTTCCATACATGCTTTCCCGAATTAAATTCTGCCCACTCCAATCGCGCGTGAAAGAGCGTATCGTGAAAAGGTTGCAAGTGTAATCTATTTAATTTAACCATTCTTACGTGGTTCAACTAATTCATGCATACCCCGTTGACACGTACAAATAATAATCCTACATGTACAACAAAATGAATAATACAAACAAATACCCCCATAAAGCTATGTTTTCAATTGTACTGTAGCTATTATATCCATATTGATTTGCAAACGTAACAATGTTTGACAATCCGAGTACATGACGTAACTATCTAATACTAATTCTGTAACACCTCATGCAGGTTTCATGTGTATTTATAAGAGCCATTTCAGTAAAACACCTCGGTAGTTTTAACTCCATAATTATTGATCAGTAATCGTAAATATATTTGGTTTCATTATTAAACACATTACCGATTTGCTAGATAGTGAGTTTTTAATGTCTAAAGTCTATTATAGGGTGGATCAATATGTGAATCATTATGACACCTGGAAATGACGCCCCTTTGGACATCCAATAAAAACGAATGTAACTGTTTTGAAATATACATAACATGAAGAGATAAACCAGATCGAGTTTTTTGCCGTTTCTTATCGATAACTAAGGTTGTTTGTACCCAAACCGGTGGTAGTTTTGACATTCACAAGCGCCTTCTCAGGGCCTAAATTAAATAAAGTACGTTTTATTTTCAGATTATTTCCTGGTTTAAATTAATTGTACAAAACATATAAGTGATATTTATGAAAAGGTTAAATATTATCTCAAATACAGCGACACAGTTACACCTGTCAGCTAGTAAAATGCCGCCATACAATAGTCCGCTACTTATATTATAATATGTAATACAATGTGCCAGCTATATAATTTTGTAAGTGTAAATAGCTATACAATCTAAGCCGTGATTACTAGGTTAATATATTACCATGTATCTATACTTCGTTTATACATAAATTTAGCGATAAAAGACATGGAGATGAAATGTATTCGTAAGTCTTATCTTAATATAATATCATACTATTTTCAATAGTATGCCTTTGATTCTTTCTTCGATTATAACATGTTTTTATTTTGTTATTACTGATAATAACTAACCATTAAGTTACGAATGGCAGCGCTTTAAGCGTTTTAAATAAATATTTATTTTATATTCCTGATATGAGATGATATGATAATGAATGATTTGTACATCAGAAAACTCGGGATACTGCACTAAAGTTAAGAGGGACATCCATGAATACGATTATGGCTTAACACCGACGTCAATATAATTTTACTAAATACCGAATTATCTAAATATAACTAACCTTTATATAATACTGATTAAGTATATATTTATATATCTGTAGCATTGCATTAATATATCAAATACATAAAGCACGTACAGCATCGTTAAAAATTGAATAACCAATATTTGTATATGTAATATTTTAAGTAGTCAAATACATCAAAGTAGACATTTTTTATAATCTATTGCAATTATTGATGCGAAACATCTAAAACGAGGGTTAGACCGACTATTGGCATGGCGACGCGTCGCCACGGTATACGTCGCTAAGCTATATATCTTAGAATCAGTTGTATTTCATGAAGATAAATGTTAATATTATATTGTTCATTATGCCATGCCATATTTATTTCAATGTTTCACATCAGCGAAGCGTGTCGCAACGGTTCACTTTTTTAGCCTTTCTATTTGCCTCAATAGTATTATTACAGGGTATATCATTGCCTATATTAAAAAGTATATTACATACTATTGCTTAAAGCACCAGATGGAATGCATATTATACTTATGTGTATTACCGGTTCAAACAGAACGGTCCTCTGGTTGAAATAATGAGATTTCACAACCGCAGTTTAGGTGTAAATTGAATAAATGATTAATTTGTAACAATACCTGCACATAACTGTTTCCTTATTTTGTATTTTTTCTCTCCGTAAATCTCTACCAGACTAAATGATTAACTATATTGTAATTATAAGAATAACACATCCTACCTCTATTCTAATAGTTTGTTAGAATTACTAATATCTGCTATAAATATATAAAGCAGTTAATATTTATGGAATAGCAACCACTAACCTATACTAGTTTCTTTCGTTTTTTTTTTAAGTTACAATGAAAGTGTAAGCTATATTTGAATTTATTATTTGCCTATTATTTGAATTTAACTCTTAACTCTAATCTCGTGAAATTTTTGCATAAGATAACTTACTCCTGCACTGACTTTATCCTTCTCAGTAGACGGCGTTGTTGCTGCGGGCGTCTCAGATATTTTTTCTTCGGCTTTTCGATCTTTTAGAGCCTTCAAAAGCTTCCATTTACTACCGACAGGAGGTTCTTGCGTCGCAGGCGGAGCTTCAACTGGCATAGCTTCTTGATGAATTTGAGGCATATCATAATCTTCATCAAGTTCGTCCCCACTAATTACTGGACTGTCGGGTCCCGATGTCTCGCCTGAACCAGAATCATAAGATTTATCTTCTTCATATTCTTTATCATCATCTGTAGTGTCAACAGATTCTTCAATGGCTGGGAAAGTTGTTATATCTTTCCACGTTTCTCTGATAGGAGACTCGTCGTATTTATGTTTTGTTGTTGCCGTTTTCAATTTCAATTCTCTGAGTACATATGACATTTTTTCTTTCAATACTATTTCAGGTTCATCAGATTCCTCCTCGATTTCAGGCTCCTCGGGCAACGTTTGTTGTCTATCAGCTTCTAGCTGTGATTGATGTTCCATTTCTTCTAATTTTCTCAGCTCATAACAATACCATTCATCTTCTGAGTCTATACTGTCTTCAGTGCTTTGCCTTCTAGAGGATACTCGAGAACCACTTCTCCAAGAATGTGTACTTCTACTGTCATCATCATCATGCTTATTAGGTATCTCTAAACTCTGTTGATGGCGTGGTTGAAATTTGATTGGAATACCACGAGTACTTTGAATTGATGGACTCCTTTCTGTAAAAATGTTTGAGTCATCTGTTACAGTATTATTTTTTATTTCACATGTCATGGTTGAACTTATACTTGTTTTACGATTTTTTTTGTCCTTGTCATGTAATGCTTCTTCATTTGGTTGGTATTGGTTTTCTATTTCTGTTTTTAATGGTGAAAGATCATCTGTTTGATCTTCAGATACGGAAGTCGACTTTCTAAGGCGATATTTTCCTAAAGCACGAGATACGGCAAATTCTTGCGAACTTGCACTATATGATTTATTACTATCATTTGATCCTTCATCAGATGTTGCAGCAGCCTTTTTTACATCACCTACTGTGGCAAATAAAGAAGCAGGCGATATATTTGTATCTTTTTCTTCTTCATCATATAAATCTACATTCGAAATGTCTGTATCAATATCCAATTTTTCAAGTTCCTGTATATTATCTTTATTCATTTGGCTTATGCGAGCAAAGTGAAAATCAATATCGTCACTCTTATCTCTTGGTAAAGCAGCTCCAGAAGGAATATTTGTCTCATTTTCTTCTATTATACTTTCTATGTCTTCATCTTGTAAATCGAGTCCTTGTTCCTGTAACTCCTGAATAATTTGCTGTTGCTCAACTATTTCTTGATTATTTAATTTTCTTTGCTTTGCTTTAGCAGGTACTTTGGCAAAAACATTGTTTTCGTGAGCAGAATCAGAAAAAACACTATCACTATCTTCTGACTGAGCACTAGATCGACCGCCAGACCACTCTGTTTCCGAAGTTTCTGGATCTGATAAAGATTGATGGCTAGCTTGTTGTTTTCGTCGCGCTTTTTGTAATAATCCTGACATTGAAGCTACTAAATGGTATTTCTTTTTTCTTCGCTGTGCCGTTAAAATTTTTTCTTTTAACGATTTTTCTTGTTGTGGTTGTTCCATAGTATCTACGCCAGATGGTAATGAATGAGATCTATGCTTTTTAGGTAAGTGTAAGTCCGGTAACCAATGGGTCATGGAAGACATAGCTGACTTTAAGGAAGAAGTTCGTTTTGGTTTCTTATCTTGTTTATCTTGAGACTTTCCTTTTAAGTTACTAGATATAGATAAGTAGCCTGACTCTGAAACAAGTACACAACTTGAGTCAACATACTGCTCTTTTCTTATTTTCTGATGATCTGTCATTTGCTTTTCATATACTTGATTTTCATACATTATATTGCCGTTACGTTGGTCATATTGTTGTTGTTTAAAATATTCTTGTTGTAATTGATTTTGAAATTGTTTTCTTTCAGTAATGCTCAGAGAATGTGATTTTAAACTAGATGTTTCTAAGGAACTTGTAGGTGACCTACTACTACCACCTTGCCAAGGAATCTGATCATCAAAGGAAGTTCTTTTTGGAGATTCGTATCTACTTGAAGTTGGATAATACGACAGGGCATCTGTCAAACTGCCTGATGGATAGACAGGTCGATGGCCTGATGTTTTATGACTACTCTGATATAAATTATTATCGTTATTTACTGATGAGTTTGCTTTTATTTGAGGTCTTTTATTTACATTTGCTCCTGAAACCACTGTTTCAGCATGATAGCTTGGTTCCGGTGGATAGGTATCTAACTGTGGCCTCACTACAATTTCAGAAATTTCATTTCTATCTAATAAATCGGAAAAACACTTATCGTCAGCGATAGTTTTTCTAGGAGTACTGTATACTGTTGTAAATATCGGTTGCCTATTACCCGCAACAGAATATATTGAAGGAGCTTCATTGCTATAATAATATTCACTAGTATTACTTCGTTGTGTTAGCTGATCTCCACTAGAATATGATAATCCTCTGTTTATATATTCATCCCCGATATTTACATTAATTTCGTTGACGTCCAGCAAACTACAATGTTCCTTGGCAGGTTGATCAGTTTTTCGATAATTGTATTCGCTTTTTAATGTTTTATTCTCATATAAATATGAATCTACCAATGTTTCCAGGTATGGCTTAGAATCCATTTCATATGAGACTCTTTGTAATGATTGTGGAGAAAGTGCTCTTATTTTGTGAGAATCATGAGCTCCATGAGAGATTCGGCCCATTTTAGGTGAACCGGGACTTTTCTCCAAACTTGACCATCCACTCATTGAAGATAATCCAGAATCTGATTTTGCTGTAACAATATTCGCGCTATCTCTTTTTATATACTTAGGCGAAGTTTTAGGAGATTTTGGTGACCTTGGACTTAATCTCATGCTATCTGGTAAAATTGAGTTCATGGTAGATAACATCGTACGGTGTGTGGATAATTCATTATTATTATCAATAGATCGAAAAATATCTGTTCCATTTGGTGGTGCCGGAGGAGGCGGACTTGGAGATTTTCTAAATCTATTTTCTTCGTATGTCAATTCTAAAATGCTATCATGAGGTTCATTATAAACCTCATGTATTGATAAAGGTGAATGTTGGCCTGAACTAGATTTATACACCTCATTCAGTGGTTGTGTTAAAATTTTACTAGTATAATAGTTTGACCTTGACGAGTCAGTTATTCCATAAGAAGGGCCATATTCGAATCGATCTCTAGAAATAGCATTAGGGGATTTAGAAGCTTTAGCAGCATTAATTTCTGCGTTAGCTACTGCCGAACTATATGCTAGACGGCCAGTGACAGTTGTATACGGTTCCGTTGTAGTCCTTTCCGGGACATATTTTCTACGAGGTGATACATTTTGTGGTAGGTAGTCAATATTTCTTTCTGTTACAGGGTTATCGGCAAGTGACGTCCGAGATGGTGATTTTTCTCTAACAACTGAATCCTTGGGCATATTGAGCATGAAATCATCAAAACTTTTCATCATGTCATTTATACCCCAATTTTCACTACCAGTATAGACATTTTTAAGCTGTTCATTTATAATATTGCCATCTTCAACCAACGTTTTGGCTTCTATTTCTCTGTCTAATTTTGATATTATCTTTGGTTCTGGACTGAGAAGTCTAGTTTTTAAGTCTTTTAATTCCCTTGAATCTTTATGCAATTGAGTTGTCAGCCTATCTAATTCGTGTAATTTATCTACTGTAATTTTATCTATTGCGTTTAATGCAGATAAATGCACTAAATCTCTTTCGCTAATATCGGTTGCACCCTGTAATCCACGATAATCTTTATAGTCCGTAGAACTATATATTTGTCTTGCACTGGTTTGGGCAATTTCTAGATCAGTATCCTCAGGAGCTTCCCAAATCATGTCTAATTGCGAAGGTGGCCTAGATACTTCATCACATACAAGATCGTCTCTATATGCTTGATTAAGGCTCTTATAAAATGCCTCATTAGATTCCATTACTTCTTCTTGAGGATTAAGTAATACTGATGTTCGGCCTATATCTAAACCTTCCTCTATACCATCTTCAACTGTTCCGTTTCCTAATATTTCTCTGATTACTTCGAGTCTGCTCATTGGATCCCTTGATGTAACAGTCCGACACGTGTAAAAGTCTAGTAGAGTTGATATTACGCCTTGTTGATCAGCAAGTAGTGCTTCGAGTCTTTCTAGTCTTTCCCACATCCTCACGTATTCTTGACTAAGCAAATCAAGTGCTCGCCAAGCGTATTTAAGTTCAGTTTCAAGAATGTTAAGGCGCGTTCCTAAGCGCTCCATATAGTCACTGATTATGTAATCGCCAGAATAAGGAGGAATATCAGGAGGAAGAATAAGAGAACCGCAGTCGTCCATATCGACCTCGGCAACCCCACTCCCTCCGGCCTCGCTTTCCTCCATCGCAACGCCTGCACCTGCCATAGCATTGTCGTGAATTTCGCGCATCATCTTCGGATTGGACAGTGGGTTGCACATAACCTTTTTCACAATGACTCATCCCATATCGTTTTATTGTTGACAAGTTTAACACACAACAGTCTTTCTACTAAAGTCGCTAAAACCATTTTATCACTTTTAATTTAGCACATATTGTTCAGTTTTAATATCTTATTATTATTTTAACACTTTATGTATACTTTGTACTTCGACGGAATTATATTGATAATTCTTTTTTTTTTTTTCAAAAATATAGTTTCATTTACACTTATCACTGTACTGGAAAATAAATAGAGTTTTGGTGTTCATTCAGGATACACTGATGTGGACATAAGCTCACTTATGGCCACGTCAGTGTCATGCATCGGGAGAGAAAGACCTCGAAGGAACATGTAGATACTGTGCTCTTAATTTATAGAGCATTTTTTAGGTAAATAATAGTAACTTGAAGATTTAATGTGAAGTTATTTCGCAAAAAAAAGTCAACATGTTCCTGTTGGAGGCAGCTAAGCGATTCGAATTCGATTCCACGTGAGCAAATTCGACTCAGAGGTGAAAGGCGTCGCCCAGCAAAGTAAGGAAATGGGATGAAATGAAGGGAAATTAATGCCGAGTTTCCGCCACCGCTTCGCTTAATTTGACCTTGGATATATTGGATTACGAAAGTTGTCACTGGTGTGGTAAACAAAACTATAAAAAAAAACATTGTAACGATCTGTGAGGTTGATTCACGTGTATTTACGTAAGATCTTGCCAAAACCGCGGTTTCTTCAACGTTTAAGTAAAAGCGTATACTGTTGTACGTGACACGATTCCGTGAACAGAGTGCTTTGATGGTATAACATAGAAAAATATTTGGAGTAATATTACATAATACGTGAAGAACGACATAATAATACGAAGGCGCCATGTTTTATTGGGATAGATACTGAAATGGTCGCAATAAAACTATATTTTCATACACATATATTTGTATGAAAATTCGTTTGTACCCGTATAAATAAGTAAACTTCATTACTTTATTAATTGAGTTTTATTTCTTTTTTTTATAAGTTTTTTTTATATTATCAATATGATAAGAACTTTTACAACTTTGGTAATGTTTATAAACTCTTTCAATAAATACAAATAAAATATCTATATATTTCACTATGTATATATTATATTAAATATCTATTTAAAAGATATATTGATATATCATTTGTAATTTACTCTCCATAAATTATGTATGAAAAATTCAAATCATATTTATTACTACTCCTTCAAGTTGTCCATTAATATACAATGATGACTGAAATTTCTACAACTTTTAATGAAAAAAAAATTGAAATGTCCCAAGAAATTCATATGAAATATAGTAACATATTCGTAGTAATAAATTAAACGGTCCGTTATTTATCCAGTCTAATCTTCTAAACAACTAAACTGATAATAGCGAGTCCTTTATACAGATAAAGTATTTTTATTTAGTGATTAATCACGTGATATAGCGCTCAGATCTGTCATCTCCATACATTTTTCCATTTTCTATTTGCGTTAGCAATTCTCGATAAGCAATCACCTGATATAGCGCTCAGATATGTCATCTCCATACATTTTTCCATTTTCTATTTGCGT
>JACEII010000012.1:6171652-6182363 GCA_014332785.1 Antheraea mylitta
GATCAATCAACATCAGATAACCCATCGGTTCGTTTCGCCTCTTATAACATAAAAAAACAGCAATAATAAAATATGTAACATGGTAACTTAAAATCAGTCGTAAAGGTTAAGTAACAATAACCAAATTAGCATGATAATATAAAAACAGACCAGATTTAACACTAAGTTTATATACAACAAAAGTACTATCAAGAGACCGAAACCACACACACGAACTGTTTACAAATAAAATCAAATTTCAGCAAACGGGTTTTAAAATAATCTATGGCAAAATATCGTCTCCATTTACGAGTCAAAGAGACCGATGCAATCGTTTTCCGATACCTCACTTTACAATGACCACAGTTGGTTTACCAATAAGGGGATACACTTAAAAGGTTTTGCTCTATGTGGGTGTATACTATACTCGCCTAAAGTAACAGGCCGTTTGGAACAAATTCACTTGAAACTGATCTAGTAAACTGTATTACGGTCTATAAGCTCAGGCATAGAAATTTCCAGGCATACTTACATCTGCTGGCACTTAAATTATTAAATCTATAGTTAATAATATTATAAGCGTCGTGTGATTATTTCAATATTCTAACAAGATACTGGCTCCCTTGTTGAGACCTTCCAGGGAGTTTTTGTGGCATCTCAGAATTACATGCTCCGTGGTATTATTTTTCATTCACTTCACTCATGCACAATAAACTAACAATATTGCATAAAACACCACCAACGTTACATAATACAGAGTCAAGTAACACAAGATTATGACTAAAATATAAAATCCACTACATGACAGACTGAAATGCCGCCAAAACTCTTGCCATAGAGAAGTGGGACAAGCGTTTATTTGTGGTTTTTCCTCTATAAATGTTTTGTTAAGATCATAAACTACGCATACGGAACCTCGTATGTTAGCTACTATAGTAATAAAATTACTTTCTTCTATTCATTCCCGGATTCTTAGCGTGACCTTGGTTCACATTATAGGTATTAAGGATTTTTTTTTTTTTTTTATTATTTCTTAGAATATGTGTCACAATAATATACAGTGTATAAGGATTTATACATTATATTTTTTACAATTACGAAATGAAATCTATTTAAAGAAAGGATGGATCATGGCGTAGGTTTATCAATAATGTTCACAAGTTTTTTTCGCTAATTTCTTTACTTCCTTCATTTAATCAAAGACGCTCAAGACTCCATAATACTTGGGCAAGAATAAGGAACGGAATCATACACATATAAACCTAACGATCATCCAAGGGCATTTTTATATACCTCACAGCAAAAGATTCATAGGAAAGTTGTAACAAGAGAACCACCATCTTGTTATTACGTTGAAATAATCACAAGACACTTTACTTAAATACAGAGCTCCTGACTTATCCTGATATCCTGACAAAACATGGACATATCACAACATTTTTTAATGATTATTCAAAGATTAAGAAGATAAGAGATGTCTGAAATATTATGTAGAAGATTTGGCGCTTAAGCCTTTACATTGATTTGGACTTACAAAAAAAAACAGACTAAAGAATATATGGGAACTATCCGTATTGACAACTTCAGAATTTGCAAAAAAAAAACGACTTGAAAATTAAGATAAAGAAGATGGTTAAAAATTTACGAAATATTTTATAGAAGATTTGGCGCGTATGCCTTTATATTAACTTGAACATATAATAAAACTCACAACAGAATATACAAGAACTACATGTATTGACAACTTCAGAGTTGGCAGTATGGGATTAAAACAAAACATATTACTGAACCCATATTTACTTGTAAAATATATAGTTTCTTAAATGTTTAATATGTGTATATTAGATGAAGCCATCGTGATAATTCATTTTTAGTCAAGGATGTGTAGTCAAAACAATAAAAAAATCGAAATCCATCAATTAGTTTTTGAGTGATGTGTCCACAACGCAGGACTTCTATAATTCTAACTATAAATATTTTATTCCCAATAAGGAGATTATAAATTCCGAGAAATTGTCTTCATATCAGATATAAGTCTCGTAAGTAGTGACTATGAAGTAATACAGAGCTTAAATGTTTAATACAATGACATGATAATAAAAAAGAATGGCTTCCAAGTCAACAAATTAACCAATAGCTATGCAAAATAACCGATTGTCTCCCTTCTCCTGGAACGAAATCTTATTAGTACCAATGACCGACTCTCTTTGGAATGGCAATCGCTAGACTGTTGGACGCTGGCCAAAATACACCACAAGTTTTGCTCGACGCTAATCTGATTTGTTCTTCCCAGATCGAAGGGAAAGTGTTAAGGACTTTTAGTGACTTGTTTTGGTATTGAACATTAAATTATTTTACAATATAGGTTTTAAATCTTTGATCTTGCAATTACTAATTAAGATAATTTTAATTGTTTGTAACGTTTTTCAAGTTGATATCGTATATGCCAAAGTCAGTTTATTTGCTTGTTACGCTTTAACACTTAAAATATTTAACCAAATACCATGAAATTTCGTAGAAACACTGTCAGGAGCACAGAACAGGGATAACTTTTACTTAGAAAAAAATATTATTATCGTTGGATAAAATATTGTTTTTTACTACATTAAGGTGAACAAAAACTGCGAAAAAAAGGTATTATATACATTTTTATTTTTATTTTAACAAGCCTATGTTCCTAGTACGGCATTTGCTAATTGACCAATTATTATCAAAATGTAGTACATTCTAATTTAGTTTCGAATGTTCAAAAATCCGGAAAACTTAAAATATTGCATAATAACGTATTTTGTACTATTTAAAGTAAATGTATATTCTAAGATACACCAGTAAAAAAATAACCAGAAAATGTAAAAAAAAGTATATTAATTGAAAGAAAAGTATAAATTGTTTATTAATGTAACGAGCTTCAACAAAGTTGCGAATTAAAGCAAAGTAGACGATAATATAGGCGGCAGTTAAACAGTTAATAATTTGTTCCGTAGAATGGCTATACTTGAAACTTGTATATTGACCAAAATAAACCATATATCAGCAGGACATTAATCGGATTTGTGGATTGGACGCCTTGTGGAAACCAATAAAATGTTTATTCGTTCCTTGAGACAATCCTTATCGTTAAATCATGAAGTGACGTATAGCATGGATTATTACAATACTTTATAAATGTTCTGTACATTTTTTTTCAGTAAACGTATTCATAATTATGATCGCGGGCTTAGCTATATTTTTGAGTATATCTCAATATTTACTCGGAACAAAACCTTAGTACTAGGCTCGTTTCTGTACTAATAAGAATCTATTCTACTTGATGTCTTATATGATATATGACCATTTAAATTAATCTTCAATATAGAAGCAATTTATGTATGTGAGACATTCAGGAGACCGATGTTTCATGTTATAACCTAACCTTACTCAGACGATGCTCAAACCAATAATCTAAGTGATAATAAAAAGAATACCGATGGAAATAATTCTGTAAAATTGTCAACGAAAAATCCCGTCGTAATCAAGGTTAAATTATTCATACTTGTATATTCAAAAAACAAAAAAGAATTTAAGATAAAATATTCAGCGACTCGGACACTTAAGAAGATTATAAGTACGAAGTTTTTTTTGAAAAAGAAATGTCCTTTATCTTCACCGCTATGCTTACTTTGTATTATTTTTAAGAAACATTTTCTTTTTTAGATAATCTTCGCGCTTCTTGTCGTCTACTGTACGTTATTACTTTGCAAGGACATCTTCAACATATCCTTGAACTGTCTCTGCGTAAATTAAGTGTACAAGTATTTGATTAATTGGACGTTGCTATACAAAAGTTGGAAAGTCTATGGATAGATTTTGTTACTACTACTGAGTTATAGGCTACAATATGCCCATGTGATAGATGAGCTTGGAGACAGGTTATTAAGTTTAGATACTGACATAGATTGGTAAGAGTTTGGCGACAGATTTTCAATTAGAGCGTGTTAAATGAAGAGAACCATTACTGATGATAAATGGAGAATATTATACAAGGTAATTGATAGTAGATTAAAGTAATGATAAATCAGCTATTTCGACACATGCCAGATTTAGTGGCGCGCGGTCGTCTGTGTCGCACAAATGGACTGAAGATTATTATAGTAGTGCAGTGAGCAGGGAAAGGTGAATTTAAATGTTGGCAACTGTTCAAATGGTCACAGATGGAACGCATCAGCTGTTAAAGGAAAATCATTTCGTAACATCTCACTGTAAACGAGTACACGGTCTGTAGCCTTATTCTGAGTGAAGCCATCAAAATTATAATTCTACTATATACAGTTTTTTAAAATCAAAATTAAATTATATTCAATTGCGTTTGTGCTCTTAAGAAGGGTCTAATGAATTTCAAAAATATTAAAACCAGTTCTGAGAACATTGTTTTAGACAAAGAAAGCTAAGAAATAAACACAATCGAGCATTCAAAGATTTTTCTAGAAATTTGGACTAATGTATAAATTACCATGAATACAGAACATGATTATTTTAATAATTACTAGTATATTATCCTGAGGCCGTAACGACTTTTTGGGTAAATATAGGCACACGCACGCCATGGACAAAGGTAATTACTAAAATACACCATATTTCATATAAAAACAATAACAGCTCACATATCTTTTTACTAGTAACTAACTCTATGGAAATAACTATATGAGTGTCCCTTGCATTGTTATATAAAATTATGTCATATTTAAATTTATTAATTAAACCTTGACAGTAATAAGAAACAAAAGCATCGCTAACGTTACGAGCTGACTCTTGAGAATAAACTTCAGGACGACTGTTATTGGCATTATGAGAATGGTTAGCTTTTACAAAATAACGATTTTTAAAAATTACATTTTTAATTTTTACAACTGAACTTGTAGTTTAAGAAAATTCATAATCCCGTCCGTAAAAACTTAACAGAAACCCTAGCACTATACGTAGTTACTTCTTCTGTCTTAACACAGGTTTCCTAAGTTTTGTTCTCGTCTAAGCATATCAAAAATAATGGTTTTATAGTTTAGCCCGTTTGCCGACAAAGCGATGTGATATTAGACACTTTGCAATGTTAAGATATCATGAATACTTTAAGTTAGAGATAGTTTGTGGACCACAACCTAAAAACGGTATAACTGTTGATTACGTGCTTTCCACAACCATCGGCAAAAACATAATATTTAAATATCTGTGCTCCATATATTATGTGCATGCTGTGACTATATCTAGAAGACTGCAATCATCACTTGGCCTTACAATACTTTTCATCCTTATGTATGTAACTAGATTGTAGTCAGTTTTGTGGACCAATAAACTAAAAAAAAAAATTGATCGATTAAAAAACCCTTTATTTAAGTTATATTTTTGCACAAAAAATCAGCTGTCTCAGATATTAGAAGCAACAGACAAGTCAATTTTATTTCTATATATAAGTGTAGCGGATTACGCTAGGATTTTCATCAGAATATTTCGAGCGTAAGCGTGGTTCCTTCCTGTCAGCAATTGTCGACTCGTGCCCGTTTCATTTCGTCAGCGAGTTTTCACACCTCGCTCTTACAAAATTTCTATATAAGGTTTTATTACATTTATTTTTAATCATAATTTTGTTTGATGATTTATGCATACCGTTGTTATATTATATTAAAATTAACCAAAATATAATAAGTTATTTAAAATAGTTAACTTTTAAAAGATATTACATTTCGTTTTCTATTACTTACAAATGTTTTTTTGTAATACAATTTATATACTACTTCCCTTTAATTCCACTTACTATTACTTCGGCCGGCTCCATTCTAATTAGTGTACTAAAATGAAACCCAATCTTCCGTTTACAGTACACGAGTAAGTAATAAACTAAAATGGTAATTAAGGAACTAACGCCAATCTGTCAATTCTGTCAATATTTTTTTAGAAAATCCCTACTGCCTTCTTTGTCATTTACTCACTTTTTATGTGGAGATTCTTTAAACCAAAGTTTTCACTTTTCCGTTCAATATTCTTTCATATCAACAATTGCAAACAAGACCAAAAAATAGTCAAATAGTTGCAGCCGTTTTTAAGCAATGCGCTTGCATACGTTTAGCAATTAATTTTTATTTCTATAAAGTATTATATCGTTCAATAATTACTTTTAAGCTAACCAAGCGAAATTGACAACCCATTGATTATATTACCTAAAATTTCAATAGCTTACGTAACCTATTTTTTTTTAATAATGTCATTTTTTAAAATAAATAAATGTAACTTGTTATTGACTTAATACTTATTTAAAGAAAAATGTAGTATTCAAAAGATATCCAAGAACTAAATTCTATAGTAAATTAATTTCACAGTTAATCTCGCCTCACTTGAAAAAATATCTATCTTCAGACAACGAAAACCACGGTAATCATATACATTCTTTACTTATTCATAGCGTCAGTAATATAACATTTTTGTATAGAAATTCTTATTGAGGTAAGTCAGCAAAACAGCCACGTCAATATGTCTAAAAGCCGCCTCAAAGCATGTATAGAAGAATATACGACAAAGGATTTTCTATTTCGATAGTCTTCAAAACAATGTCAACGTAACCATTATTTATTCATCAGCATAACAATAGTCCATTTCACATAGCTAATTTATTCAAGAAAACGGGCCGAACCGAGGTGGGTGTTTCTTGTGCTGAACCCGACATCGCTGACAGAGCAATTTGGCACGTAATGAATAATATCAAAGGGCTTATTTTCAATTGACGTATGCCGCACGGCGTCCCACGATCCCAAACACACCCTCCGTGTCCTCTGTGACCGACGTTATCTGGCTGGTGTTTTCCGGCGCGGCAATTTCATAAATTAAACCACCCTATGTTGTGAATACGTCTTCGGTAATGTTCTGCGTAGCTTGATTTAGGACTGGCTATATTGCACATTGTTGCCACGAGTCGAGAACTCGAGCGTGTTTTTGGATTATATTCACCTGTTTTTGTTGTAAAGTCGAATATTACATGAATTAATTTTACGAAAATTATATTATATGTGTCACGTTATTTATCTTACAGAAATTAACTTTCGTTTAATTAGTTGATTTCATTCATATTAGTAATGTAAATAAGCTAATTTTTATGTCCTAATAATAATGATAAAAAAGAAAGATGACCATAGATATGCTTTGTTTTAATTATTTAATCATGCTCATTATGTAGTAATGTCGATGATTTGTGATTTTCTACCATGTATTGTGGTTATTTTAAACCGTAGAATTAAATATTGTTTCATTTATAATACGGTATTGTTATTATAACTATGTATTATGAATTTAAAACGCTTCTACTTTTTAACTTCTCAACATTTTAACCTAGTTCAGGCTACGAGCACAGACTATTAGGCGTACAGGTAGTCGCGAGTAAACTAATCTATTGTTGTCTTAGAGAGAGTAGCTTCTAGAAATTACGATCATCTAATTAGTAAATGGAGGCGGGTTTTAGGACGATTTTATGTGCACTAAACGTAATGGCTTAAAAATCGTTTCACTTCTAACAATGTAATTTATTATTAACATATTCGTTTAATATTGTCTCTATAAATATTAAGTGTAATAAGAACATATTAATTTTTTTACTCTAATTTAACATTTTAATATTAAGGGTGGTCGTGGTTACCACGAAATAAAGAATAGCTTTCTTCCGTGGCGTTTACAGCGACAACAATGAAAACAAACAGAAAATATATTATTACGTAGCATTACAAAGAATAAAACATATCTCCCTGTGATGTTTTTAATTTTTTGAACAAGAAAGTAATTATTCTAAAATTACTGGAACTTAATTTTATGTACAAGAAATGGTGGCTTAGCGCTGGCTAGTTTGGATATTGTTTCGGTAAACGTATATTTAAATTTAGTGGAAACTCCCAACGTAAGAAGACATCTTAATGAGACTATATTACGGTGGTAGATTTTTTTCTTACATCTACCTTGCTGACTGTCATCCTCAAATGAACTGCACTCGAAAGATATTCCTCCATTTATGTACTATTTTAGAGTATATTGTCATTTATAAGGTAGAGTTGTGGCCTAAACCTATGAAGTGTATACAAAGTATTAAAAAATATAGAAAAAAATCTTACGATTCATCGCTATTAAATATTAGAACATTATCACGCAACGCATTAACGGGGAGGTGACTCGTATCAAATCGCGGCCTCCCCTCTCTCCCTAAATCTTTTATACTCACAGCGTATTAATGCGAGAATACATGTAAAAAGAATGAACAAACTTTACACCAGATCGAATGAAAAAGCAACAAGGTTAAAGCTGTGACAGAACGATAATGATAATGAAGAGAAAAATCAAATAATCAACATTAATGCCTCGACTGTTTTTTTAAGATCCAGATCTCAAAATGGCGGGTCATGTTTTTTTTAAATATCTAGCTAATTTTTTTAAATGAGAATTTTACATGACAAAATTTTTTTGTTCCAATCTTGTAATAAATACTTTTTTTTATTTATGTTGCCAACGGTCTGTTGATCAGTGGTTATAATAAGATTTATATTCGTTTGTATGGAGCCTAAACCCTTAGGGTGTTATTACAAACAAGTTAAATACGTTTAGAATACTTGCTTTAAAATGGTTTCCTATTAAATGTACTACAGTCGCTGAAAACATTGAACGCTGAACACAGCATCTTGCTATTTTGTCTCGCTTTGGTTAGGTTAAGTTAGACTTGCGAAAAACGATAACGCGAACTTGCCTTGGTCTAGCGCGGTGCATTTAATACGAAACCTTTTTAAAGCAAGTATTTAATACGTATTTAACTTTTTTGTAATAACACGGTTATGGTTTTGTGCAGTGTAGGAGTTTGAACACGAAATCTGATGTTATAATTTTGATGTATGTTAAAGAAAGTATAGAGAAAAAAAATAAACATTCATCCAACTAATGTTTAGTATTGTAACTAATTAATGTATCTAAGTATATGAAAAGTCGAAATAGGAACGGTAAATTCCCATTAGACCGAACAATTTCATACGTCTATCACCGAGTTTACCCTTTTCAATCTTTATTATTACTCAGGATTAATGAGCCAGGACTGTATTACTAATACAAATATACATATCATATTTCCTATAATGTGGGCAACAATTAACGTCTTATGTAGGTAATTTTGTAGGTGGTAGAGCTATGTTGAAGCTATTACTGGTTTCAGCATGAATGGGTCGGCTCGCCGGATGTAGTACCACCTTCTCACAGAAAACCGACGTGAAGTAACAATGCTTGCATTGTTACATTTCGTTCGGTTAGTGAGAGCGCCGGAGACCCATCTCCTCATTCCCCTCCCCTCTCCTCTCCCCTTACCCCCCTTCCCGATCCCTCTAAACAGAGGCTGGCAACGCACTTGCAACTCCCCTGTAGTTGCTAGTGTCTATGGATGGCGGTCATCATTTAACATGAGGTGACCCGCCTGTCCGTTTGCCTGCTAAATGATATTAAAAAAAAAGATAACTAGTACTGTTCCCTTAGGTAAACTATACAGTTATTTATCTTCATGATACACTTAGATTACATGTTTTTTAGTTTTCACTACTATTTATCACCTTTATCAACTCCGCTTGAATTACTATGTCCTTTGTATTCATAATTAATAGATTTAATAACAATGTAATGTTTTATACAAAAAAATAGTGCTCGTAGATCTGTACGCGTTATTTTATATTATTAACTAGCCTCTGCCTGCGACTTCGTCTGCGTGGAATAGTTATTTTGGGGTAACGCTAACACGCAGCGGAAGCTCTGAACAGGAAAAAAACGATTTTGAAACATTCTTCATTGTTGCTCCGCAGCTGTTGGTCTTAGCGTGATAATATATAACCTATAGCCTTCCTCGATAAATGAGCTATATGACTTTGAAAGAATTTAAAAAATTCTAAATTTAAGAAATCAAATCAAGCATGTAGTTCCTGAGATTACCACCTAAAACATCACAAACTGACTAACTCACAAACTTTTTATTAATATTATAGTATATATTACATGTATAGAATAGATTATCTTCTTCTCTATATATAAGAATAGTATTTATATTTATAATATTTGTCCTCATATTTTATAAATCATGTAATCTATTACTTTTAGAACTTTTAAATTACAATATTGTTAAACAAAAATTACTGTAGACATTACAATGTTGTGTTGGCAACTATCTTTTTCGCGAATAAACACTTAGCGAGTACAAATCGCGGCAATTTTTTTAGTCGCTCTGAATATTGCTAATCAGAGCACCAATTGAAGTATAAATATGCATAATATCAAGATCACTTGAAGATAAAAAAAAG
The DNA here is from genome assembly GCA_014332785.1 of Antheraea mylitta. Taxonomy (NCBI): domain Eukaryota; kingdom Metazoa; phylum Arthropoda; class Insecta; order Lepidoptera; family Saturniidae; genus Antheraea; species Antheraea mylitta. Next base: position 6,181,960 of record JACEII010000012.1, read on the forward strand.
TAATTTTAAATTCATATATTATTAGTCTAAATTTGTCTTGTATTACACTGATGACAATATAATGTGTAAGTCGGATGTTATTGCTATATTCAGAGAGGCCAGATTGACTAGGATTGACAAATACGTCTTATGTATTTATTTATAAAAATAAATTTCAATCAGGATTCGAATATTCTTCTTTTGTTTTTTCCTAGAGCGCATGGAGGACGTTGCCTCGCCCTGGTAATTAAAAAAATCTAGAATCAAATGGCAAATCCATTGGAGCATACACAACACAACCTAACCTTTTAGGAATTGTTCAGTCGCATACACACGGCCAAAGGATTATTATATATATGTATATTTATATTTATATTAATATATATATATATATATATATATATATATATATATATATATATATA
>JACEII010000012.1:6182373-6304736 GCA_014332785.1 Antheraea mylitta
TATATATATATATATATATATATATATATATATATATATATATATATTAGAAAATTTAATGAGTACTAGTGGGCGCCCAGTGGTTGACATTCGACCATAGTTAATTTTTTTTTTTAAGTTTGAACGTTATTAGGGTTCTTTTGTCAAAGGGTATTTCTATAATCAAAGGTTTTCATCATGGCTACTCAGTTATTAGCCATTTTCCATGATCTTTAATTATATAAACATAAAAAAATATATGTGAAAATGAAAATTTATATTAATTATAACTTTGAAACAAAAAAAAGGTGATAAAACTCTCAAATTCTAAGTAAACATAACTTTACGGAAATAAACATATTTATCGCAACCCATGAAAGACATAAAACCACTCCTGTCACCTACAAATTTTGACATCCAATAAAACCAAGGAGAATTAATTAATGGAATCATTGCGTTTTTGGTAATACTTATACGTGAGATTGATTAAATGCTACCAAATCTGGAGAACATGAACTACTGCCAGATGACAGTCGCTTTCTAATTAGAAAATCCTTATAGTATATAACTAGGGCTATGAAGTGTTATTTAGTAATACACTTCACAATAAATCTAATTGGTTTCTACGATACAGGATCGTATACACCTGTAGTATTTAGTAATAAGAATGCATAGGATGATAAACCAATTTTATTCTTATATTACAAGACAAAACTTATCGAGATCACAAAACTAAAAAGCAATGAAAAATTAAGTCCGCACAGAAATCAACTAGTACAAAGCGTGCATTGGGGACAACTTACTCTAGCAAATTCTCACGGTATTGGAAAGACCAAGTTTTTATGGGTCATTGTAGCCGCTAACTTATATTACGTGTTTGGTCGACTCACGCGAATCGCGGTTACTTTACAAGTTATAAAATTCATAAGGGAATTTCTTTTTGTCGAAGCTCATTGAGGATAAATAGGTCCTGATACGCACGCAACTGAAAAATGAAAAGTTTTTTACGTTGCCATTTTATTTGGGTCAGCATGTTCTTAGTTACTGCAATGTTACTTGAGAATGTTTTAGTATTTTTTATACGCGAATGTTTCATTTAAAATCTTTATGGTTTTAATCCTTGGGGTTAAGAGACTGAGAGGATCGCATTTCTCATGTTATATTATCAAAAGCATTCAGTGCCCAAGTCTTTATATATATATACTATATATACAACTAAGGCGTATAATAAGAATGTAAATCTAGTGTGTCTGTACTTTTTAGATATTAGTGAAAAAAAAATGTTGCATGTGTCTTCGAATAAGTAATAAGGTATATTTCCATCATTTTTTAAAATTTCTGTTTATTTTTTTGGATGAATACACATCACTGCTAAAGTACTGGGTTCACAATATAACCTCAATAATATCGTAAAGCATATTTTCAGGAGTAACTTATTCTTTGTTCTATTAAAATCGGTCCATTCTATCAAAAGTTATAGTAATTTGAATTACGACTCGAGTTAAGTGCGAGAGGGAAGTGCATAAGTAAATTGACATAATATAGTCAGGTGTTTTTTTTCTAAACTTGTTATTTTCGCAAAAGGATCATTTGGAATTGGCAAAAGAAACGGAGAGAGGGCTGATCGTAATTTTATACATTTCAGTACTCACTATTCTGACGTGTTGCATGAACGTAATGTTAAGTCACCAAGATTGTTAGTCCTGGTATAGCTATATACAAGTCAGAGTGAAAGTCGTGGTTATTTCAAAAAGATTTAAATGCAGGTAAGAGAGTCGTAATCAAAGTCCGTTGAATGTCTTAAGATTAGCAATCACATGCTTGACAAAATTATCGAACGAAAATATTAGTTACTACAGGGTACAGGCTACAGATAATTTTAAATAAAATCTGTGAAAACAACTACACCGCCAAAACCCTCTAAGGGTTAAAGGCTACAATTCCAAGAAAAAGTAAATAGGATTTACAAAGATAAAATCTATTTAGATTCGAAATAAACAAAGATGTTACTTTATCTTATAAAACTCCAACAAGATTGGATTGCTATTTAATATAAGATTTTTGTATGAGCTAACTTCAAATCGAGATTTCAATTTTAACTTTTTATTGTTAGATTTTAGATAAAGAAATATTTCAGTAGAAGCTTTCATCTTTAAATGTAAATTGCTGAAATATAACTACAAAGCAATTACGGATTATTTTTGACTTTGAAAAAATCAGTCTATTTTATTGTGACCTTTCAATTTTATTACGTTCTGCGATGTTCGGGTTTTTATTGGATAAAAGCCCATGAATAAAACCTTCTGACTGTAAATAATATATTCTTAACTAGCGACCCCTCCGGACTTCACACGTGTGCGATATGCTTACGTGATGTCATAAGTGTCTAAGCTGTTTGGATATACGCACTATATTATTATACTATAGTACTAATCAGGTGGTAGAGCCACGCTGAATATTATTATTGTTTTTCAGCATGAATGGGTCGGCTCGTCCGGGGTAGTACCACCCTCTCACAGAAAACCGACGTGAAGTAACAGTGCTTGCATTGTTATATTTCGTTCAGTCAGTGAGAGAGCCGGAGGCCCACCTCCCTTCCTCTTTCCTTCTTTCCTTTTCCTAGCCCTCCCCCTTCTCCCATATACAGGCTGGCAATGCACTTGCGACGTCCCTGATGTCGATAGTGTCTATGGACGGTGGTGATCACTTAACATCACGTGACCCACCAGTTCGTTTGCCTCCTATGAATTAAAAAAAAAAACATTATTTTATGGAACAAATTTCTAATGCTTTATCTTTTCATTATGCCATAGCTGATTCCTTTCGTAATCTGTTCTTTTATGCATATAGCTTATACAATTTCAATGTTTCACATCTGCCAGGCGTCCGGTGACGGCATAATTTTTTATAATTAATACTTCGGTTATATGATTTATTTGTTATATACATGATAGCTAATAAGAAATAACGTACATTGTATAACGCTTGAATTAAATTACAACCCTAGTCTAGTAAGACGAAGTCTCATAAATGAATAATATCGTTAACGTTTAATAATTTATCGGAGGGTTAATTTAAAGGTTACTAGGCCAGAGAATACTACTATACGTGTAGTTTATATGAAGTCTTAAATACAGTTACTTACAAGATTGGAGAAATAGACCACTTCAATTGCTGTTGTTAATGGATTGTCACTTCGTTCTGTATTATTCTTGAATTATGGTACTTTATGGTTTTTTTTAAATAAGATTCATTTTCATTTGGACTATATATTAATTATACTCTAACTGAGCCTTACTAAATTACTCGGTGTAGATAATTACAATTTGGTAATGTTGTCTTTATATTGAGGGCGTCCATTGATTATTGAAAGTCAATTCCTTAGGGGGAGAAAAGAAGCGGCTAATATTTTTCGAGTCGTATTTAATTGAAATTCGGTATTGTTACTTGTAATATAAAGGAATAAAAATAATAACCATTTTTTTTTTCGACTCATTTAACGCAATCAGGATATGAAAACAAATTACGAGTTTATACGATATGTAATTAATATAAATGAAAACACTAAGAAGAAATTGTATAAAATTGATAGCCAACACAAGCAAAATCGTTAAATTTGTAACTAGAGCAAATAAATACTAAATGTTTCCATAATACACTTCATTTACGATTGGTTTTATAAATGAACTTCAAATATTTAAATTGTAATAGAATATTATACAAAAAGTAATTACGTATGTAACACAATGATATAATATTTATGTTGGTGTGCTAAATATATGTAATAAAATTCTCTATTCGTTCTACTTCATGCTTCTCAAATCTGTAATTAAAAAGAGTATCACAAAATATAGATTTATGTATTACATCTGAAGGAAAATATTTCTATGCTCTATTATGGCCGAGTTAAATAAATAACCCAAAATAAAATCCCCAATATATCATGTTCTATATCATAGACTGAACTAGCTTTTGCCCGCAACTTCACTCGCGTTATTATAGATTTGATATATACCTAGAGAATACTAGATTTCTTCAGAATTATAAGTATCTGATATTTGTAAGAAAGTTATGCATATACTCCATAATCACAATTTTGGATTTGAGTAAAAATAATTTAGAAAATTAACAAAATATCTTTATTTTATTCATTGTAACAGAAAATGCATACAGGATATTATATGAATGGAATTCTTTAGAAAATGTAACATTTTAAAATGGAACACAGTACGAATGGCAGTGGCATTCGGGTTCTAACCCATCGTAACAAAAGGCGAACGGCATTCAGGCGTCATTTGTAGATTTCTCGTTACCGTTGCCCTGAAGCTGAATTCAGAGAAGAAAGATTCTTAACGGATCCACGAGAGGTATTGTAATGTAACCGAGTAGATCCGGTTTTCGGCACTAATGAGACGACGTCACGAACTCGCCTCAACGTGAGATGTTATAGTAAATTCGACCTTGATCCCAGTACTCAGGGAGATAAATATTCGAATTAGATTCAATATGTGTTTTATTAATTGTGAATTGTGACACGTGGTTAGTTAAAATTTACAATATACTTCAAGAGTATAATGAGATCTTAATTGCTGATCGACTAATACATATTATTTGATAATTTTATACAGCTTCTATACTGTAATTTTATTCAAAATATCTATTGAGATAATTAATGTCTTTAATTATTTTAAGAAGTGTATTTTATTATTTCTATATCGGTCACCTAATGTTAATTGATCACCATCGTCCATTGACACAAGCAACACCAAGAGAGTCGTAAGTGTGCTGCCAGCCTGTGTTTGCGAGGAGGGAGAAGGGAGGAGAGCGGGGGAAAGAAGAGGAGAGAGGGACAGGGAAAGGACAGGGAATGTGGAAAGAGAGGAGGGGAGGCTAGAGAGGAGTAACATGGGCCTCCGGCGCTCTCACTTACCGAACGAAACGCAACAATGCAAGCACTGTTACTTCACGTTGGTGTTTCTGTGGGTTGGGCGGCAGTACTCCGGGCGAGCCGACTCATTCATGGTGAATTCAGTAATAACTTCAGCTTGGCTCTACCACTACGTTACTATAACTTTTTTTTTTCGAAATGACTGTGCTATTGGCCCAGCAAGGTCTTAACAACTTCACCGGACTACTAAGGCGAGCGCTTAAGGCACTCAGCCGATTATATTTTGGCAACCAGCTCAAGGGTGCACGGCACACCTCGGCTTGGCTGTTGCCTGTTGCATGCAAAATTGCGACCTATCTTAGCTAACCTAGCTAACTACTCATATATGTATGAGTTGTTGAAACGTATATGTGTACCAAGCATACACGCCTCAACAACTCCTCCATATATTTATTATCGGAAAATTGAGAGTTTTTCAGTTCGATAAGGGAAAAAAAGTAAACCCTTCCACTTTCATGTGTAAGCGTGTAGGCGTGCACGTGTGTGGGGGTGATCGTGTAGTGTTGTAGCGATGATTTATATTTGTGTATCACCGTATCGCGCAAGCAACGCACTCAAGGGCTCGCTATCGAGGGATCGAACCTAGGCTTGAGACGCTGCCGTAGGAGGCCTAATCGGGTGTTAATATAACACTAAATATTGGTTCATTATTTTTATGCCGATACTAACTTTTGCTTGCAGTTTCGCTTGTGTTAATATATATGTGGTCTATTCTTTGGAATTTTGTGGATTAAATCTACCCTTTGTTCTTTTGTGTGCCTTTGACAATGTATATGTTGTTAATGCGAGAAAATGTAATAAACAAACGTGCTTACGCATTTATGTTAAGATTACATAGAATTTAAATACTCAGTCACTATGCTCATCTGTTTTCAATCTATTACAATAAAACTATAAAACAGCCGTTTTTGTAGATCAAAGTAATATTTTAACAAATTACAAAACTGATTGCGAGTGATATAAGCGGTGGAAGAGAATATTTTAACAAATGTTTTCCAAAAAATTTGGTTTATTTGAAAACATTCTTCACTAAAACTTTTAAACGAATTTTCATGCGGTCTACAAAAGTAACTTGAGAGTAGCTCAAGACAACATAGATTTTATTTCATTAAATTCGGATCCCAGAGACAAAAGGATATATCAATTTAAAGTTTTCTAAGTTTGTTCATAGTACAGTTGGCTGAAAAGTAAAAGAAACGCTTTGTTAGTTGACTTTCAGACACGGGATATTGCGAGCAGAGATATTAAGAATCAGTTGGTTTTTATTCGACCAATTTTAGTTATAATACTTCAATGGTTGTACAAAGTTACATACACAGCTCTATATATTTGTTGACTCAAATGAGAAATTTATATAAAGTAATACACATTCGCGATCAAATCGTTCACATGTATAGATAATTGTAGTTTAAAGAAGTTAAGGGTAATTAATAAGGCACCGCCCTTCTAAGGGTAAGCCTATATCACCAGCCATCACAACATCATTCTTAGTGACGTCATAATGTATCACCTCACACTCCCACCATCAAACTAATTTCAACATACAAGAGATTACAATGAAGAAATTGATTATTAGTGAAACCTATAAATTTCAATCCGCCTCCATTTGAGAACGCAAAACGTTAATAAATGTAATCAATAAGCCAATCCATCGCAACTTATATATTAAATGTGAATTTCTTTATTACGTTTTACTGCGTTACTATTTCACCGATAAAAATAAGTTGGGTTATCCTTCATTTATAAAAAATATTCCGTGACCGAGGAATAGATATAATCTGCTTTAACACTAACGAAGACACGAGCGAAAACTTTTTTTTATTGTAGCACGGCAAAATGACTGCATTATGCCTGATGGTAAGCACAGTGCAATTCAAAAATAATAGCGACCATCGATTGACACACTATCCATCGCCAGTCGCCACTATCATGCCGGCCTGCAAAAAACTGGATAGGCATAGGCTGATCCCGAAACGCGACCCGCAGAAGCGAATTACGGGCTTTTTCGCCATATACCTACATGGTGGTTGCGACCCAGTCAGGCTACCATCCTACCACCTCGCTTTCGCCATTGCCTCGTTTGTTATTCAGCAGGGTGCACCACGAGCAGGTGAGGTTGGCTTGGGTGTCTCAATTCTTAGGATGTTATTTGACACCCCTTACACCCCTAACTAATCTTTACATAGTATAAAATGAAGTCGCTTCCACTGTCTTTTCCCTTAGATCTTTTAAACTATTCAACAGATTTTAGTATAGTTTCAGCAATAGATAGAGTAATTCAAGAGAAAGGTTTATATGTATTATACATACATACTTTAGTACAGAAAAGCCGAAAAATTCAAAGATTTGTAACGTGATGTCGTAAGAAATATATATGCGCTTAAATTGCAAACGCTGGCTAACTCTTACGAGATAGATCAAATTAATGTACTACGGAATTGTACATCTTAAAAGAATCGTTAAAAAAGTCCTTGACGGTGTATATATTTATCTCTAAAGGATAATTTACAGTAACCGTTTTTATCTTTTTACAAAAATAATTATATGTTATTTACCTAGCTATGTTATACAATACAGTATTATTCCTTATCGAATAAAATACACTACATACGTTGTACAAGACATGTAGATCAAAACTGCCGTTAACATTATTTCATTAAAATGGATGGCATTGATATCTACATAGCACCCATGTGAGACTGGGGCGGGTCGCTAGTATATCATAAAAGATAGTAACTATATAATGTATACAAATTAATTAAAATCCCTCTGAGAATCTCCCCGAATGGAAAAAAAGTTGCAATATTGGAATTGTAAAAAGGAAGACGTCAGACCAATGTCAAGACTCGCGTTCACTGAGAAACGTATTTAATAAAAATGTCTTCGATATTATACAGAGAGTCGGTGATATTATAAAGGGAAACAATTTCCACGTTTCTCGTCCCAGATGATGAGTTCAGTCGATATTAGCGAGATACTTTCAAGATATTGTTACGAGCATTCGAGTGGAATGTTTCGTTTTAATCTTGAGATTGGATAAATTATTTTCAAATAATAAAACCAGTATTAGATAAGTTAATCAGAAGGAAATTTTTATTATTTCAATTGGTTTATTCTGAACATACAATTTCTATTACACTTCACATTGTATTACAAAGTAAATGTTGTATTGACCGAATATTGATCTTAGGTCCGTTGCATATTGGAGTACCACCGAATCTGTTAGGATCAACAATTATTCGTCAAAACTTCAGATACAGAAGTATGTACTCCTTAATATATCAGTAACTACAGATCAATCAAAGTAATAACAATGAAAGTAATTACGTTAAACAGCGAGTACATTACCGAATATAATAACTACGTATTCTCTTTAAAGATGTGAACGATCTGACGCTCCACGCGAGATTGATCCAACTCTTTTTTTTCTAACTAACAACGCTATTAACCTAGCAAGGTCTTAACCGCTTCACTGAACTATTAAGTCGAGCGCTTAAGGCACTCAGCCGATTTTATTTTTGACAACTAGCTCAAGGGTGCGCTGCACACCTCGGCTTGGATGTTGCCTGTTACATGCAAATCGCGTCCTATCTTAGCTAACCTAGCTAACTATTTATATATGTATGAGTTGCTGAGATGTATATATGTACCAAGCATACACGCCTCAACAACTCCTCCATGTATTTATTATCGGAAAATTAGATTTTTTTTTAGTTTGATAAGGGAAAAAAATAAAATCCCTTCCACTTTATGTGTAAGCGTGTGGTGTGCACGTGTGTGGGGGTGATATGTGTAATGTTGTTGCAGTGACGTAAGTTTCTGTGTTACACTGTATCGCGCTAGCGGCGTACTCAAGGGCTCCCTGCCGAGCGAACCGACCTAGGCTTGAGTCGCTGCCGAGGGGGACCTAATCTGGTGTGCGGGAGCAAAATTAACCCCCAGATCACGGCGGCGTGATCTGTGGTTTCACGGGCGTGGGCATGAACACGCTGTTTCGAGAAACAGGCTGGTACTGATTGTTCGCTGCTGTAATTTCGTCGGGAGGATCGGTAAAAATTTTAACGGACGTATTTTATAGGCTTGCTTCATATTAGAGAGATTCATATTAGTGCTTCATATTCTTAGGAGCACTTTCGTATTACATGTTCAGAAGCAACACCGTCATCGGTTTGTAAAAGTTTGCAATGGCTACTATATAATCTGAACTAACTATTTTCAATCCATAACCATTTAAATATAGCTTTCCTTGACTAAGAAAAGGTTCTGTATCTATCAATAAGACACAATTGGAGTTCTTCTATATATAACCCTAGAATGGAAAATATAAATAAATTCGAAAAAAAAGACAACCAATGTGACATTCAATAATCACACATTACCGTCACCCTTGCCTACACAAACCACAAAAAATCTAAATGGGGTTTATTATACTAACAGATTTCATGTAGAAACCGAAGTAAGTCAAGGTATGAACGAGATTTCTAAACCTGGTCTGTATAAAATGATGAGACAAAGAAATGTTTCACATACCAAAAATTGCCTAAAATATTTCATGACCATGACATTTTATATTAATAAATTACCACCTTGAAAACCTGGGTGGTGACATAACTCTTCGCACGATAAAGCCTAGCGTCAACTAGAATATCACCAGAAATGATACTAAAGATAAACGAATGAAAAACATGATCATAATTAATAATAATACCAGCATGGTGTTAAGGCTATTTCCAATCCTGCTTAAGTTAAAAATCTTTAATCTAGCACCTAGGAGTATATTCCAGCAATTGTAATTGAAAGCCGGTTCCTCTTTATGTTGAAATTGTGGTCCTACACTAGAAACTACAAAGTATTTTTTTAAAGTACCACCGCTGAAACACAGGCCTCTTTTCGAAAAAAGGTTTAGGCAAAATCACTACTTCGGTCTACGATATGTCTGCGATTTGAAACACACTGGAATCCACAGTTCTATGTTTTTCCATATATATTTGTACAAGAATATTTCTCCGTTTTAAGTTTCCCTATGATGTTTTCTTCACCATCAGCAGTTAGCTGTTAGTATTACTAATTTAGATGAGTACGTAAATTTGAAAAAAACATTGATAAATGTTGCGGTTCGAAATAGACAAACCAATTCAATATTCCATCTGTAAAGCCACAAACTAAATCGAACATTTCACGAGTCCATTATAGTACCTTAAAGCTTTGTCAATTGATTGACATAAGTAAACATAGATTAGCATATAAACCCATTTAATTTAATTTGGAATGCAAACATTGTAAAGTCTGTAGACACAAATAACTCTTTAAATTTGCTACGCTTACGACTGTGAATAACAACATTGCAATGATACTTAAAATTAAATTAGTACAAGGTTTCCTTCAGTGTGACAACGATAAAGCTTGTCAGTTAAATTGAAAAATGCATTTTTCAGGTTACATTTATCAACATCAAAATTAATTGGTAAATTATTGTTAATATTGTTTCATTGATTTTTATAGCCACACGTTCTATTTTTTATGGATGTATAGAGAGAAAGTCATTTGCGAATATCATTATAATTCACATAATAACCCACCTTACTGTAACTCTTTGGAGTAATTTGCTTCATATGATCCTTGAACTTAGACCGGTAAATCGCTAATGTATTTAGAAAGTACTTTTAAAATTATCACTTATAATTTTATACAGTACTTTTGCAAATTCTAATCTAAGGTTTTCGGAAGACATTTTTTTTATGTAAAGAGCAAAGTTACGATATAAAATTCTTGAAACTTGTTCCCCGGTGATTTGTATAAAAATCATTTTAAAAACCAATCTTCGAAGTTTATTGTTTTAAACAGTTTTAAGTACACATATTATTTAGCTCAGTTAATGTTCTAATAATGAGTTAATTTGAATCCTAAACAGTTTTGTGAGTAGCGTTATTCTTAGAAGACCATGTTGAATTCTTTCATTCGATATAGCTTAATTGCTCTGGTCACTTTTTTATTTATTTGAAATTCCGCATATCTTATTTGAAAACATACATACTTATTCGAAAGGTACAATAAACCACTAACAGTATTATTGTGGTAAATACCAAGTATGTAATCTAACAAATTGTGTGAAGCTTGATCCGTCAGAGCACATTAATTACGCAAGCTTTCAAGTAAATCGGTGATCAATCACCGCCACCATGAACCCGAAGTCCGAAATAACACCCATTAGTGTCACCGTGATCTTATAACAGATCAGATCGTTGTGTAAGTAAAAACTTTCAAATTTTCTATAAAACATTGTTTTTGCGCGTCAGATTGATTAATCATCTGTGATAATGTTATATAAAAAGTTTATCGCTAAATCTTTTGAATTTCTTTCATTCTCATCAGAGATTTTATTTGACTATTCTATCTGATATATGAAGGCATATTTAAATTTACACGTGTACCATAGAAAGTTAATGAAAAAAACATCCAAAATATTAAAAGTTTTCTTTTGTATCGTAGGAGCCAAACGAATATGTGGGTCACGTGATATTATGTGATCACCACCGTTCATAGACACTTGCAACATCAGGGTGTCACAAGTTCTTTGCCAGCCTGTTTCGGGGGAGGAAGGGAGGTGGGCCTTCGGCGCTCTCACTAAACGAACGAAACGCAACAATGCAAGCACTGTTACTTCACGTCGGTTTTCTGTAAGAGGATGGTACTACCTCGTACGAGCCAACCCATTCATACTGAAACCAGAAATAGTTTTATCGTGACTCTACCTACACTACTTCTATGTTTAATAACAATATTAATAAATTTATTTCATTACCAAGTATGACATCATAATAATCAAAACAAAACTTCTTTTTAACCAAATTTGAAAAGGAGCTTCTCAGCTCAGCTGTATTAAAAAAAAATGTTTGGCACCTGAGAACTTCGTGACGTATAAAGTGATTTAAAAAAATCTTTTTTTTAAAGTGATAAATTTATTTCGTTTATAGTTGTCAAAAACTAAGTTATTTCTAATTAAATAACGCCTTAATTAATATTAAGGCATTATTTTACGAAAATGTATAGGTAAATAATATTTGGTTAGGTGTTACTTTGCTCTTCCGCCTGGAGTTGGCGTGAAATGTTGCTGCATCTAATCAACTCCAAGCGAATGTGCAAAGTAGCGTCCACCCTAATACCAAAAACTAATTCAATTCGTAGTTGAGACCGGACTTTTACGGACATATAGAAAAAAATTAAACGCAAGACTGTTTCAATAACATATATTTTAAGCCTATTGAACTGCGACATCTCGTATATAGTTTAAAAAGATTAATCACAACCTATATAATTAATTCTCTACGTATGTTGTTTTTATTCAAAGCTTTTATAGACCTCAAAGTCCTTTAGAGCCTTTGTACGATACAATATCATTTGTTATGTATGAGTTTCAAAACATCAAAGGAGGGTATACGTGATATGTAGAGCTGCCTTATTGTACATAACACGGATGGCAATTAGTCCGCGATATTAAAGGCCAAAAGCTGGGTAATACTCCAGAACGCTTCAGGCGTCTCTACATTAAATAACAAGAGAAATCATGACCTCAGCTATATTACGTTCGCATATGAAGTAGATGGATACGTGATAGGGAGTTAATTTATTTATAGCGTGTCCGGGTGAGTGTTTTGGGACATATCCGGAACCGATTAGCAGATCACAAGTACCGGTAATAGGTTTTTAGGTAATAGTATACGAAGCATATGGAAAAGAATAAGACATTTGAAATGGAACTAGATAGGTCAAATCTACAGGCAAGACAATTCCAGGCGTACAAAAAGAGTAACAGAGTGGGCGCCACTAAGTTACAAGAGAAAACCAGGAAGCCCAAAAAAAGATGGCGAGATATTTACCATCAAAGATGTGGAGTAGATTGGATGAGAAAGGCAAGGAAGAGGGACCTGTGGAAAAACTAGGAGAGGCCTATTCCGAAGAGGAGACTACAATTTAGATAAGGAAATGGAATAAATTTCTATAAAAAAATTTTGAATAAAGGCTTTTTATTGTATAATTTTGTTTCTCGATCTGACTACGCTATTAATCTAATTAATCTGGCAAGGTCTTAACAGCTTCACCGGACTACAGTTATTCTATAAGTGTTTTGTCAAACCGGCCTTAATACATAAAGGTTATTACAGGATGGATCAATATGTGAACGATGGTGATGTCTAGAAGTGAGGCCTTTCTCTGTGCATCCACCAAAAAGGAATGTAACTTTATACGTCTATTATGTTTTAATTGTAATTATAAAAACAATTTAAATTGTAATTATAAAAAAATATTTATCATGTACTATGAAAAGATAAACCAGATCGAGTTTCTTGCCTATTCTTCTCGATGACTGGTTTGCTTTCCAAACCGGTGGGAGTTTTAACGTTCATATGTGCCTTCTCAGGGCCTAATTTGAATAAAGAGTATTTTGATTTTGACGTAGACTGTGCAATAGACTAAATATAGAACTCGAAGAATAGGTCACATCTAAATATACGAACGATTTTGATTTATTGTTATTTACAGAAAAAGTAATAAAGAAATAATATATCATACGATAATTGAAACAAAATGATACACTCCTTTTCCACAAAATTACACGATATAATATTATTTGTGTACAGAAATGAATGAGGATATTCACCAGTTCGAGTAATAAGATAGAACATTAGCGAGCTCGGAAAAACATCACCAGAGACACGTACAAACGGCGGATTTATATTTTTTTAGGCATGTTTCAACCTGATGAATAATAGGGTCCGAAAGGATACGCGGACAAAAAAAAACACGTTTCCCGGATAATTTGTACGGGATGGCATTATACGAGTGTTTGGCTTTTCGTATACATGTTACGTGGAATATTATTCACATACCTCCAATCAGGATAAGTTGTTTAGTTAACCGAACTGGGAAATACATAATACAAATTGGTTAAACTTTGTTGGTTTATTCCAACTGGGACTTGGAGATGTTGATTTGGCGGAGTAAATATTGCAGACAGTATCGAATCGTCATTAGAATTGCTAATGTAACTACGCATCTTCCCTATGTAAAATGTATTTTTTTAACTAGATTATAACCGCGGCTACTTCTACCACACTTTTGCACGGCAAGAAAATACATATTGTTGAACGCGTAGTCCTTATAATTTTTTTGTAATAATGATGTTACTTGGATATTCGTTTTTCTTAAAGGACCAAATACCTAAAAAGTGGAACTGCAAACATTTTTGTTTTTATTTATATACACATAGGTTACATAATCACAAATTGGAAAGGTGTAGTTTTAAAGGACATGAAGGAGTGTAAAGTTTCTGATGACGATTTCATGGACAGAGTGAAGTGGAGAAAAAGGTACGGCAGGCTGACCCCACCACTATGTGGGACAATAGTCAGGAAGAGAGAGAGACACAGAAGAAAATATCAGAAACGTTTGTTAGTTTTTATTTTTATGATTTAAATATTCAAAAGTCAACAGATGAAAATATTAACAAAGACTTATGACAACATCAAGGTATTTCATCTATATACATAAAAAATGATGTTATTTTATCTCAGTCTGATTAACTGTTCGATCGACCATCGTGAAGACTTTTTGCACGGAGAAGGTTTTATCCATACATTTTGCTATAACCCGCGCCTGTGCGGTGCTTAGATGTTATTTTTATCAAGTACTATAATCTAACGCGGACGAAGTCGTAGATGGCTGCTAGTATTGATATAAAAGAGAATTGTATAATTTGAAAATAGAATATTATAATATATGTTTTACATGAAATGCAATTATTCATTTATGTAAAAATGTTAAATTACAAGCTTTTGCTCGCGGATTTACTTGCGTTAATGTAGATTTAATTTATCCTTTTGGAACGATACTTCTTTTAAGTTGAAAGGTAACCTATATTTATTTCTGTACTCCTAACTACGTGTACGCAAATTTTCATCATTATCAGTTACGTAATAAAGGCGTACCAAATAAACAAACTTACATCCGAATTTATAATAAGTAACTTTAAAAATATCTTTCCGACTAACAAAAAAATAGCGATTTTCAGAATATATTTTTAAAGTTCCCCTATCGTATTTAAAAAATACTTATAAAATTCGACGTTCAGAAAAATCTTTATCATAAATTAAAACGTGAAGTAATTACTTTGTATAAAATAAACTATGTACTTTATTGGATAATAGATTAAGCGTAAATGTTTAAATATAAATGTAGAATGATTTAGAGGAAACAATTTTAATGGGATAAAGCCTAAATTATGAGCCGACTATTATAAAGGGCTAAACTTTGATAATACGTTTGTATCTCTATAAGTACTTTCTGGAACTTAGTTCCTATTTGAAAATTCCTACATTGATAGAAAGCTATATTATTTCTCAGTGATTTTTTTTCGAACAGACTACGCTATTGACCTAGCAAAGTTTTCAGCTAAGCTTCAGCGGACTACTTTTTTATTGATTTATTTAGGTAACAAACAGCCATACATAAACATTATAATTATAATATAAACTAAAAGGCCTAAAGTACAATTATTTCAAAGCAATATTTTAAAACAATTTTTAAAAAAATTGTAACATTATTTTAACAAGTATTTACTTATGCATGGTTCAAATTATTGACATATAATCTCTTTTTTACATCTTGGAGATTAATTTTCTTTCTTTTAACACAAAAATAAATAAAAAACAGATGAATTTATACTTCACACAAGATTTTTTATAAGGTAATAAATTAGAAAATAATATGTACTATAATATATTATTATTGTCAAAATTTATATTCCAATCAAAGTATAAGTCGCTAACGGTACCTAGTTTATTTTATCAATTCAACGCGGCGGATTGATTTATCTGAAGCTAAATAAGGAAAATCGCTGACCTCCGTACGTCAAAAGAGACAAAAGAGGCGGGTAATTGGTTTTACGCCAAACCATCGCTTTAACTTGATTTTTCAGTACTCTGTCAGTGAGAGACAATTCTAAAAAATAATTGCCGTATATATTATTCGAAGGGAGGTTTAATAGGGACTATTTATTTTGTTAGTAACTGATCTTTTTGATTAAGTTCAAATTCCATAACTAATTGGAAATGAGAATTTTGTGAAGGATATTATCGAACTGAACAAGTTCATATTTTATGCATAATATGGAAATAGAGTAGAGTGGATCAAAGAAGTCGAACATTGATCTAAAATATTTATATTAAAACACTTGATTATGAAAAAAATATATAATTCTAATAACATAATCTATAAGTTTTGTTCATGTTAATGTCCGAAAGAGCTTAACACTTCGACTACCACGCCGTAATTAGATGCTTACTTTAGGATGCAATAAATGATTTTTTACAATTATAAAAAGAATCATTGCTCCAATTACCAATGACTACGGTAGCGTCCCGGGAGAAACCGTGGCCGGTCACATAAGACTAACGCAGTATTCTAAGTGTTAATCGCTTATGACTAGATTTTCATCGAATGATAAGGGATTTCAGGCAACATTAGTGGTGATGCTAGAATAAAAAAAAAGTAGGGTTGTCATAACAAAAGTACAAAAAACAAAATACAAAAGGCCTCAAATATTTCAAATGGTATATGACTTTCTCATGAAAAAATAATACCATTTTCAGCAGAATAAAGTCGCAGACATCGGTTAGTATTTCAGTAAAGTCATGTAGAGTGAAGTATTTAATTAGATTTTTTAGTACAAAACATGTAACTTCAAAGGTACCTTTTTATTAATAAAATAAAGTTAAACGAAATTATACGTGAAACAGTCAAGTATTTGTAATATAATGGCCAATTTATTTATTACAGCTCTTTAATTTATTTTGTAATTTAAATCAACATAAATATATATTATATACAACATAACTTTTTTGTTTTGCAAGGCGATATAAATTCACACTAATTTCAAGTGAACCATTAAGATTTCCCAAGCGTAGCACTCACGTAGTTTATTCGTAGCAGGTGATGCGATGCTACGAAGTGCCTACAAACTTTGAAATGACTTTACGCGATGGAATATTAATATAATATACATTAGACTCCTGATAACATCTATAGTAATTTTAAAAAGCTATTTTAATTTTTATAATTTTACCACAGAATTAACCTTTGCTAGAGACTTGTCCTGTGTTAATTAATTACACAATAAAACTTAATTGAACCTAACTTTTGCGTAAGTCGAAAAATATTTAGTATCTTATAAGTAGTTCCGGAAATTACCACCAGCTGCAAACATAGTTAGAAACTTTACTTATATACAATACTAGCAAGGACTTTTAATATAATTATTCCTATAAAAATATTTCATTGAACCCTTTTATATTTCATATGATTTCTCATGGCGATATTAGTATATTTATGGCATTATCATAATTATGGGCGCGCAACACGTTCTTCTGACTCACGGACGTATTAATACAATTAAATAATTGCTTTTTCACATAAAACATAACCGGCGGTCGCCGGTTCCATCATTATCGTTATATAATTGATCAACTAATTAAACACGTCTCGTGTCACGTACAAATACAGTCACGTGGTTTTATAAAATCATACCCCACAGTCGGCACAACACAACACAATCATCACACAGATTGTTTACCACGGTTTTAAAGGAACGGGGATATGAGTACGTAAACGTTGGCTACGATAAGGCGGGGGCGGTGCGACCGCCACGCGCGGCTGTGAAGCCGGTCGGGGAAGCATGTACTAGCGGTACGGCTAGCCGGGTCTGCTGTGGCGGATGCACTGATGCGCGCGCCGCTACCGCCGCCGCTCGCTCGATATCCCGGCTCGTATCAGCGCCGCGCCGCGCCCCAAACCAAAAGACTATACCACCTGTACGCTCCGTCAAAACACCACGCAAAGGCCTTCCACTTTGTGCTGCCGTAAACATTTCAAACAAAATGACGTGCTAGGTAAATGTTACTCGAACGATAACGTTAAAGCAAATATGTTAATGAAGTATTAAATTTGATTATTCCTTATCCGTTTACGTGTTAAGAACTTTTGAATGCTAATGACATAAAGTAAACGATTTCTTAACAAAAAAGAATCACGATTTCACGAATTAGTAAGTGACCTTTTTTTCGTGATTAATTAAACCGACTTAGCTAGCCGTTGAGGGGAAATAATGTGATGAACTAGACTGAATATTAATGAAGTTGAAAAGTTTTTATTTTATCATCGTTTTGCTAAAATAATCTTAGAATAGTTACGCTTATACTTATAAATCTCAATAGGAATTGAAGTAGTAAGATAGTTTTATTAATTAACAGATTTTTTTAGTGACTTAATTCAGTTATGTTTTTATCCCCTTAAAACTTAGTAATTTATAAACCAATTTAAAAAATATTTTGACTGCAAAGGAAATATTTTCAAAGGGTCCTAATTTAATTTCATAAGCATTGGACCTTGGAGCTCGAAGATACATCAGGGAATTTCCATATAATTAAATAGGAAATGTTAAGTGATTGAGGTATTGGCAGGCTTATGACAGTCCAAGGTTAGATAGATACCTGACTATGTTCAAGGACGTTCTGGAAAAGTTCTGAGTAGATTTTTTGAAATCGCCTATCATACCAATGTATTGCATATTAAATTGTAATTGTATATTAAAGTTTAATTTGATTGCATATGAAAATTTTATTATTCTCCATAACGACCCGTGAAAGTTGTTTTGTTTTTTTTTTCTTCATTTTAACAGTTTGTATTTGTGTCCACTGTTCCACTTACAGCCGCTACAAATTCATTGGCAAGGTGTTTTTTTAAATAAAGTCTTATGAATATTATACGGTTTCTTTTATATATAAACTTTTATTGCATAGCCATTTTGTGCACAATAATTTATTACGTATTTACTGAAACCGAATCAATGGTTGGAAATAAAGAATATATATGCAATATTACGAAATAATTGAATTCCATTCAAATTACAGTTATATATGTCCAGCTTAACATTTTTAAATTTGGTTTGTTAGAAGCCATCAATTTGTTTTAAGTAGAAAAGTTGGATTTTTAGAACTGCTCATTTTTTCTTCAGATAGTCATTTTGTTCTAATTTAATTTACATATAAAATTTTTAAATATTTTAAAATTAAAATAAGCTGTTAGATTTGCCACACAAAATAAGCTTTTTTTTATCAATAAAAAATATTTAAAAAAAATCTCTTATGCTGTTACTCGAATTCGAAGTGGGGTTAGATAGATTTTCGAAGCAGCCGATTTCCATTTGAGCTATTTTTGTTTTGACAACGCCGGCGAAATTTACCTTTATATTCTAGCTATATTTTTGCATCGCCTGAAAATTCAGTTAAAAAGTTTTCTATGAATAAAATCTAGCTAGATCGATTTATCTCCTCGAAACTACCTACATACTAAGTTTCACGGAAATGGATAACGCCGTTTCCGAGATTCTGGATATATACAAATATGAAACAAAAATATACAAGAATTGCTCGTTTAAAGGTATTAGATATACTTAATTAACAAAACTAATCGGAGAAAACACCCATATTTAAGAAAAATAAAATTATGTAAACCAATTCCTGATTTAACAGTTATAAGTATACTATTCGATAAATAGGCATAAAGACGTTGACTTTTTACAAGACTCAATGGAAACTCATGAAAAAATTAATAGTAAAAAAAAATTGTATACATTAAAGTGAGCATAAGACCAAGTAAAACTTTTCGAAATTTCACACCGCCAGCTTTTAACTTTGGTACGCGGCGTTCCAAGACAACTGGCTATGATGTATAAATAGTTAGGTATAACGGCATATTTCCCTTACTTATTATATACCAAAATATATATATATATTATAAGAACTGGAGAAATTAGTATTGCTATCCGTAGAGTAACGTTTTGATATAATATTTATTAGCTGAGGTAGGTGATAGTGCCACGCTGAAGCTATTACTTCAGTATGAATGGGTAAGCTCGCCCGGGGTAATACCACTCTCACAAAAAAATCGACGTGAAGTAACAGTGCTTGTATTGTTGCCTTTCGCTCGGTAAGTGAGAGCGGCGGAGGCCCACCCCTTCTCACTTTCTCACGCTCTTCTTCCCATCCTCACCCCTCGCCCAACACAGGCTGACAACGTACCTGCCAATCTCCTGGTGTTGCAAGTGTTTATGGACGTTGGTGAGTAACAGTGCTTACATTGTTGCGTTTCGTTCGGTAAGTGAGAGCGGCGGAGGCCTCTCCCCACCTTCCCACTCTCCTATTCCTATCCTCCCCGCTCCCCCAACACAGGCTAGCAACGCACCTGCGACTCCCCTGGTGTTGCAATTGTCTATGGACGGTGATGATCACTTAACATCAGGTGACCACCCTGTTCGTTTGCCTCCTATGATATAAGAAAATACTAGAAAAATATTATCTGCACATCAATCTATTCTATAATATAAGTAAGAAGTGATAACAGTGTCACGTATTGCTGGAACCTAGATCTGTCAGTGAGTAGTTATAATAAACCATCCGGGCCGCGATTGTTATAGCTATGACTAGTTGCTCTAAATCTTAAGTTACAGAGCTTATCTGTAAAGTTACTTTAAACTTTAGCCTAATGGTCATAGTAAATTGTTGGGCCTTTATGCAAAGTTTCCCTTTAACGGCTTATTGTGTCAAACTTGACCGTGTCTAAGTTGCCTAATCCTTTACGGATTTCATTTACTAAAATAAATAAATTTGTTTAATGTAGAAATCATCGCCTTATTCGACACTAATTGAGGTCGCCTTTTATTGTTAGCGTCTTAGCTTAGAAATTAGCGACTTATGTGGAAAAAATGAAATTATGTATTTAATCAATCAAATTATAGTACCTGGACGACAAAGCCTAGCTCGGTTCTTTAAAAAACATTTTTTAATTAAAATAAACTGTCAAGTTTATCTCACAAAATTAGCATTTTGTAGCAAAAAAAATATTTAAAAAATGAATTTTGTTTTGCTATTACTCGGATTCGTACTAGGGTTACACGGATTTTCGAAGCAGCCGATTTCCATCTGAGCTATTTTTGTTTTGACAGCGGTGGCGAAATTTACCTTTATATTCTAGCTACAGTTTTTCATTGCCTGAAAAATCTGATAAACAAAATTTTATATGAATTAAATCTAGTCAGATCGGTTTATCGTCCCCGAAACCTATACTAAGTTTCTAAGTATTATACTAATAATATAAGTAGTATACTAAGTTTCACGGAAATCGCTGACGACGTTTCCGAGATTCTGAATATATAACAATATAAAAATATACAAGAATTGCTCGTTTAAAGGTATTAGATAGATAGATGTAACCGACCTGTAACCGACTGTAATTAGTGGCATAAATAATCTTAACAAATTACATGTAAATTATAGCTATAGCTTTTATGTTCCTATTGTCTATCCTTTTCTGGTAAATAAATATAGCAATAAAAATATGTCCATTGCTTAATATTTATAATTCTAGACGTAAAAGTGAAATGTTGATCTACAGTTTATACATAAGACCTTAAGAAATATAATTATAAAATGGTAAAATAAATGGACGTAAGTAATTTAAAAGTTATCTATGCTAAAAATTCCGAGACGGTATAACGAACAGGTTAGACATAGTATTTGTTTAAATAAAGTGTAATATTTACAAAAAAAATCTGCTCGACGCCATAAAAACTGATACGGTCTTGTATAAAACACATATTCAAACATGATAACACATACTGTTAACCGTCTTCAATGCGACATTAAAATTTAGCGCTAAGAATTTTCTCAGCTTTTTATATTTTTTATCTAAACATATATACTAAATAATAACCCTAAACGTGAGTACCAAACTTCTAGGTATAATACTTGTATGTAATGTAACTTATATTTCGTTTTAAAAGATTATCTTTTAGCTGATTTCTTAAAATACGTAGTATCACTTAATTTTAGTTACAGCTTTACATAATCTTGTAGTTCTTTTTCTATCCTTTTTTTTAATAGGCCATGTTATAATTTGAGATACATCCATAGACAAGTAAAATATATCCCGTGTTAAGGATGTGAATAAACAAATAAAAAAAAATACAAATATTTATTTATGGTATTCACGAATATGTCTTTGACTAAAACCCTGTTGTAATCAAAACAAAAATACGGAAGCCTATAACAAGAAAAATAGATAAATACCTTCCATTTAGTATTGTCTTTTTTATGCATTACATAAGATGAGATTATTAGATTATATAAATGTGATATATATAAAAGTAAATTACAAAGAATAGTAGAAAACTATTACATAAAAGCAGAGGAAATGCAAAGAAACTAAACTTTAAAATTTGGCCTAGATATGAGATATCTACGAAAATAGATTTCATGTCAGACTTAAAGGGAAAGTTTTAAGATGTTCAGTGGAGTTGACATTTCAAACTATTTCGTATCTCGTAAATCGCGCTTTCTAAACTCATAATAATTTTCTTATATTATTCTCTGTTGACATTTATATCATAAAGAAGGAAATATACTTCTTTAAAGATCCATAGGAAACACAATTATTAAATATTATTCTAATACTTCAATCTATACTAACATTATAAAAAGGTAAAGTTTGTGAGTTTGAGTTTGTGATGTTGTGACGTTGTAGGTGGTAATCTCAGGAACTACAGGTCCGATTAAATTTTTTTTTCAATGTTATATATCTTATTTATGTAGAATCATTATAGGCTATATATCATCACGCTATACGCACCAATAGGAGCGAAGCACCAATAAAGAATGTCTAAAAATCAGAGTTATGTTTTGTTATTTTTTTCTCTTGGTAGCTGCCGCTGCGTGTTAACGTTAGCCTAAAGTATGTGTTCCACGCGAACGAAGTCCCTGGCAGTGGCTAGTAATATATATACTAAAACCTACCCATAATACACATGAAAGGTATAATAAAATTTTGCTGTGTAGTTTCTAATAAAAGTGCGCGCATATTAATGTAATGGGCTGCAGAGAAACTCGTTATTTCGGATTCCTTTAAAATTATATAATCATGCTCCATAAAGTATATGATAATAACCGTTTTAAAACTGAAATAGTGTACGTTAACTTAAAGGCTCACAAATGCAATCGTTATACGGCAAAAACGTTGTGTTTATGAGCGTTAAAATTACGGAAGCGCTACAGTAGGTACACACTCCAGTACAATCTATATGAGCGCTCAGTTCGTTCGGGTGTCTCGTAAACGGTTATTGCGATGTCACAACACCTTTATGGCAATTTAAGTTTTTGCTATCGCGACTGTTTCGACGATATTCTGTTCTTTTAAACTCCCTAATCAAGATAGTTTATATAGAATAATTTTAATATCTAGAAAAAAGAAGAAAAGAGAGTTTTCAGTACGAATTGTAACACAATTGATATACCAATATGTGTAGAAGTAAAACTTATCTAACAATTATAAACCCCACTCAGTTTTTTTTTCCAAATGACTACACTATTGACCCAGCAAGGTCTTAACAGCTTCACCGGACTACTAAGGCAAGCGCTTAAGGCACTCAGCCGATTTTATTTTGGCAACCAGCTCAAGGGTGCACGGCACACCTCGGCTTGGCTGTTGCCTATTGCATGTAAAATCGCGACCTATCTTAGCTAACCTAGCTAACTATTCATATATGTATGAGTTGTTGAAACGTATATGTGTACCAAGCATACACGCCTCAACAACTCCATATATTTATTATCGAAAAATTGAGAGTTTTTCAGTTCGATAAGGGGAAAAAAAGTAAACCCTTCCACTTTCATGTGTAAGCGTGTAGGCGTGCACGTGTGTGGGTGTGATCGTGTAGTGTTGTAGCAGTGATGTATATTTGTGTGTCACCGTATAGCGCAAGCAACGCACTCAAGGGCTCCCTACCGAGGGATCGAACCTAGGCTTGAGCCGCTACCGTGGGAGGCCTAATCGGGTGTGCGGGAGCGAAATTAACCCCCAAACCACGGCGGCGTGATCTGTAGTTACGCGGGCGTGGGCGTGAACACGCTCTGTTACGAGCGACAAGCTGGTACTGATCGTTCGTTGACGTGATTGAATCAGGAGGGTCGGTAAAAATGTGTCGCGGACGTCTTTTATAAGGTGCAACGTTAGGTACGGGTTAATAGTTTGCGGCGGATACCACTAACGGACTGGGATGATTCGCGGCTTTTTCAAAATAACTAATCGGCCCCACTCAGCAATAGGCTTTAGTACAAGGTAATACTAGAGCGCCGATTTTTAATAGAAGTCCGTACGTCACAAGAATATCCGATCGCTGAATAGTTTATTAGATAATTTTTATTAAGTAATGTATGCCATCTAAATTGCCGCCATTAAGAAAAGTCCCTTTCTAGCAAGTGACACTACCACTTGGTATGGCAATGTTTATATGCTGGTCAAAGTTTTGGCTAGCCCTCTGCTCATGAAATGTTTCCACCAAAATTTCTACACACTCGGCCATCTATATGTAACCTGAGCTAACATATCAGATTACCTAATAATATTTGATATTATCTATTGATGCCTATTTTTTGGTACATCCTACCATATTTCAATTGGTTGTTTAATACAACAGAAAACTATACATTTAAAACTAAACTTTATATACATGAAGATATTGGTGAAATCGCTATAAATGTAAAATATATAATTTTATTGAGTAGATGAGATTGAAAAAGGTCATAGAATTAGAGAATCGATAAACATAAGACAAACTTTGTTAGTTTACCTTTTTAATGAGAAAATATTTAATAAAATTAAATTAACGGTATGACTACAAGGGACAAATCCACTACTTTTGTAATTACGAGTGAATATGGTACAATTATACCCCCTACATTTAAATTTCTATATTGATAGCTTTTTAGAATCCAGTTTAAATTCAAACAGAACTTTTAAATCATTTCTTTTTAACTTGTCGAGACTATATCACGAAGAATTGAAATAAGATGTTTAAAAGTATTTGTGTCTAGAATTATTTTGTCTTAAATTATTTATTTATAATTAATAGACAAGCAGCATAATTGCTGATATCGACTTATACACAATTTTTTGTCGGATTTTGGTCATTGTAAATGTTCACTTTTTAAAGTGAGTATATTAGTCCGGAGCCAGTTGTCGAGTGGGTTTAAAAGCATTCACAGAATTAGCAGATACTATTTAGTCAGGCAATTGGTTCCAGTTTAGTACCACTATGTTACTGAGGAAATTGTGGGTAACTGTTGTGTGTGAAACTGTTTTACTTATTTTAGTTCGATTTCCTCTTGAAGATCTTGTTGTGTTTCTTAAAATATACATTTCACGCAATTATTGCCAGATTATAATTGTGAGTAACTATTTTCTACGGTTCTATGAAACATTACTCTGAATGTATTACCATTCAAGTATTTCTTTATTTACTTAGTAGTTTTGGGGTGTAAGGGGTGTCGAATAACATCATAAGACTTGAGACACCCAAGCCAACCCTCACCTGCACGTGGTGCACCCTGCTGTATAACGAACGACGGAATGTCGAAAGCGGGGTGGTAGGGTTTTACAGCCCGACTGGGTCGCAACCACCATGTATATGGCGAAAAAGCCCGTAATAGTGATTCGCTTCTACGGGTCGCATTTCGGGATCAGTCTGTGCATATCCAGCTTATTACAGGCCGGCATGATAGTGGCGACCGGCGATGGACAGTGTGTCAATCGGTGGTCGCTATTATTTTTGGATTGTACTGTGCTTACCATCAGGCATAGTGCAGCCACTTTGCCGTGCTACAATAAAAAAAAAGTAACTTTAAATCACATACGGAATTTAACAAAACGGTTTTACTTTTTAATTATTCCACTTCGTTTCCAAAATCTGAACATATAACTAATTGTAGAAGCTTATAAAGTATTTAGTTGATATTATGACATAAATTATGAAAAAAATTCATCACGAAAAATATAAACACGGCTAACTTTGATAAGGGTTGCCTCTCTCTACAATCGAAAGTCGAAACCCTGGGACCTCGTCAAAGCGGTCACCCTTCTGGGAACGAGTTAAGTGACAACCACTCGTTGTATAGTCTGGGATTTCTTTTTTAATTTTATTAGTATTCATTTATACCAAAAAAAATGTCGTATCAGTAATAAGGGCTGTTGACAGACGTGAAAACTCAAAGTGATGGAATAATTGTTATTTTTTTGAAATATTTACGTGTACATTAGATATGTAAATACTAACAGTGTGTCCAATGGGATGGGATTTATAATCAGCAACATACCTGGAACTTTAAACTACTATATACCACCCTCGGTACTAATTTACATTATATAAGAAAGTAATGAAAATATTAAGCATTATCGCATAATATGTGTTCAATCTTTTATTATATATATAATGTGTCCATATTGTCGATATAGTTAAGTTATTACTACTATAATTAAATTACATACAAACAAGACTTTCAATTATATTTATTCTTGAAGTCTTAGTTCTTAGTGTTTATGCATAATCTATCCTGACGCTAAATGACAATGTATTCTAAAGAGGTAAATATGCTAAATCTACAGGACTAGTTTTTAAGTCCAGTTGCCCGAATACGGCTATAAGGTTAGTAGCTAGCCAGGCTTAAAAAGGGCTCCATCATGAGACAAGTTATAATATTATATTTTTTTAGTATAATAACCTTTATATATGCGTGAGAGTTTTACGATTTAATTGTACATACTCTATTTGTAACAACAAATAGAATTAACTATCGTATATCGTAACGTACTTCAAAAATGTTGTAATCTGTTTTATTTTATCAAACATCGTTAAATATTCTTGATACCGAGTTTTATAACTATAAAATATGAGTATAATACTAACTATTAAATCAATGTATAGTAGGTGAGTGTTAGTACTCAAAACGAGAACAAATTTCCATTTCGCGTTATTAGGAGAAAAAAACATTACGTCCAGACATTCATATTGAATTGGGGTAAATATTTAATAATAAAACTATGTACGCATAAAATCATACTCTAGTCTGGAGTATTACGTATTTTTGATGTAGAAAAAAAACACATATATGTGATCAACACAACCGAGCGTATGAAACACGCTCGTCCAATATCAGAATTCCTCGCGTCAACCCAAAAGGAATAATTTCAGCCCACACATTATCGGGTCAGCAGACTCTGTGGTTTGAATATATGTATGTTATGAAATACTCACAACTCAAACAAATGTGATCCTGGTATCGTATTGTACATACATTGTATTTTATGATTGTACAACAATTATAAATTCCAATAACGGGTTGTCGTGTTTCAAAAGGTAATTTATACTAATATTATATCACCTGATACCCGTGACTTTATCTGCGTTGTTTAATATCATAACAATATATTTAATGTATAAAGAAATAAAAATTACAGCTAAAAACATACTTTGTCCACAAAATTTTACAGCTAGCCCCTATTTTCACGGCAAAAAAAAAACACCGCTTTATAAAAATCATATTTTCCTAAAACTCAGATAACTTTTATACAAAGACATCGCGATATCTTTTTTAGATAAGGGCCAAGTTTCTTATAAATAATATAAAAAAATGTTGATCGAAATGTATCCAGTACATTTTGTATAATGTGGGACCTATATCATTTTATCTGTAGGGACTTTTATTAAAGAGAATTCATTAAAGAAGAATCTAAAGTTCTTTCAAAACATGACTCGTCCCTCTTAAATATTCATTGACATAACTGAATATAAAAACAGCGTACAAAATTATTAGTACCCATTGACAGTTAATGATAGATAATACCTTGTCTATGAACGTAGCTATGTTGATACTAAGCATAGACAGTTTAATAATAGCAGGGTACATTTCAAACACGATATATTGAATGTCGATTCTTTATCTTTTAATCTATGTACCGCTGACAATCAAAATGATTACTATGAACTAGTTGAAATTATATATACTTTTATATATTTAATTTAATGTAAATTATTAAGCAATTACATATAATATGTCAAAATTAAACACGTTCTACATATTTGGTAGTTGTTTCGCAACAAAAAAGAAAAACAATATTTTTTAAGCTTGCCTTCATATTAACCAAATTTTTTACGACAAAATAAATTATTCATTTTTGACTAAACCTCCAAACTTCATGGTAATTGCTTATCAGATAATAACTGTAATAAATTCGACCGAAAGTCGACTAATACAATGCCCATATAAACGTCGTCGGATTTACAACAGCCGAGAAAGTTAATTTTGATAAAAATGTAATCATAAAACATAATTTGAATCGAAAAGACCAGTTTAGAAGTACAGGTGGAACTGGGAAATAGGGGTGGCACCAGGAACTGGCCGTTTTATGAAAAGACTGATTAATGTAATAGAACTGTCGACTAGGGATGATCCTTTAACCTTTTTATTAACCTCGCGTACGGACAAAATTACATGAAATATAAATGGACAACATTACCTCAAAATGGCTGAATAGAAATGGTTCTTGGGCCACCTTTCTGAATATATATATATATATATATATGTGAATGAATGAGTAATCAGCTTTTCGAAATAGACAGCGTACCTAATGATCTTCATATATATATAGTTGCTCTGTCCGTATATATGTGACTGAACTCATCCTAAAGGTCTGGACAAAATTTGATGAAATTCTTTGTGCGTGTTCAGATAGAGTCAATAATGGTCTAGTTTCACAATTGGTAGGTGGTGTTACAGTTGACATTTAGATTTTTTCTATTATCAAGGAGTCCTGCCTACGTCGGTCGGACACGCTCGTTTCCATATAAAAATGCTTACATTCTACATTATATTTTATGGTGTGTTTACATGTAGTATTTTATTGTAATTTGGTATTAAAAGATGATGTGTCCTAGAGAAATTTGGAAGTCTACATTGACACGAGTAAAGTCGCATGGAAAAGTTATTCTTAAAATTTTAATTTTAATGACTACAAATAATTTTAGTTTCAATTCAGAAATATTTCATATGTAAAAGATTACTAGCTGTTTATAAGGTATAAAGAATGCCTGGACTTTATCACTTTTGGAATTTAGCCAAGACAATGTCATATAACAAGATGTCACCTTTGTTAGATTAGAAGATTTTTCGCCGATTATGCATTGGAGAAAAAACTGAAATGTATATGTGCAATCACTACATATTATAAAACGAAGTCATCTTTCACGTCTGTCTGTCTGTTCGCGATTAATATAAAAACTAATAAACGTATTTTCGTACGGTTATCACCAATAGATAAAGTGGTTTAGGTATATAAGTTATCAAGGTGGTGGAGCCACGCTGAAGCTATTACTGGCTTCAGCATGAATAATAATAATATAGAGATAGAAATACAAAAGTTACAATTTAAAAAGAAGGTAAGATACAAGAAGATGAAATATGTAGAACTAAGTAATAACTTATGTAGGTGAGTTTTTGGCGGGATAAAATCTGTCATATAGTGAATTTTATATTTTATTCACTATCTTGTGTTATTTGACTCTATATTTTGTAAATTTGGTGGTGTTTTGCGTAATATAGTTAGTTTATTGTGCATAAATGAAGTGAATGGAAAATAATACCACGGAGCATTAAATTCTTAAATGCTACAAAGACTCCCTGAAAGGGATCCACCATCTTGTTATTGTAATATTATAAACTACAAGACAATGGCAGTAATAATCTGAAGGATTGGTTGCCAAAAATAGAGTAAAAAAAAAACTTATGTACGTGGTAGGACCACGCTGAAGCTATTGTTGGTTTCAGCATGAAGGGGTCGCCTCGACTGGGGTAGTACCACCCTCTCACAGAAAACCGACGTGAAGCAACAGTGCTTGCATTGTTGTGTTTCTTTGATCAGTGAGAGCGCCGGAGGCCCACCTCTCCTCACCTTCGTCTCCTCTTCCCTTTCTCTCCCCACACTACCCCAACACAGGCTGGTAACGCACTTGCGACTCCCCTGGTGTTGCAAGTGTCTATGGATGGTGGTGATCACTTAAATTTTGATGACCCATTTGTTCGTTTGCAAAATATATATGTATTTCTTTTTTAATTTACCAGGGCGCGATTACATCCGCCGGGGCCACTAGTATATACTATAATTTTCTTTTCTCGGTTCAACTTATTGCCTTGTTTAAGTTGCACGATACGTCGATATCATTGCATGTGGAAATACAACAAATTATTCATAAATATAATGTTGTATGAATGTGTTAAGAGAAGTAAGAAAACTGTGTACACAGTAACGAAGAAAAAAACACTAACCAGCAAGACTTTTAAGACATACTTCAGTAACACGCCAACCTAAGTACGTGACCTGGATACAAAACGAGGCGTAAATTCCTTAATAATTAACTTTTAAGTAAGGAAACGGCCCGTAACCTTATTTGACCGGCAGAGGGCGCACGAATATATTAATTTCAGCTTCATTTAATGGCGAATCATTGTGCACACTATTCAGGAGAGGTTTGGAAGGCTTACCAAAGTAATGAGTTGAATTTATTTATTCTTTTAGATAAAAGCGAAATGAAGAAATGATAAAATCAAAATACTTTATTTAGTTTAGGCCTTTATATATATAGCTTATATAGCTTATATATATAAGCTTATAATAAACTTATGAACGTTGTAACTACCACCAATTTGGAAAATAAACCAGACATCGAGAAGAACCGGCAAGAAATTCGACCGGGTACATTTTTTAACATATATATTCCAGTACATCAAAAAAATTGCAGGTGGTCGATCGTAAAAATGAAGCCAAATCCTACACCACAACAGGATAAACATATTATACCGAACCTACTTAGGGGAATAAGGGTAAGAAAAAGAAGATTTCCAACACATCATACAATCGCTTTTAGTGGATGCACAGAGAGGAGTCAGTTCCAGACATCACTATCGTTCACATATCGATCCACTCTATAATATCCTTTTTACACAAAAACCCGCTTGATGAGGCGCTTAAATTTATTTACTTACATATTTTAATTTTTCAAAGTTTTTACGGACACACATTAAGTTATCAAGAATGTATTGTAATAACGAAAAAGATATAGCTATATATGTATATATGGGCTTAGGTTGTAAAAGAATGAAATAGTATATACTTAATATATTATAAATATAAGGAGAAGGAGAGAGAGAGAGAGAGAAAAAGAGATACGTTGGAACCTATAACATATTATTTTGTTTTGGATCGTAAGGAGGGACTAACGCGTACTATTGAAAATATTCCGTTTTATGTATTATTAAAATTGTTAAAATGTATTAAAATTTAACAAAAAAAAAATGCTGAATAATAACGTTTACCACTCCATAGGGTATTCATATCATTATCATAAAAATTAATTAAAATACTAAGTTTTCCTTCTTCGGCTTGTAAGGTCACACTCGAATTTTTCATATCAAAACATATATAACATAAAAATTGTTACAGATCAGATCTTACACTAACCCTTTTCCCCGATAAAGTATAAAGCATGTAGAAACGCAGTTAAAGTAAACCATAAACTAGATTTTTTATTTACTTTCAAATATTATCGCATGGTTGAATCACATAAAGGGTTCTAAATCTTTCAATATTTGAGGCATTCGGTTGCTTTATTAAAGCGGCCCGACCGCTGCCTGTTGGTATTGCGTGACTCTATCGTAAGAATTTAACGTATGAATATTGTAAATACAATTTTCTTATACGACGTTATGTTTAATCTCAGTTTAACACATTTAAAAGTATGTAATAAATTATCGCTTTAGTTATAGTAACAGGAATTAATTTAACGAGTTGTACAGTATTAGGTATTAATCATTTTTGAAGTTATACTTCTTTTGGCGCGTTAGGGAAAAATATGAGAGTAAATTTTAACGAAGCGCGCGCACACCGTCTCGAAAAACCGATACCCTGAAGTTAGCTATAGTCAACATTTTGATTCTTTGTATCAGTTGTTTTTTTTTTATTTTACTTTGTTTAAAGGGGCTTTTATTCCACCGAATATACCAGCCCCATTGTTCCCCAATCTTACTAGTTCTATGATGAGAGTCGCTGATGATATATCACTACCAGATCATACAGCTTCCTAGCTTCACCCGAACAGGGTTCATCCAAGATGTTTTGACAAATACCTATGTTCTGGCAACTACTCTTTATACTACTCATCAACGACTCTCTTTCAATACTGTTCTTAGCACACTCCATCAAGTGAGTATCTGTTATTTGTATTTTTTTATATTATAACTTTCAATGTATTAAATACCTATTTTCTATTGTCAGTGTCGTTTTTCTACAAACGTAGAATAAAGCGAAAGATAAAATTTTTGAAAAGATTTTTATTTTATTAAGTCAAAGAAGTATTATAACTTCTAACGCGTGTACATAAATACACACAATTTTTTTTTCTGATGTAACTATCCTATTGTCACAAACTTGTATTAACAGCTCTGTATTGTCGACTAGGTGACTTATGAACTCACGATAGAAGAGGAAACTTATAAAGTGTTCGACTGGTGTTATATCACCATATGAACAAGCAAACATGCAAATACTAATAATGTGAGAAAGAGACAGCCTTTCCTGTTCTTCACACTTATTGTCATTATATATAGAAATGATTGGACAACGATACAAAATAGCAAATGATCTAACAGCAAAATTAATTTCCAACAGTATACGATAACATTCACTGTAAAATAACAGAATCTTTACTTACATGCTAATGAAAATTTGCATATACGACGTCAGAGGTATACAAAAAGACTAGTGGGCGAAGACAAATGACGTAATAATTCATCCTAACCATGTTACACTAGAAAAACATACCTTAACAAATATCAGAGCAAAAATTGTTAAGGAAGTTTTAAGAAAAATTTATTTTTGCATGATAAAAATATTTGTTCAAATTTCTCAGCGTTGTTTTCAAAGCCTTAACATGTGTGTAATTTATCTCGAGTTCACAGTAAAGAAGTCACGTAACTTCTTCACAATCAATAAAATAATAAAAAAGATATGCTATATAAGTAAATAAACAAATTTCCCTGAGAACTTACAATGAGCTTGAACAGACAGAAAACTTACTCAAAATACTCTATTAGCATTCCAAAAATTATACACATCTATCATACGAGCACAAATATACACACTCACTCACTTTTATACTCACACTCAGCACAACCACATACACAAATTCACCCTTTTCACACTTTTATTAACATACACTCACACTCATTAATTTTTTGATTTTTTATATTTATATCATTTGTTTCTTCTTTGCCTTAACTTTATTCTTAAAATGTAATTCCTTTAAATATAATAAGCACAAGACGCGCCACTATAACTTAAAGGCAATTTCATTCAGGCATTAAGGCTTCCATGAAACAGGCAGTGCCTAATTTGGGGCCATAGTTAAGGCTATTAGCATGTAAATATTCTGGAAATAAAGACATTTGTATTTGTAGATAACGCAGTAAATGGAATTGAATAAATAAGGGCTTAGATTTGTTACAAAGAATTCAGTTCTACTGGTGATTCGGCTAGTGTCCTCATAGATATATAGCTTTTGGAGATATAATTTATGTACCTATAAAAATTATAAAGAGATAACATTAATTGCTTCGAATTTTAAATTACAGATTATTAAATAAAAACTATTGTATCTCCGTATACTATAAAAGTTCTATAATAAATCGCTTACACTAGTAGCGTTCTTGATGGAGTATTTAGCAGAGCTTTAAATAACAAGAGACAGTCTCGGTTCTAACTGAAATCGATACTGTTAAGCCTATAAATAAATCTCTGTTGGAATCTGGATAATATACAATCAATTTTAATACCAAAAAGTTGAATACTTCTATAGATAAATAGAAATAGCATAGTACGAAGTTGTCGATATTCAAATTCAACAGTCCAGTCGAACCGTAGACGTTCGCCATTTTGCTTGGATTCTAAATTTAAATTTGTTATTGACCTGTGAATTGTCGGCGGGCATATCTGATAAACTGGTAACGCAACAAGTTCTAGACCTGGTATTCACAAACCTCAGCCGTGTCGTGGTAGTGGCCGTTCCCTGGACGACCCCGCTTCTAGATATTTTATAGTGCTTGTTAACGGCATTGTAAACACGCGGGACATTTATTGCGCTATATCGTGGACAAACAATTCTACCACTGCGATAATACAGGGTGTAATAAATAAGAACCGCATACAAACATAAAGTCAATTTGTAAATCATAGTTTAATAGAAAAATATGCTAATAATCCGCAATCGGTGTATGCAACTAGTTCACGACTCGATGCACACCGTTTCTCTCTACTCTCGTCGCGTTTCTGGACCTGTCGATGACCGTCACTGTGTTTGATTTGTACTCTCCTTTCCTCAGATAAAATGATGTCACTGGGTCATACTATTATAAAAAAATACAATCTATATGTATACTTTAACATAGACAAGTCAAATTAATAAGGGTTACTCTGATTTAGATAGGGATAACCCTCAGTAGAAGACTATACGATATATTTGATATTTTTACGATGTACACGTTTTACTCTACCCTCTTTCGCGGTATTCTAAAGCCCTACAAGGTCAACACTGGATATTATTTGGAGAAAAGCTTCTCTACCTTAATGTAACGTGACAGAACGTGGAGATTAAAGTGACATACAACATTTTTTTGCCTACACAGTATTATCCATTCTTTGTTTCGAATTGTGAGATAAGTTTTCGGCTGAATTATTACTAACCTACTTATAGGATAAAGAACAAAGTCTAGGGACTATTAGAATATCAGTAATGATTACATTTTGTATCAAGAAACCAGGACGTTAAAACTAATAAATTAGTGATTGTCGCGTCAGTATGTGGTGCAATCTCTATATATAAAATGATAGAAATCAACCGTTGTGCGTGTATAACATAGAAACTACAGGATTGCTTTTGATACGCATTTTTTTTTTACTTTTTATTGTACGTCTAACACACTTAGCCCTTTTATAAATAATACCAGGATGGCATCATTTAATATAACGGTATTACAGCTGGTAGTTAAATAACTAACTTAACTAACTAGTTAAATAAGTAAATGAAATTATTTACTTTTGTTGGCGTGGGGGCAGTTCCTCTTCCCCACTCCACACCTTTCTCTCCTTAACATACCGCTAGAGAGCAATAGTTGCTCGTCCGCACCGCTATTAAACGCACAAGTCATCATTTATTAACGTACACGCCGGAGTGGGTGTTATATGTGCAACTGTATTACCATAAGTTCCAGTGTTTAGTGTATGTGTCGTAAGACATCGCTGTCTTGAACAAGGAGTTTTTCCACCCCTGCAGTGTTGAGACCGGCGATTGGACTTGCCAAGTAGGTATGTATGTTCCTGTTACCAAGCTCAATCGATTAATTACCTTGGATCCTGCGATTGAGCATATATCCGGTGATACCGTTGCCCTCGCAAACAACAAAAATAAAAATGCAGTCCACACCTTTCCGTAGAATAAACCCACATTAATGGAGGTGAAGGGAGTCAAAGCGTTGACCAAGCTTTCCAACCAACAGCTTTAAGCAAATACCATAATTACAAGGACTCCATATTCAGTGATGCGTATTTTCTCGCATTGGAGTAGTGGGGCAAGCGGTGTGTGCCTAAGTTTATTCCTCTCAGCATAAAATAATAAACGGCACAGTTGTAATCACGGCTATCAATTAGTTAGTAATAAAATAACTGTGAAAGTTAAACATTGAAATAAATTAATTTAAATCGCATTCGCAATTACGTTGTTCACTTGTTTTCAAATTTAAAATCTAATTAATTAAGGTCTCTGTAAAACAAAGGCATGACCACGGACATCCTGAGATCGCGTGACAGACGACCGGTGCTGGTTTTACATCGAGCGGTAAACAAATGAGCCTGTTTCAGACACCAAGCCTTGATTGCCTTCGTCGAAACACTGAAATCCGTTAAACTTGGATTAAAATGTCATTTGGGCTAACTTTGTTAATTGTGTTGTTAGATCAAAGATTAGTTGTTTTATGTCGTCCGTGTAGTATAATCTTTAACAGATTTTATATAACATATTCATATGACTAAATCTAAATTGATAATGTTAAAAAAAGTGTGTGTGTGTACTTATGTACACGCGTTAGAAGTTATACTTCTTAGGCGTAACAAGATAAAAATATTTCCAAAAATTATATCTTTCGCCTTATTCTACGTTTGTAAAAAAAACGACACTAACAATAGAAAAAGGTATTTAATACATTGAAAGTTTTAATACAAAGAAACAAAATGTTGACTATAGCTAACTTCAAGGTGTCGGTTTTTCGTGACGGCGCATCATAAAATTTGCTCTCATTTTTCCCTAACGCGCCATAAGAAATATAACTTCAAAAATTTAGTGAATTCCTACGTGGTTGAATCCTTTACTTAATTTTTTTCCGAACTGTTTACGCTATTGACCTAGCAAGATCTTAACAGCTTCACCAGACTACTAAGGCGAGCGCTTAAGGCACTCAGCCGATTTTATTTGATAACTAGCTCAAGGGTACGCGGCATACCTCGGTTTGGATTGTTACCTGATACGTGCAATTCGCAACCTATCTTTTTTTGTTTTTAACGTGGGAAAATCCCTTATGGATACCCACCCTCCCGGGGGAGAGAGTGGGTTATGTCCGACTCGCACGGACTAAAACCCCACGGTGTACGTCTTCCGCTGTAGTTGGGGCGGCACGAGATCTCTATAGACTTCATCGTGCCGCCCCAGCGGTTGGCCCAGCAGCAGAAGTGCCGCCGCCGGACCTCGCCTTGTAAGGAGACAGCCGGGTACACACCGGCCGCCTCCTCCGTCCACCGGACCCGTGCAATGGGAAGATGGGGCCCCCGGCCCATCTTCCCTGGTCCGGTTAAGGTGGGAGGTGGCGGTCAAACTGCCGCCTCCTCCTGGCTGGCCTTTGTTGGCGGAGACGGCCACTGTGAGGGTCTTGCTCACAGACCCTCTCCACCGCCTCCTTCTGCGAGACGACCTCCTCACAGAAGGAGGCAACAAATTCGCAACCTATCTGAGCTAACCTAAGCTAACTATTCATACATATATGAGTTGTTGGAACATATATGTGTACCAAACATACATACCTCAACAACTCGTACATATATTTCGTATCAGATAATTTTCTAAACTATTTTAGTTCGATAAGGGAAAAATAAAACCCTTCCACTTTCATGTGTAAGCGTGTATGCGTTCCCGTGTATGGAGGTGATATGTGTAATGTTGCAGTGTTGTAAGATTTTATGTCACTGTATCGTGCGAACAGCGCACTCAAGGGCTCCACGCCGAGAGAACGGACCTAGCCTTAATCTACGCTACGACTACAGTGAAACTTAATATTTTGATTATTTTTTAAGAGAATGACACATTTTAACATATCTGTTTGTTTGTTTATCTCTCTCTTGATCTCTTTTTTATATTTAGAGTACTTTAAGAATATAGTATACAGCATGGAGTCTAGTTTCCCTTATATGCAGAGTCTGTGTCCATACATCGGTATACACAACACGTTTATGAAACATTTATTACTCTAAATTGTAATAATCTATGATAATTTTGATTTAACATAGATTACATTTTTCAGTTTAGTCACATTGCGTATATCAACTAATTTACAGTACATTATCTAAGTTCGTAACTCTTCAGATTGTCAGAAATAGTATCACGAATTTTATAATGACTTCGAGGTGCAAACATTTCACTAAGAGAGAAAACTTGGAATTTGTTTAGAAGCAAGTATCAAATAGCTATAAATAATTTATCATGTTTTAGCAACACAACGGGTACTCGACAAAGGATTTGACAGCTGATTAATTACATTTTTGGGTTGATCAGCCTTTGAGAAAACGGGCGTTAAGCACTTCTAGGTTTCGCCAAACTTCTAGTTCACTCCAAAGTTGCAACGTATATATATTAGGTAGCGTAGGTGTTATTTAAAGGACAGTGTTTATGAAATAAGACTCTTTAAATAAATTAAATACAAACAGAAATCTCTTATTTTATTTATTGGCATATATATTATTTACATTTTATTTTTATAACGCTATTTTCAGTAACTTTAGAGCTGACAAGAAGTTTAATACATATGAGAAATAGAAAACACATTCATAGTATATTATATATAGTATATATATCATAATATATTAAAAACGTTTATTATATTCCAAGTATTAAAGTCGCACACGTGATTTGAACGCAAACCCTTATGTCCTGGAAACTTTGACCGCCTACATAAGTGATTTGACCTCGGGAATCATCACGTGGAACGTATTCCGGTGAAGTTGTTAACATATTGTTAGGTTAATAGCGTAGCCAGTACAAGAAAAAAGTCAACAGCTGACGTAACAATGAAAATGTCTCATAAAAAATCATTTTCGATTGTACATGACCTAACATTTCAAAAACAAAAATTTGCGCCTGGCAAAATATTTAACTGCCTTTTATGAATAACCTCTTAAATCTATACGCTTCAAACTTTACCGAAAACACTATTTGAAATCGAGTACTGTGGTTTAGTGCTCGCTAAAACTTAGTTTAAATTCAGTTATTGGAGACATGGCGTTGATTTATCATTTTTTTTTTTATATATATTATATAGGTTTTGGCGTTCAAAGTCAAAAGACGTGGTCTAAAATCATAAACACCCTAGCTTTAAATATACTCGCTCTCATACTATGAACTAATCCATCATCGCTCCAATTTTTAATAATGTACTGTGCACTGGCTGAATGTTTAAAGAGTTGCAATATTCTAAGAGGTTACTGAGTAGCCTTTCTGTGTTCCAAATCAATTAAAAAATTTGACCTAATTATCTCGAAAAATGTAAAACTGATAAACACTCAGCATCAGATAATTTACGTACGAAGGAACTGGTGTTATTATAAATACCGAAGCGGCGA
The DNA here is from genome assembly GCA_014332785.1 of Antheraea mylitta. Classification (NCBI taxonomy): domain Eukaryota; kingdom Metazoa; phylum Arthropoda; class Insecta; order Lepidoptera; family Saturniidae; genus Antheraea; species Antheraea mylitta. The sequence goes on from JACEII010000012.1 coordinate 6,221,228, forward strand.
ATCCGCACCCCATCCTGTTCGACCGTGCGGCATTCCGACAATAGGCAATTAAGTAATGATTAACCTTGAAAAGCGCATCTTCAATTTTGTTGATTGAACCTAGGTGTGACTTTTTTACATTTAAAAGTATCGTTCCCATACTTTTAAAAGTATTAGAACAAACTTTAAGTAAGGTTATCTTTGTTGTTTATTAGTATTTCTTTTGATATTATTTTTTTATACGTTAAATGTGACCATGAACTACTACACGGATGAATGGTATCGTCCTTTAAAGATTCACATGATATATAGTATTCAAGAGTATGTGACGTCATTTGCAAATAACTTAGTTTAATATAAATAAATTCGTTTCTTGAAATTTTGATATAATATTTAGATATCAAAGCCATGTGTACAAGGGTATACCAAAGGTTTTTTACCTCAAAGAGACTAAATACACTAAGGGTCGGGTCACTTTTAAATACGGAATTCTATTATTGCTTTCAAGATACGACTTTCCTTTTTTAAAATGTCATCCCAAATCTTGGGCGAAAACGGGTGTAGGTCAAATCCACTAGACGTTAAAAATAAGAATATCATCAATTATACCACGGACTAATGAAATTAATATTATCAGTGACATGATATATTAAATATTTTAGCGCAGACGAAATTGGGTGTGATTACTAGTATAATGTTTTAACAATTCATTAGTAAAGTCGTGATAATACAAGAAATCTTTGCTTGAAATATTGTAAAATCTGGAAAATTAAATAACGAAGTTTTCGATACAAATAAAAAGGCTCCAAAGTATTTATCTTTAAAACTGATATTATTGCTTACAAAAACAATGTAGGTAGTCACCCGGAAAGTTCGAGATATGTCGCTGTATCAAGGTAGAACTCCGACGCGTTTTCGTTTTTTATTTTGTGTGTTATTTTTTTATTAAATTATAAAGCTTTTGGTAACTCGGAAAATAAATCACACGACGAGGCTTGTAATAAAATAATTACATGGAAACAAATTAACATAAAAACGCCTCAGGTCTTTCTCGAACTTTCCTTTTAATTTTTACTAATATTACGGATGCGATTGTAAATTTGTTTGTTACGCTCTCACACCTCAACTACTGAAACGATCATCTTCGAATTTTGCGTACACTTTCTTAGGGATATATAGAAGAATATAGGGTACCATTTATTTTAAAAAATTCAAATGATATTAACGCTAGTAAAGCCGCGCGCAAGAGTAGGTAGTATATACCACAGATCGGTCACAGATGGTGCTACCAGATTAGACCCTCTCGGCAGCGGCTTAAGCCTAGGTCCTTCTCCTCGGCGTGGAGCCCTCGAGTACACTGCTCGCACTATACAGTGACACAAAATCTTACATCACTACGACAACATTACACATATCACCCCTACATACGTGCGTGCACACACGCTTACACATGAAAGTGGAGGGTTTTATTTTTTTCCCATATCGAACTAAAATAGTGTAGAAAATTATCCGATACGAAATTTATATAAAACTTGTTGAGGTCGTATGCTTGGTATATGTTTCAACAACTCATATATGTATAAACACTTAGCTTAGCTTCGGTTACCTCAGATAGGTCGCGAATCGCATGTATCAGGCAACAACCCATGTCGAGGTGTGCCATGCGTTCTGGAGCTATTTGTCAAATAAAATCGCCTGAGTACCTTAAGCGGTCGCTTTAGTAGTCCGGTGAAGCTGTTAAGACCTTGTTTGCTGAATAGCGTAGTCAGTTCGAGAAAAAATAATCACAGATGGTATTTTTTTGTTTAGAACTGACTACGCTATTGACTTAGCAAGGTCTTAACAGCTTCACCAGACTACTCACAAATGGTACAGTTCAATAAAATCTTACACTTAGTAAATTTATAGTACAAGATGTAGATTGCCTTCGTATGCCTGATCCCATGTATGTGTGAAGGGTTTTACATGATGTTTTTATATGTAATATTCCTGTTAAATTTTGTTCAAATCATCCTTAATCATGATTGTGAGTTGCCTGAAATTGTTCATTCTAATTTCCTTTCAAAGAATTGTTCACGAGTAATAATATTCAAACAGAAAACCGTTCCGTGCGTCAACTTGGACAGGACTGAGGACTAATGGTCGTATACAGTGTAATTAAAATTTCAGTTACTTCGCGAGCTGTTAGAAATTCTCCGAGTGTCTCGGCCAACCAATTTGAACATTTTGAAGATTGACCTCGGGCGTTGTCGGCTATTTCCGTATTCCGTTGACTGTATTTATATTAAGAATTCCGTTTATTAGAGTAATTTTAATTTAATTTGAGAGATATACATGAATATTAGACGATATTAAATAAGAAATGAGATATCGAGTACATGATGAGATTATATCGTTACTTTCAAAAGTTTCAAAATAAAGTATTTTTTTGTAATAGTTTAATTAAGTCGAGAATCTAATAATATAAAATTGTACATTGATATGAATATAATAAAATGATAAAAAATAATATAAAAAAAAATTTTTTTTTCATTGCTTCATCATCAATACCTAGTATAAAACAAAGTCTTCTACCACGTCTGCCTATCCGTTCGCGATAAACTCAAAAACAACTGAACGGATTTTTATGAGGTTTTCACCAGTAGATAAAGTCATTCATGAGGACAGTTTTGGTATATTACTTGTCAAGCATTTTTTTATAATCAGGACGAGACAACGTCTGCCTGGCCTAATAGTATATTATATATATTGAAGACTATTAGTATAAAGTAATGAAATCTATATTACCAATGCTATCTTGTCAATACCTTTCACACAAACTAAGTCCTTTTTATCAATTACGTAAAAGTTCAGTTTAATGTTGAAATAGTAAATAAATTATTATTTAAAAAGTTTGTAGGCTGCTCTTTTAAATATTTATAACAACAATAAAGTTAAAAAAATTTAAATGGTGAATGTGTTAATATTTTATTCATACATTTTATTTCCTCGCATTCAGATTTTAAATTGAAAACGTTTTTATTTTATCAACAAAATATTCGTCAATTTTGTGTTAATTGAATTTATTTAACAGTTTTCCCGTAAATAGAGTTAACACAAATATAATTTAACATGGTACTGCTATGTAACCTATTTATTCATTTATATTTCTGAAGTTGATTCAGTTTTATTGTTCATTTTATGATAGTATTCTTTTTTCGTTAAAAATATTTGTAAGATTGGATTCGTATTACAATTACTTGTACCAATACTATAGTATATACTGTTCATAATAAAATCTCTATTTTATGAGATATGCCAACACAAATAAAGCAATTGACAAGGACGGATAGTAATAATTCAGACGACAAAAAGACTAGAGTTTTTCAATTGAATACAAATCCGCCCACATTCCCGGTATGACCCCCGTGGTAAGCGGGCTCGCTACGTCATTCACCGGTCCAAGCAACAATGGATCGCACCGGGAACAATAACATAACCCTTTGTCCGCTCACCGGCGGTCGCCCAGTGCAATGTGGCAGCCTTGACTCCCGCACAATTTACCCTTTTGCTCCCACTTGAATACTGTACACGTGGACTATGTATGCAAAAATTTTGTAAAGCAAAACTATATCTAGAGTTAAAGTATTTATGGACCAGTCCGTTTATTTGTAAGATTGGATTATAAATTTATGGCATATTTCAAAAATATCATCTATACTAATATTATAGAGAGGTAAAGTTTGTGAGTTTGTTACGTTGTAGAGGGTAATCTTAGGATAATTCCTGATCCGATTTGAAAAATTCTTTCAGTGTTATATAGCTCATTTATCGAAGATGGTTGTAGGCTACATATCATCACACTAAAACCAATAGGAGCCGAGCACTAATGAAAAATGTTTAAAATTCGGATTTTTTTCCATTCGAGAGCTTCCGCTGCGTGTTAGCGTTAGCCCAAAGTAACTATTCCACGCGAACGAAGTCACGGGCAGAGACTAGTTTACATATATACACGTTAATTATAATTCTTAGTCATTATTATATTAATTTAATTAGATTTTTTTGAATTAAATTATATCATCATCACTGCAAATTAATGAAAAACAATTACAATGAAAGAGATTCCAATGTATGTATTTTCTCAAATCAACTTTTACCTAATTTTAGACAGCTTTTGATACCTTTTTAAATGTTTTTTTTTATTTATTACAAACTTGGAACGGATAGTTCTTGATCCTAACAAACACACACATACATGTGGATATAAATTTACGCTAATGATTATATTTAAAGATAGATAATATAAACTGAATAGTACTCTGAGTTAGTCACTTTTAATCAAGCCTTTTTTATACTACAATTATTAAGATTCCTTCAAGTATGTTACATACAAAAATACATATATTTTTTAGATTACTAACAAATCACTGTAAACACACAGCTATATGTTATAGATAGACAGGTTCACCATAAAGACAACGTTTAAATTTGGCCTCTTTTTAATGAAATTAATTCACCGTCCTGCTCTTAGTTGAAAGATGATGACGAATAAATGCAAAAAACAAATACCGACCAGTTTAATTTATGACTTTTATTTGCTTCGCAAGGAAAAATATGTAGATTTTTATTATAGTAACTTAATCTTAACATGCATTTTACCAACTTAGAATAATCATGTAGTCTTAGATTTTATGCTTTTATTGAGAATGTATCATCAGACTGCCTTATTAATTAGTATAGACTTTTCGATTTACCCTTGTTAATACTAGGTAGGCTATTTATTACAGATCTTATTTTTACAAATAAAAAAATAATTTAGTAAAGCAGTAAATTCGATTTTTTTATTACATATTTTGTGCAAAATAAAGATGAATAAGTTGTCTCCAGGCGGTTAAAAATGATTATAATAGTCTCATTATAATATGTCTTCTTAATTTAGCGGAATAAGAGAATTTAATCACGAAAGATTAGTTGTATAATCGTTCTGGTGCTAACGAGGTAGAATTCTCAAGAGAAACCTGTCTTTTAGATTCTGATGTAATAAGTCGTACCTCGTTACAGATAATTAAAGAACATATTCATAATTCATTACATATTATACATTTCTTACCAAACTTTTATAAACCGATTATAGAAAATACCATTTTTCCGCAACAACTTCGATAATCATAAAGTATTCCATCTACAATTCTTAGTTATATGAAAAACACAATTCATATCGTACGTGATATGAGAGATTTTATTTTCTCGAACTGACTACGCTATTGGCCTTTCTAGGGCCTTCACAGCTTCACCGGACTACTAAGGCGAACGCTTAAGGCACTCAGCCGATTTTGTTTTGGTAACATGCTCAAGGGCGCACGGCGCACCTCGGCTTGAACTGTTACCGAGAAAAATACCCGATCTGACCTAGCTAAACTATGCTAAGCTATACATGTATCCATTTTTGGATCATACAATAAAAAATTGCATGATACAAAAACAGAACATGTAATTCGGAAAGAGACGAAGTAAACTACTCGATTCAGTTCGATAAGGGAAAAAAAGTAAACCCTTCCACCAGTTGTGTAAGGTGCATGTCTGAATATCTGTGTGATATATGAGAGATACAAACATCGTATGTATAAAAACAATCCCAAATATACACTGCCATCGTATTGGTTATGCGTATATGCAAAATATCTATGGATTCATGTTTTTTTTTTCTATAAGCTCTTGGACCGCATCTTTTTTTTTCTGTCGTTAATTTTATTAGTATAATGAATGATTAATTTGCACATAAGCAACTATTGTATCTAATTAACTATTACATATTTTACGTTTACTACTTTACGTTAAATTACCTTATTTACAATATTATATTGTAGTAAATAACCTATTTTTCATTGTGAATGTATTTCTGTTTAAACTGTATAGATAATTTCATTTGAAACAAGTTACAATATATGTTCTACAAGTGTATTTTTTTTAGTGAATAATGATGCTTAAAGCCTATTGTTTGTATTAAACAAAGAAAAGGGATTGTTTATGACATGAATAATATGTAATTAAACATAAAACTTATTAAAGCATATAATGTACCAAGACAACAGACAGTCTCTTTGTTTCTGAGATCGTAAGTACATATTTGAACGCAATTGTATTTGGTTTTATGGACGATGCTTTCAGAATGTTCAACATAACTAATATGATAAAGACAAGAAGTAGGACAATTTTTCCTGTACATGTTTATATCGACAGATGTATATTTTAATGGTGATATTTAGTTAAACGAGCATTTGAGACTATCTTATCGTGAAGTGATGACTTAATTACGACTTCATCACTTACTAGGATCCAAAAAAAAGCTACTGGATAAGTTTCGATAAATAATTTTAGGCTTACTTCTTTTCTACTCGGTCCTTATCTAGAATAAGAATTGTCATGAAGTCTTTAATTTATAAAAAAAAACATTACAAATTTGATAAACTACTATTTTTGAAAGTACTCACAAAAATTAACTAATTATGTCTCCGGTTTAATTTCTTTTATTTTTTTTTCTCATAAAATATTATTAATAGAACAAGCGACACAAATAAAGTCGCAGCTATTATCTAGTTTAGAATTAGAATTTAAAAGTTAAAATTTGTATTGAATATAAACAAAGTTTACAGTTGAAATTTTATGAAGTGACAAATCCGGTCACCGAATGCAAAATCCATATAGAAGTTCTATTCCCAACACAAAATTCGGCCCACAGTGCGAAATCTTGTTTGCAAATAGCGTACGTTCCCGTTCGATTTGCTCAATAAAATGTACGTAACTTTATTACTAGTGTGGACGTTGAATGATTTATTGGCAGTCGGTAGTGACCTGTCGGAACACGTCACACTTTAAATTCCACGTTTCACAATAGCGCAGCGAGCGTTGCTGAGTATATACAAGATTCCTTATCGAACGGTATCGTTCGGGACTGGTTTAACTGAATAGCTGCAGCCCTACGTGTTATCGCTTCTACACATGCAATAATGATGGGTCGCCCCGAAGAATGTTCAAATACAGTTGTCATCAATGTAGGTTTTTATATTTTTTAATACTTTATACTGAATTTTCAGTGAAGAAAAACATTACGGTGAATTTCACTAGTGCATTCGAATGTCGTATGGCCAAGATAAAACTCACGGTGACAATCTATAGTCAGCCACTCCACTCTCTAGAATTACTGTATTGCCAATTTCATTTATGGTTTTACTAAGCATGAATAAGATTGTTGTCAGATATTAAAGACAAATGAACAGGTTGGTCACCTGATTTTAAGTGATCACCACCATCCATTAGCGACAACAAGGGAGTCGCAAGTGCGTTGCCAGTCTGTATACCAGGGAGGAGAGAGGTACGAGAAGAGAGAGGGGGAGAGGAGAAGAGAAAGGAGAAGCGGGAAAGGGAGGTGGGCGTTCGGTGCTCTCACTGACCGAACGAAACGCAACAATGCAAGCACTGTTACTTCACGTCGGTGTTTCTGTAGGTCGGGTGGTACTACCCTGGACGAGCCGACCCATTCATGCTAAAACCAGTAATAGCTTCAGTATGGCTCGATCACCTTCACAAGACTCATGTGTAAGTACCCATGTGTTTGTCGTCAAAGTCTAAAACCTATAATGTCTATAAAAAGACATTTAATTCAGCCGTATATAACTCATAAATTACCACATATGTTTTGTTTGTTTTTTCATTGTGTATGGTGGAGTTTTTTGAATTCGCCGTATTATTCTTATGCCATTTTCGTGTATTGTCATGAGGGCTAAAGAAGCATGCAAAGTCAAATCTGAATGAATTAGTTCCAAGTCATCTTATAAGATTTAATCTAAACTAACATTGCAAACTTAATAAAAAATTATAATAGACATAGGCACTCCTACTTGGTAAGAATTTTTAAAATTTATTTTTGAAATACGTAAAAGTTGTTGTTATTTTCCTTAGCAATTTTCAAAATCCTTAGCCTGCGCTGGAGAAAATTTACGACATAAATCTCCAGAGCGAACGTCAGAAGTGAAAGAAAACTATTAAATCATATAATATACTTGCAGGTTGGGAGAACGTTATTCTGCCTTGATTTAAAAAGAAAATCTAAAATTCAACCGCTGCGCCACCTACCGGATCCAATTGCATTTAAACCATTCTCAGATTCAGTGGAACACGCACACAAATTACATCAAAACCAGTCCAGCGGTTTAGGAGCATTTCAGTGACATACACACGAACAGAAGTTTATATATAAAAAAGATAGGCACTCCTACTTTGTAAGAATGATTAAAATTTATTTTTTAAATACGTAGGTTATTGTTATTTTCCTCAGCTATTTTCAGAACCCCTAGCTTGCACAGGAAAAAATTTTCGAAGTAAATCTCCAGAGCGAACGTCAGAGCTAACATAGATCTATTCAACTATCTATTAGAACTTATGTTTTTATTTAACATATTTCATGGCAAAATTGACTGTCCACAAATTACTAATCACTTTAAATTTAATATTCCTACTAAGCTTCCGAGATCTAATAAATACGTACCATTTTACATTTCTCATTCGTATACTAATTTAGGCTTTTACTCTCCGGTCAACAGAATATCCAGGTCATATAACTCATTCCATAAAACATGCAACATTTTTTCTACTAAACGAAATCAATTCAAAACAGCGATAGAGGCTTATCAGTCTATTCACAAAATATAGTCTTAATCGGTTACGTACTTCTTTATTGTCTCTCTCTGTTACTTTGTTATATCCATAATATTTAGTATCAATTAGTTTTAATGTTTTATTTATCTTTCTGTTTTAATTTCCTTGTTTTTGTATATTTATGTTAAATCTTCAAATATGTAAAATAATTTGATACTTAATTTTTTAATATTTAATTTATTGTTGGAGCATGCCGTGGTTGTCTGTAAATATGACTACATTTATAATGTATCACAATAGTCCTACTTTTTATATATTGACTAATGTATTGTCATGTTGACGACACTAAAATAAATAAATAAACTATATATAATGCTGTGATAGTTCTCAAAGAGTACCGCAGTAATAAGTGCACTAATATTAAGCACGATTACATAAAAATACATAATATCAGTATATATATCAGTAACAAAACATAAGGGTACCTTGGGATCAAACTCTTCCTCATGAGTAGTAGTAGTAGTTTTGCTGGTAGAGCCATGCCTAAGCTATTATTGGTTTTAGCATGAATGGGTCTGCTCGACCGGGTTAGTACCACACATTCACAGAAATCCGACGTAAAGTAACAGTGTTTGCACTGTTGCTTTTCGTTCGATCAGTGAGAGTGCCGGAGGCCCATTTCCCATTCTTTCCCCTTCCTTTTTCTCTCCCCTCCCCTCTCCTGCCCCCATTACACATTTTCCTCATCCATGGAAAACACAGGCTGACAACGTACTTGCGACTCCCTTGGTGTTGCTAGTGTCTATGGACGGCGGTGATTGCTTAACAATAGATGACCCACCTGTTCGTTTGCCTCCTAATATAACATAAACAAAGAGTAGTTTTCCCTCTCTTTACGTCCCTACGAAACCGTTTTAAGATTATGCCCTATGCGGTGGCCATAGTTTCGACGTCCAAAGGTATTCGGACGCGTCCATTTTGCTTCAGTTGACAATAATTTCCTTCCTGGTTTTTTAGATATCGTCGGCGCGACTACCCATGTGCTGTGCTACGAGGAGATTTGTACGTTTTTATATTAGTAACTGACAACCAAACACCCCCCCTCCGTATTAAGAAAATGAAACGAAATCTATTTTTTACAGTCCGCCATGTAATGAAAGATGGCAACAGAACAATGTCAAATCTGGAAAAAATCCTTAATGTCTTCTATTTCACTCACTCACTTTTATGTAGACAATTTTCAAACCAAATTTTTCACCGTTCCGTGCGAATTTTCATACATTTCTTTAATACAAACAACGTTCTGACAATTACAAATATAACAAAAACGAATGAGCCAAGTAGGTGCAGTCGTCCTGAAATGATAGACTTGCACACGTTAGGCAATTTAATCTTATTTATATGTAAATAGATATAGATTAAGAAAAATAAAAGAGTTTAATAACGCTACTACACCGCTAGCGTTAAAAACTGCACGATCTTTATTACAAAACAATGCAACATCTCTTACAAAATAATCCTGTAATAATGATTTTTAACGAATTTTATTTTTCAGAGATTATATGAAATATTATTAGGAAAGCAAATATAAAAGACGCAGACGCAAAGAATACAATGCTATGCTTACTTCAGACTACGTTTTTTATTTATTCGCTGTAACAACATAACCCTGCAGCTGTATTGCTAGAATAACAAATAGCCTTGATGCATAAGATTTGTATGACTCTTATATTAGAAATGATAAATTCCTCTAAAGTATTTATTACGATATCCTAGATGGTTACTCAATGAGTTAAAGAATTATTAAAAATGCTAAGGCTTTGTAACGTAAACTAACTTATACCCGTGACTCTTTTTATTTATGGGCTAAGTACCTAATTTGTATAACAAAAAACTTTTATCGAAATACATGCAATAGTTTTTTAAAGAGAGACCTCCATCAATGTTATTTATATAAAAGAGTTATTGCTTAACTTTTGTTACTAAAAATAAGTCACATAACGATGCTTGAAATACGGAATTACTGGACAACAAATTGAAACATTTCGTCAAGTAGATTTTAGTTTAGAAAGGTTATTTATGTTAACTAGTGGGCGCATGGTTTGCATACATCTAATAAAAAAAAAGAAAAATCCCAATCGGTCTCTTGCCCACTCTTATCGATAATTGAGATGTTTTTTTGAATATGCGGTAGTATTATCAAGCGCCTTCTCAGAACCTTAACTTTATAATTTATTTTTAGAAAAATCGATCTAAACCACGACTAAGTTTTCATTAAATTCTTAATTTTTATCTTTAGAAACATTCGCCACAATATCACATAATATGTAATTATTTGACGGAGTTTAACAAGTCTTTTTCAGAACCACTCATGTAATTGTTAAGGTAAAATATATTTTTAACCTATGACAGGTAAAAAAAAATTATTTATTCGTACAGAAATCACCATTAATTAATTGAGTTTTTTTACATATGTAGTTATTACAATATTAACTTAACCAAGGGATTTCCATCATATATATTACTATAGATATGCATCCCTAACAATTTTTAGTCAATTAGTACTAGTTTACATTATAATTCAATATGAAACTTGACAATAATGGGTAAAATGTAGTCCAGCGCCACTTAATAGTGAATTATATTAAAAAGTATAAAAGCTATTTACATAAAAATGTATAAGAAGACGAAGTAATAGCACGGGCGAGGCAATAGTGCGCTGAGGGATATATAGGATATATATAGGATGGAATATACGTCCGAAGAGATCCGAGCAATAACATAAGCCGAACTGTGAATGCCTATGTGAGCCCCTTTATGCAACAGCCGTGTTTTATACAGTTTGTCTAAAATTGTCTAAATGCGTTAAAGTAGTCCAATTTTTTAAAATCCTATGCGAATGTAATATCGTGTTCCAATTATATATCATCAGGTTAATAGGTGGTAGAGCCCCGCTGAAACTATAGTTGGTTTCAGCATGAATGGGTCGGCTCGCCAGGGGTAGTACCTCCCTCTCACAGAAAACCGACGTGAAGTAACAGTGCTTGCATTGTTGCGTTTCGTTCGGTCAGTGAGTGTGCCGGAGCCCTACTTACTCTCCCTTCCCCTCTCTTTTACTCTCCCTATCCCTTTTCCTTCATTCCCCCAAAACACAAGTTGGCAACGCACTTGCAACTCCCCTGGTGTTGCTAGTTTCTTTGGACGACGGTAAACGCTTAACGGTAAAACGGTAAAGAGATCCGCCTATTCGTTTGCTTCCTACATGATGTAAAGAAAGAGAGTGACAATAATTATTCCCCCACAGAGTTATTAGATATACACATCCATTATACTTGTGACAGTCTTGTTCGTAACTGCCGTTCTGAGTTCTTTATTAATCTGTCAGTATAACTCTACAAAAAGAACGAGGATAGCCAAGAACTTCAATTTGAAATTTATATCTCACTTTGAAAGACATCTAAAAAATGTAATCAAAGAATACGACCTCGGGGCTTGTTTAACATAAACGCTATAGTAAAACCCGAGACTGAGATGTCTGCGGGATGACATCAGACATTAAAACACCCCATACTAGAACTATACAAATAACCTTCACAATATTACCATGGGTCAAACTTCGCAACCGAGTCACGTTTGCGGCCATCAACGGAACTCTGATAGTCACGAATCCTGCATTTATTTAATTAAAACATAAGAGCAAACTTGCAAACTAAGGACATAGTTTAGCTTATACAATAAAGAGGTATTTTGAGTAAAGCTGCGCTATCTAAATGAAAACGTTTATTCACACTCAGTGAAATATGCGGATAATTCCAAAGATTTTCCCCTTGAAAATGTTTATGCAAAACATTGAGGGATTTCGCAAATTTTCTTGTATCAGAACTGACATACCACTTTCGTTTTAATATGTTAGTGTGAACTTTTAGCATTGTATGTTGTTTATTACTAAACTTGAGTCTCCATTGATTCTCTTGGTTTAAAATTTCCTCTCTCCTCTTTTAGCTTTTATTTCAGTATTTGTGGACTAACAGTTTTATGAACATATCATTATTCTCTTCATTTAATTTATACCTCTTTTTCTAACTTTATTTTAATTTAAACTCTTAGGAATACTTGCTGTAAACTAAACAAAAATATCAAATTACGTATTTAGACATAAACGAAGGAAATAAGTTTCAACATTTAGACATTAGAAATTATGGAATAAAAAAAAAAAAATAAAAAATAGGATTCAGAAGTTATTTGAGTTATATTCATATCTTTTTCTTTTGTATGAATTATTTATTTATATTATACTAGCTTCTGCCAGCGGTTTCGTTCATGTTTAATAAAATCTTTGATAGGTTTGACCTATCTCTCGGAAACAGAGTTCTGTTTTCTAAATAATAGATACACTATGACCTTTTTTGTACTACTAACAACGTATATACAACATTTCATTATGATCGTTTAAGTAGTTTAAACGACATAGCATAATAAACTAATTTTAGCTTCGCATTTATAAAATTACTTAAAATAGCTGTACCTGTGTCTTCATAAAATTATTTGTATAGTATGTTTGAAGTATCATGATTGAAGTTAAGAATAAAAAACTTTTTTACTTCACTAATACTGTAAAACCAATCATATGTAAGTAATTGATAATAAGGCCCTTGGGCTGCAAAGACGTTCATTCCATCTGGAAGTCAATTGATGAAGGACCATATTAAGTCACTCAATCTTCAAAAACCTTAAAGATTTTTTTGTCCGTGAGCCCATATTTCAATAAAATGTGTATGTCGGTATAAGCCACACTTAAATTATCTGACATAAAATTTGTCTACAACTTTTGAAGATTAGCGTCCTAAAATATTTTATCCAAAGAAAATAAACTATCCTTCCGGGAGATATTAAATATATATTTCGAAGCTGCGAGCAAATTCTAATAAGTTTTATAAAATAAAATATGAAAAAAAAAATTTCATTGCCTTTAAAATTTGACTTAAAATACAAATTTGAAAAAGTAACTTTTCAAAGTACTAAGCTATAACTCAATAACGCACAACCTCAAAGGTAATTTAAATAAAATTCTTGATATAGAGTGCAGTCAAAACTACCTGTTATGGAGCGATCCTAAACTCGCATTTTCATTTCCATGGATTTACGTAAAAACTCGTACCCAGCACGAAACAAGAACAGTCGGTATTGTTGAAAAAATTCTCAGTGATTAAAGACAAAACTCATTCATCCCGCCTACTAAAGTCGACGTTTCCAGTATTTCAGCAGCCGTATACACGAATGGGGTAAATTGTACGGATATCAAAGCAACGCTGCATCGAGGAACGCGGAGAGTAGACAAAGGGCGATGTTATTGCTCTCGGTGTGATCCATTGTATCTGGTGCTCATGATAAAGTAATATCGACCGGCACTCGACGCATATTAATAATTCAGCTCCAGTTTTATGATATACTAGCTGACCTGTGCAACTTCGTCTGCACCAAATCGGTTATCACCGGTTTCAACTGTATTTATAAACGCGAAAATTTTTAATAAGCCCGATTACAGCCACACCTATGTTTTCCAATTGTGAATCTAAACTATCAAGGGACTCACTCAAACATATACCCAAATGGTATGTGAGGTATCTTTTAAAATAAGCCTAGAAACCGTTCGTAACATCATCTACCGGGTTCAATTAAGATAAAAAATAAACGTATATATATTGGCGGTAATGCAAAAGCTGGAGGGGTCAATGAACCCCCGGTTGGAACATAGTTCCTTTCCCTTTCTTGCAGACGTTTACTGTATAGTACTGACTGTATAGTCAGTATAGTTTACATTATAAAATATCAAGTTGATAGAGTTAAATTGTAAATTAAATGATAAAATATATCTATAAGGAATAAACAATGATAAATTAAACACTGAATGATATGGGATAATCAAGTTAATACATCAACAGGTAATCCTTGCGTTGGTTTGTTATTGAAATGAAAATTTTATGTAGTATATATTACATACTCTCTCTCTTTCGCTGTTATATGCACAATACGTAAAAATTAAATTAAATAATCATCTCTACCACTTACTTTAACATAACTATCTTCTACTTGTATTAAAACTTTTTCACGCTCCATTGTATAACAAAAATATAAATATGAAAAAGCTATTACCATCGTGTCGACGCGTCAACTCTCACTTGCTGATAACTATTCGTCTAAGAGCTAACAACAGTTTCGAGTGCGAATTTTAATAAGCCAATTTTGTATATATCTCATTTTCTTCTGAACAACGTGCGGGCTATCTGTCAGCAGGTAAATGTTGCATTTATTTATGCATATTGCACCTTTACAGACGAAAACATTAACTTTTAAATAATTTTAAAATATTTTTTTCATTAACTTTGAAACGCTATTAAAACATGGAATTTTTATGGTCAGACATTTGTGTTGTTGAGACTAATGTGTCTGCAACTATTTTTTGTAAATAAAAATTAAATTATTTTTAAACCATGTTGGAATAGCCGTAATTTTATTATTATTTGATTTGGACATAAATAAGTAAAAATTTAATTTTCCTGACTAATTAGTTCAGTTATTTACTTAAAAGTCGGAACGGAACTTATAAACATAAAATTCAAACTGTTTTCTCGGCCTCACGTTCTACTAGAATTACGCACTACGAATATTTTTGTATTTTATAAAAATGAATATTTATGTAATAAAATAAATAAACAGTCACTATTTTATGGATCAGATTTGTAATGCTTTATCTTTTCATTATGCCATAGCTGAGTCCTGTCATAATGTATTCTTTTATGCATATAACTTATATAAAGTAATCTCGATGTTTCACATCTGTTAGGTGTCACGTGACAACTGAGTATTTTTAATACACTTCAATGAATACAGAACACTTGATTTTCCTATGCTCATTTAATTATCTATCCTTACTAATAATATAAATTGAAATGTATTTTTGTTTGCTTATTTTACTTTTACGCATTAATTACTTAACCCAGGGCAAAGAAAATAACATACAGTACTTTCCATCTAGAACAAATATGTCAGGTATTTATTAAGGTGAGAGAAGCCGCCAGCATAAACTAGTCTATAATACGTGCTTACCAAAGAGAATATAACAAACGATATTCAGTATGAAAATTGTCAGTGGTAAATAACATCCATTTGTTTACGTGAAATAAGAGAAAGATATCCGCATGCAATTTTATTTCTGCCCCTAACTAGGTTGCGACAGTAACGTCAGATAGAGCCATTCAATGTTATGGCATCGCCCTGAACATTTCTCTATTGTTATTGTCGAACCCTTTGAAAATTTGAGATTTCCTGAAGAAATGTATAAAGCTGCGTTATATTATCTTTGTTATAATGGGTACGTTAGAAAAGATATTATAAAATATAAGATATTGATAATATATATAATTATATATATTTACATATAATAAAATTTTAAATATAATTTACATATAATTGATCAAAATTGATATCAAAGTTTGTTAGACTTTACGCACTAACTACACAACTGATCATGATGAATGCATTCATCTTCTCAAGGGTATAGACAAGATAAAGAAATACCTATCATTCAGAAGGAATATATTATTCCTAGTGACCTAATTGACACAATTAAACTTTTTATGTTATACATGCAATGTAAATATCCATTTTAATGAAATACTGTTAAGGTCAGTTTTGATCTAATGTACAACGTATGTAATGTATTTAATTGCATAAGTATAAAATAGCTTGGTATATTTACTTTATGTTATTTCACAAAATTATTTTTTTAAAAAGATAAGGATGGTTGCTGTGGATTGTCCTTTAGAGATAAATATATACCATGACGGAGTTTATCGGTTTTTTTAAGATATAATCTAATTTAATCTATCCCGTAACGTTTAGCCGGTGTTTGCGATTTAAGTACACAAATATATGTTTGTTAGAACATTACATTACAAATCTTTTTTTTATCGTAGCACGGCAAAATGACTGCACTGTGCCTGATGATAAACACAGTACAACAATACAGTATCTTTGAGTTTTTCGGCTTTTCTGTATTATAATATGTATGTATTATACGTATAAGCCTTGAATCACTCTATCTATTGCTGAAAATATATTAAAATCCGTTAAATAGTTTAAGAGATCTAAAGGAAGCGACTTCATTTTATACTATGTAAAGATATTACGAGTCGACACTAAGTAGCGCTGCATTGTATTGAGCTATGGATTTTAATAGAAATTGGTATGTATATTTAAGGATAAATAATATTTACATGATATAATTCTCCATTTCATAGCGATACGGTAACTTTTTTTAATAGCAAAGATTATAACAAGCGCGATCCATCAAGGGTACAAGTGAGACACAAATACATATGGAATATTGTTTTGACAAATATGTCCTTTGCCCAGTAACTTATAAATATTTTCATAAAATTATTTTTTCTAGCACATCTAGTCTATTGACATTGGTCACGGAAATTTAGTCAACATGATAAACTTTGAGTAGCATATCCAAGATGGTAAAATTCCAACAAGACAATGATGTAGACAACAACAGACGAGTGAACTATTGGTTATTTAAGATACCTGACGAAATAAATCATCCGGTAGGCACATAGCAAAGATCAAAAGCGCGAGCTACTTTGCCAGTGGCGTCATCTCTTAAATATAAAATTAAGCATTATCGGTGTTATTACAAAAAAGTTCAATACGTATTAAATACATATTTTAAAAAGGTTTTGTACTAAATGCACCGCGCTCACCTGAGGCAAATTCGCGTTATTCTTTTTCGCAAGTCTAACCTAACCAAACCGAGACAAAAAAGCAAGATGGCGAACATTCAGCGAGCGCGGTGCTTTTAAAACGTAACCTTTTTAAAGCAAGTATTTAATATGTATTTACCTTTTTTGTAATAACACTGTATTAGTGTACATTTAAATGTAATAGAGTTACTTTTGTCTCGAACAGAAACCGTGCTGGAATCAGTAAAGCGTCTAGACATAGTATTATATGACCGTCTAGACAAAAGTAGTAAATTACATATTTTATTTGATTTATTTCTGGTAAATTAATATTATGAGTCTGACTGGTATGGATGTGTTGTAAGTTGCAATTTTCGCACGTTTCAATTGATTTATAAACAAATATGTGAATATACCAAAAATAATCATAGCAGAAAAGAATTTTCGTCTTAACATTCAGTATAATAAGCCAGTTTTTGCTCGCAATTTCACTCGCGTGTATGTAGATTTGACCTGTGACTCGGGATCAGTTTACGGTAGGTACGCTATATCCTTTTCTGTACCCCTGAAAACTTGCGTGCAAAATGTTATAATAATCATATTACTCATTGTATAGGAGTGAAAGCCGGCCATTATGAGTACTCCGGTGAAGCTGTTAAAACCTTGCTAGGTCAATAGCGTAGTCAATTCGAGAAAAAAAAAGGAACCATCGTTAAATTTTGTATACACGTTCTCAGGTGTACAGTAAGGGACTTGGGTCATCTTTTCATCCAAAAAACAATTAACTTTTCTTGAAGGATAAGAGAAATCTACATTAAAGCCAGCAAAGCCGCGAAGAAAATCTAGTATAATAAATATATTGCTTAGTAATGTTTTAACGCAATAGAGTAAGTTAATAATTCTGCGTTTAATGATAAGCACAGTACGATACGAAACAAAATACAAACGATCAAGATATCGGTCCTTCATTGTCAGTTGTCAACTAAGAATATGCTGACCGTTTTTTTTTTATAGCATAGGAGGCAAACCAACTGGTGGGTCACATGATGTTAAGTAATCATCACCGTCCGTAGATTTAAGCAACACCAGAGAAGTCGCAAATGCGTTGTCAGCCCGTGTTGGTGGGGAAGAGTGGAGGTGAAAAGGAGAGAGAGGTAAGGGGGAGGTGGGCTGTGCTGACTGTATGAAAATGATTCACTATGACATGTTAATTATCACGTAAATAGTGTTAGCAAATTAGGTTGGTAAACATTTCAACCACCTTATAAATTTTATCATATAATATTAGCTTGTAAAAGACACTGCACGGTCATATACCTCTTCTAGAAGGAAAGTTAGATATAATCATTATACCAGCCGACGACGTATTAGCAGTTTCAGACTACGAGAAATGCATAACTCTATATTTTGCCACGTACGATAGTACAACAAGAACATTTCTCAAGCACCGTTCTCCTTGTTCCCTTTTTTATTCTAATGTTTTCCTTTATCGTGAGCCGATAATGTTACCAATTTAAATAGGTAAACATAACTTCTCGCCTACCACAAGGTACTGTGGTTTACTAGACGTATATAAGAGCCCGGAACACGATACACCATGGCAATGCATCCCTATAGCAAATGTTGCACCAAGTATATAGTGGAAAAAATTGCCGTATGCAAGAAATAAACAAAAAAGAGTCTTACATCCAAAGCCTTATTGGATCTCCCCGTCTTTGAAAACACAAGAACAAAGTAAATCCTCAAAGTAGTAATAACAGTCGTCCATTATTAAACTATAGAACGCTATAATTATATTATGGACTTTTATCTGTTTCAGTAGATAAGGGGTTGGACGTGATAGTTCGTACCACGTCTGGTATAATTGAATCACACTGTATATTATCTCATGTATGAAAATATATGTAAAATATAATGTAGCATATAATATTTACCAAGTATCTGTATATATTAGTGTATATATGTGTATATATTAGTATGTATAATTTAGTGTATCAGATAATGTATGACTATATCTTTGAGACTGTCCATCGCAAACGTATTTAATGGATCGTAACATTTTATATATCGTTACATTTGTCTTAATTGTGGGGTTACTAAGTTTTATAGTTCATTTTTCGAATTGAAAACTTCCTTAGGCGTGTTTAGCGGTATTTATTTGTTTTCACTTTAATCACATGTTTCGTTTCAAATAAAGTATTTAATTCGATATAAACACATGTAATAACTTGTCACTAGAGTTGAAAGTCGGCGACACTAAAGCCAGCCCATTTAATATACGAAAGAAATCGGATTCACATACAAAAGTGAAACCGTTGTTGGGAACAAAAGGTAAATATGCCTAAACACAATATAGCTGTCGTTTATGTTCGTAGGAGGACCGTGAATACAAAAGTCGCTCACGTTTTGTTCGTTTCTTAAAGTTATGAATATTTAAAAACCCGCTGTCACATTTAATATGTAAATTTTTGTGTCCCAATTTAGGCCACAAAACCTTCGTTTCTTGTTTGTAATTACGAATGTGTTTGTAATAATACTATATGCTTTTTGTAATACGTAGAATTTGAAAGACATTGCTATATACCAGGTGACTGTTTAAAGTTTAACGTCCTTCAATCATTTGGTAGTTCATGGTCATATTTAACATATATAATAATAGTATCAAAACCTATACTAATAAACAACAAAGAGAAACTTTTTTTGTTCTAAAACTTTTAAAAATATGAGAAAGATACTTTGAGATGTAAAAAATAGCATCTAGGTTCAACGAATAACATTAAAGGGACGCTTTTCGAGGTTAATTATTACGTAAATGCTTATCGTGGTAACGCTTCACGGACGAATAAAAAAAACAAAGCGGAACTCGAAGTCCGGGACGCGGGCGGGACAGCACAGCACGGTGTGATTCATTACTTTCCTTATTGCACCAGTTCGTTTTTACGTGAATCGCTTGATGTTTAGTACATATCAGTTTTGTTTTTCTCTAGATAATTACGTCCAATATTAAGCACTTATTTTTTAAATTGATTTAAAACCAGAAACGACTACTTAGTTACCCCTGAAAATATTGCTGGTGTCTAACAACTCATACTGTATATGGTTATGAAGCTTTGATGTTCACAATTTTACTTACAATAATTACCTTAATAAAAATCTATTGTAATGATTGATTTAAAACACAGAAAAAAAAACTTTATAATCAGGATAACGAAATAGATATTATTATTTGTTCTTGACGATGATTGATAGATAACAATGAATTAGTTAATAGAATTTACATTTATGTTAATCAACCTATAGATTATCAAGTTAGAATAATATTAGCTTTGTTTATGCCAAAAATATAGAAAATTCATCAAAATACATAAATTTGCTGAATATCTCTATTATACTTGTAGTCACAACATTTTTTACTTTAGAAGAAGTTCAATAAATAGCAGTGAAAAAGGTATTAGTTTTTCAAAATACAAAAGATTTACCACCGCATACATACAATTTATTACTGTTATCAATATGAATAATTACTCAGTTTTCTTTTAATCTTAGTTTTAAATAACTACATAAATCAATTCTAATTAATGAGGAACGTTGTCGTTATGATATACATTTTAATTACTCAATTTCAAGATTATGTTGGGAAATAAAGGAGATGCACGCTCCCTATGTCCGTCCAAAACTAATTAACATTGCATTATTCAATTACCCAACATTCGGGATAAATGTGCCCAATGGATTATCCTGAGATAACACGACTAAATTACAGAATTAATATAATACGCCTTTATTATAGACAATTATATTTGAATAAATTTGACTACAGGAACCTACACTTGGCTTATTTCTTTACTTATTAAGTTTCCTAACATTCGCATGATAATTATTTTTAGATACGTAGTAATGATGACTTGATTGAACTATAAAACAGTATCTATGTTATAACAAAGAAGTTAAATACGTATAAATACTTGCTAACCTTACGCGTTAACCTTATTTGTAAAAAACACTGCATAGTTTTGCAACTGTACATCCTAACATAAGCAATTTATAAAATTACAAAGAGCATAATGAAATTTTCATGTGTTATTTCTATCTGAAACTTCGGATGCCATATGAGGTGGTTTAATAAACATTTTTAAGCCATGGTTGGTGATTTGTTGGTAGCATGTCCGATACCGCATTGGTCCAAGTAATTTCGAATCATAGTAATTAAGTTGGAGCTTACAGTAAAAGAAAAACATAGTATTGACACCATAGCATGGTGGCTTTTCTCAAGTCCAGCTGATTATCTACAACCTGTAAGAGGCAGTCACCTATAGGCTTAATGTGTTTACTGACTTAGCCCACAGCGTTATTTAACACCACATGAGATTGAGACGAAACAATACGTATATGTTTATGTTCATCATGAATCATTAATTTTTAATAATGTATAGTGTAATAAATACATATAATATGTCCACCTTTCGCCCACGTTTCGTTTAATAGCAATGACCGCGTTAACGATATACCAAAATATAGAAACTGATACCAAAAAAATACGTAAAATGACAACTGTGAGATATTATATAGTATAGTTTAGATATTATAAACCAAGTCAAATGTAGGTTTGGGTTGTGTAACGAGACAGAACATTTGTTAACAGAATTCATCATAGTGAGACCACAAGATAATGGTAGAACTTAACCTAATACTGGACTAGTTACAAATTGCAATTCTATCGTCAAATACTTGTAGGTAAGTTCCGACAACTCTACTTGAGAACCAGTTCCCTTTATGTTTCTCATGCTACCTATAATAGGCTACATTGTAGTTCAGTACCAAGTGAGATCGTGGCCAAACGATAAATCCTATAAAGTATATTTAAAAACTTTTTCACATAAACTAGATTCTATAGAAATAGTTAACTAATCCTTTGAAGACTCTTTCGAACTTAGCAAATATATCCTAATTCTCAAGCATTTCTTAATAGAGAAAAGTAAATTGTATTTCCCTGTGTCGACGAAATTACTGATTAAGTAAGTTTGTTCTAAGAAAGACAATCTCATCTCGGTGACCTTCGAACGTAAGAGTTAGAGCTCGTCCGCATAAATCTCTAGCCTATGTTGTTCCTAGTAACGTATTGAAGGGAATTTTGTAGAATGTCTCAGGAAATTTACTGCTTAGCAATTTAAAGATATGCTCCAAAGGTTAAGCGTTGGACTTTGCATTGTTGTACTGTAATTATTTAACTTCCGTCATGAGCTTTATATAGAAATATATCACGCCGGAATCATATAATGTCTTTGGCTGTCACAACTTTCAAAAACGTTATTAACATTAATTTGTCTCAGGCGCTGCATTTGAGTCAGTCCATATTCTAAGGTTAGCATATTACTATTTTTACCCACATGGTTTTGATTTTTCAACCAATACAAATAGTTTACACTATTTTATAACAGTTAATTGATTCGAAAACAAACAGTAAATTAACATTTTTGCAACGAATCCCATATTACATAAATATAGCTGAGGATAGAAGAGAACTAGACTAACTCTCTTTACTAGAGAAGGATCTTCTGGCGGTGCTTCTATAAATATATTTCCAATTTATTTTGATATATGTTGCTACACATTCAAAAATTCTGCTATTCTCATTTGAAGTTGTACTTACTAGGTATATAATATTACATAATAGTACTATCAGTTAAAGAAAAGCAGTAAATGGAATTATATTACGTTCAGGTTTTATTCTGTGAGAAAAGTTTTTTTTATGATACGTAAAGTGCCGCCTCCAATAAGCCACGTTTGCAAACTTATCGACGATGTGCACCACAGTTTGGTATAATATATTCGAAAGGAATACATACAATCTTGTTTGTAGCATGTTCCATATAGGTTTAAATAATATTTCGTTGGCTGACCTTATTTCTCAATCTGTTTTGGAACTATATACCATTGTTAATTCTTTATTAATTTGTTTCTTTGTTGTTGACAACCAGTACGTAAAAAGGATCCAAAAAATTACACTGGTGACGTAGAACCAAGATTGTTAAGTTTTATTTTGTTACATTAGGGTGTACGAATATCAGAAAAGCTTTGTTAAGGAATTTAAAACAATGTTCAAAAGGTGTTGTAATTCTAAGCAAAACTTTGTTATATTATGCACTATTTAAGTCGTAAAGATCTGTATTAAAATCTTCACACAAAGTAATGGTTTCATCGCACATTGCATTCGGAACTCATAAAATGACAGTTGTCATAAAAATCAGAAACTCTTCTCTGATCACATTAAGATCCCGCGTTTTATAGTTCCACGGTTTTTATTTCTTTATATCTCAATAAAACATTCAGTGTTGGCCCCTTTTATAGTGTTAAACGCATAATATATAAAACTCATAGTATATACTTAAAATAACAATTGAAGATAATTATATATTCATTGCTATTTTCTGTAATTCTACTAATAACCACAATTAAACTATTGTAAGGGTGAAATTAACTTAAATAATTTAATGGTCTTGAAGGCACACAGGCCTTGTAGCTTTACTACGCTATGCGCGCATACTACGCGTTTACTACTGTAAAGCCCTACCATTTGGCTGAGAATTCCCGAGTTTAGAAATGACCATAATTATTATTTTTGAATCTAAGTGTATAATAATAATGTATCATATGCCGTATATCAAATGGTTTCTTATCATTACATAAAATATGCTTTGTATAGAGTTTTATGGCGGTATGTGGAATTTCCTCTTTATATATTTGAATTCCCGTATCCTATGTTATAATTGTTAAAAAGTAAAGCAATAAACTTGTATACTAAATGTCATTACAATACTAATGTTCTAGTGTGAACCTAAGGAAAATATTTAAAAAACATTCTTTCACAAATAATATAATAGTTGCTGCCCGCGACTGCATTCGAGTTTTGTGAAAAAAAAATTGCAGTTGTATCGGAATATGTAATAAAATACATTTCAATCATTTTTAGAAATGTCTAGCTGTCTGTTTATTTGAACACGAACCACTACTAAAGTACTGCGTTAACGATAACACCCCATTAAAGTCATAGAGTATAACCTGGAGTAACACTTAGTCTTAGTTGCATAAAAATAGGTTTATTCGATAAAAATTTATTGTCATTTTAATAACGACGCGACTTAAGTTCGAGCGAAAAGTAAATAAATAAATGGATTAATTTCAAATGATATTATTAGTCACGGTTTTTTTTTACATTAGGTTCCACACGGATGGAGTCACAGGCACAGTTATTGATATATAAAACACTATGAAACTAAATTAACAAATGACATCAAAGCTGTACGAATAATAATGTCTGTCTATTATAATTGGTTTAAGTTTACTTTCGCCAATTAGTTCATGAGTGACGTTGCGAGACGCTTCGTTATTGATTCACAGACTCCATAACACAGTCTTTGACATTCGAACATACTAAGCCTGCAACTAAATCTACAGTATATGGCAACGAAGTTAGCTCACTTCGGAAACAATTGAAGCAGTATAATTAACAAAGTTCTTGAGGTTAATACTCTTATAGATCTGAAGATAGTTTCTCACTATTGTATTTGAAATCGTTAAAGGAAGACTACGTACTGCAGTGGTATTAAGCTCCAATATTGAGGTGAAATATCGTATTAAAAATTAACAATCCTCGTGCGGTTATATTTGTTTTAGAGAATTTATAAACAAATGACGTATGTGAGATTATCGCCTCATATTACCACATATTATAAAATAGTGACCTGTCTGTCTGTTCACAATAAACTCAAAAACTACTGAATGGATTTTCATGCGGTTTTTAACAGTAGATAAAGTGATTCATGAAGATGGTTTAAGTGTATAATTAGTCAAGGGTTTATTATGATCAGGGCGGAACAACATTTGCCGGACCCGTTAGTAAATAATATATTTTAAAAATATAAATATTCATGAAAACAATTAAGTATTAAAATTTACTGCCGAAATTATAGAGTATTGATAGAAAAATTTATTGAAAGATATATGGTACAAAGTATATAAGTTGTTTTAATTAATTTTTACTACATCTTGTACTCCATAAAATAAGAAATATTATGTAGATTTTTTACAAATTTCTGTTCTTACATTAAAAAGGCCAAAAAGTTGCTTATTAGAATATGTGAATCACTGAGAATACTAGTCGTATTTTACAAATCTTTTTTGTCTTTTGTTTTAGTGAGAAAGATGCTAGGTTAACATTATGGCAGACCATTAAAAGTGGAGTGACTGTCATACAAAGTCGGAGGTCAGAAAGTGTACAAAGTAAAAACTATGTAATATTGTAGGCGGGCTATACAACGCAGTGTGGAGCTAAGAGCGGATTAGCCGCCCGACGAGTTCCGAGCATTACCGAGAAGGCCCGAATTGTGAATACCTATGTTCGCCCGATACTGTACAAATCAATCACGCGATCCTACGTTAAAAATCGTTCTTTATACAAAATTTCTCTAAGTTTACCTAACTGCGTTAATAATAATTATATTCTTAAAAATTAAATACAATCTATTCGTAGTTATATAAAAATATTCATTCATAAACCATATTTGATTTCACTTATCGTATATCATTTAATTATTTTAAGTCATTTATATTACACAATATGTTGTGATAAAATTGGTAATAAACAATGACCTTTAGAATTATTTCTAAAGTAACATCTACACTAATAATATAAAATACATCATATTACATTTAATATATACATTTCATATATATTCATATTAAATTTGATTCCTTAGTTCTGTTCTCACTTGGAAATATTATAATTAAAGTACTAGGCTTCATTCGCATTATTGTGGATTTAAACTATTCTTCGGGCACAGTACTTTTTTTTGGATGTTCTTTTTTGTACCTCTGACAAAATGTATGCAAAAGTACACGATGATCGGTGGGATATACAAACAAAATAGCTGACTTTAGTATTTATAATATAAGTTTGTATATAAAAACGAGACGATTTAGACATATGCGAACAATATTTATATACGTTGGAACAGTAAATAAAAAGTAGGTATTCCATACAAAAGCCTCGTTAATATCAGCATCAGCGTAAGCGATAAATCTTAGAAAATGAAGGGCTTTTGAACGGCGTAACAAAACATTTCCTTTCGGAGATACGCAATCGTAAAACACTGAAACAAATTGAATGGATTTTTAAAGACGCCTTCCGCTCACAGAATTTTATTTGATCAGGATCAACTTTAAACAATTGGAAACTGAAAACTTTGTTACTATATATGAAACACTAGGCATGTTTTTACAGTTTACACTTTTTATATTCTTTCTATATTGAAGTTGATATTTTTATTTATAGAAGTACTAGCCTCTGCTCGCGACTTCGTTCGCGTTTTCAAAAGGAAAGAAACATCCCGAGTTTGAAACATTTTTCATCTGTGCTCTGTTCCTATTGGCCTTAGCGTTATGATATATAGCCTATACCCATTCTCGATGAATGCGCTATATAACACTGAAAGAATTATTCAAATAAGGCCAGTAGTTCCTGAGACTACCCCCTACAACGTCACAACGTCACAACGTCACAAACCCACAAACTCACAAACTTTACCTCTTTATAATATTAGTATAGATAGTATAGATTATATCTTATGTAAATATCCCAAATATTATTTAAAAATTTTATATTTCTTCCATTTTATTGCCACTGTCGAATAGATTGATAATAAAACTACAAGTATCTTGTGATTATTTCAGTGTTCTAATAACATGGTGGCGGCACCTTTGTTAGAACTTTCCAGTGAGTTGTTGTTGCTACAACATGTATCTTAACACGCATGCTCCGTGGTATCCTATATACTTCACCTTTGCACAAAATGCCACCAATTTTAAATAATAATATAGAGTCAAATAAAACAAGATTATTAATAAAATATAAAAGCTATTCACAGAGTAAGATCTCGTCAAAAAACTTTAAAGAATAGAAAATGTCGAGACGTCATCATATTCAACCTTCCTCTTCTATTTTATATAATCTTTATCATATATAAAGATATATCTTGGTATATCCAAGGTGTAGTCCGGTGAAGCTGTTAAGACCTTGCTAGGTCAATATCATAGTCAGTTCGAAAAAAAAGTATACCCAAGGTCGATTAACTCTGAACTCGTTTGACTGATCTTGAATAAACTTAACATGCGTGTTTTTCATATAATTATAATTGCAATCTTCGAACGAAGCCGCAGGCTGTGGCTAGCTTTTTATATAAAATATTTTTATTATTTGTGTACATTATGAAGTAACATCTAATTGTATTATTAGGATATTATGTCTTATCAAATTGATTTTGTTGTAATGAAAGACTAGCCTACGTAATATTCATTTTTCAAAGAGCCAGTTTAGAAAGTTATTTATTGGTAGCATTCAAGTATGATATACAAGATTTCTTACTTTAGATAATATTATTTCTTCACTACTCTGACTAGTCTGTACAGTACAAATATAATAAGAATAACATCCTGTAATTGCAACTAGCACTTGGAAAATAAACGACGCGAGAATGCACTTTTATTACCACACTCGGGAAAGTGGGTCAGAACGGGAATAAAATCCATTTTACCAACATCCATATTGCCAATGATTTATATTATGAACTCAACGGCCAGATATGGGTTTAAAACGATAATGTTCTATTGAAATAATAAACTCGACTGGTTTTAGGGTAACTATTGAAAAATGATAAAATAAGCAGTTTGTTTATTAACTAGCTGATTTCCGCGGTTTCTCACCGTTTATTGTCTTAATAATATGTATATTACCTACCTAGGAGAAAACTATAAGCGACACACCGTTTGCCCCAATTTTTCAAGTTAGGAAAACATAGATGAACTACATACATGAACACTAAACGCGTAGTGCTTAAAAAAATCGTAAATGAGTTTTTGGCGGGATTTTAGTCTGTCATGTAGTGGATTTTATATATAATCTGGTGTTATTTGACTCTATATTGGGTAAAGTTGGTGGTGTTTTATGTAATATGTTAGTTTATTGTGCATAAGTGAAATGAATTGAAAATAATACCACAAAAACTCCCTGGAAGGTTTAACAAGGGATTCACCATTTTGTTAGAATATTGAGCCACACGACGCTTTATATTGAAGTGATTGCACAATGCGAAAATGGCAGTAATAATCTGAAAGATTGATTGCCAAAAATAAAGTTTAATAATTTTTTAATAATTGCCTTTTTAGATAAGAACCAAGTGTCTAAGAAGTAAAACAGAAAATAGATAAAAATCTATCTTGTATTTTTAAGAGATACGCACATAACAACATATCTCTAACATTTTATTTTTAAAAGATAATTTTCTGTTTAATTCTTACTCCATAAATTCGACGTAAATATGCTTAACCAAAGAATTCAATTCAATTCAAAAAAACATTTAATCAAAAAAACATTCAATTCCTCCACATTTTGTTTCTACTTTCAACTCGTTTTTTTTAACCGACAATGCATAAAAAACGTAATAAAAGTAGGTATTGTTTTTCGAGTACATATGCCATTATTTTTGACACGTTCTGTAGCCTAAACAGTTCAGTGTGTTGAATATATTAGGTATCACTAGATTTGTCTGAATCATGTATGATATTAAAGCTATATAATATAAAAATCGTCTGTTAGTTATAAACTCAAAAACTACTAAACGGATTTTCATGTGGTTTTCTCCAGAGGATAAAGTTATTATTGAGAAAGGTTTAGGTATAAAAGTTGTCAATGTTTTCTTTATTACCAAATCGGGACAACATCCACCAGGCCCACTAGTAAATTATAATTTCAATATCGTCGAAAAATAAAATAAAGCAACCATGAAAATCTATGAAGTTACATAAATGTTGTAGACGTTTCCACGAAAAAAAAAACTTAGCGATAACTCTAACGACCAGCTGACTCGGAGAAGCGAGTTTGATAGCCCATCTCCTTGCTGTGACATATTATATCAGCTATTAAAATCATCTTATGCTTTTTATTATACACATTTAGTATATCTGGTGGTATAAAAGAATTTTATTAGACGTTTCACCTCCACGATTTAAAGGTAGGAGCGTTCATTCCTTTATCTTATGACAAACAGTAATCAAAACTTTTAGGTGTAACGGTGGATCGTAAACATTATGCTCACTTAATTTCAATACATAAAACATTGTTTCATGAAAAGACTTCATGATTTTTCCTCGATAATGTACCTAATTGTGTGTTTTCTTTTTAATATCGTATAGGAGGCAAACGAACAGACAGGCCACCTGTTGTTAAGCGATCACCGCCGTCCATAGACACTAGCAACTCCAGGAGAGTCGCAAGTGCGTTGCCAACCTGTATTTGTGTTTGGGGGTATGGAGAGAAAGGGAGAGGAGAGGGGAGGGGAGGGGAATTGGGTCTCCGGCGTTCTTCGTTAAATAATTACAATAGAATGTAATATTTAATCTGTGTTGACTTAATCACTTTTAACCTCATAACTTGCTTCATAAATAACTCCAATATATCAAAATCATTACAAAGTCTATTACCGCGTCTGTATGTCAGTCTGTTCGCGATAAACTCAAAAACTACTGAACAGATTTTCTGGCGGTTTTCACCAGTAGATAATGTGATTCACGAGGAAGGCTTTAGTATATAATATGTCAAGGATTTTTTTTTATAATTAGGGCGGAATTACGTCTGCCGGGCCCGCTAGTATTTAATAAAGCCTGACCAAAAAATAAAACTAAGGTTTAAAAAAGCAATAAAGGAAAACAATTCAGACGTTTTTCAGTTACGATAACAAATAGACAGTCAGACGTTGTTTTATATGTATATATAATCGGGGATTTTTTTTGTGGGCCACGCAGTGCCCTAAAAGGGAATTTTAAAAATATCAAAAAACTCCCATAAAACTAAAATCAATAATAAAATTGAGTTCGAATCACTTGGTAACCCTAACAACTTTTTTTGGATTTTTTAAAAATAGGTTTCCAAATACAAAATTTAATCTATCTCTTTTGAACAGTTACTGGATTGCACAGTGGTTTGTCTTTGTAGAAAAAGTAATGGATTTAAAATTTTTGAAATAACGTGCCCCAAGAAAATATTGACAAAAAAGGCCTGTATATAGTCATATGTACAATAAAAGAAAATTTATCTGTTAATATTTATTATACCTATAAGACTTAAAATACATGCAATACAGTACTCTACGAGTCTTCCAGTTCTTATTCAACGCAATGCAATTTGAAATGAATACGGGTGAACATATTGCAATAACATTGAAAGGAGTTCTCTGGCTCGATAGCATCTATTATCGAGGCGGGTGACTGTAAATAGGTTATTTGTCACTTGCAACGAAGCCAATAGCCGGCGCGATTAAGTGGGTCTACTAGCAATGTGCAGTTGATAAATTGACGTTTTTATTCAAGTTACTTCACGTACAATTATTTTTATTAACAAAATTTTTAAAAACGTGTTTTTTATAATGTTTTCAGGAGAAAATCCCATATACTTTAATAGTCATTTAGAATATGGATATGAATGGGAATAAGGTAGTTTTTTTAGTAAAAAAGTAAGAACCAATTATAATATTTTTTTTAACTTTGGCGCGTTAAGGAAATATGATAAGAGTAAATTTTTACGATGTGTGCGGACACCGTCACGAAAAACCGACACCCTGAAGTTAGCTATAGTCAACATTTTATTTCTTTGTATTTCTTTGTGTCAATTGTTATAAATACCTGTTTTCTATTCTTAGTGTACGTTTTTTCTATAAACGTAGAATAAAGCGAACAATATTTTTTTCTTATCTTATTACACCAAAGAGGATCTTATAACTTCTAACGCGTGTACATAAAAACAAACATACACTTTTTTAATATTATTATTTTCAGTTTCTTAGTTTAGTGCTTAGCAACTAATGACATAATACAATATTTAATATAGTGCTAAACATAAAACTTCTAATACGAAAATCTTTACTGCGGCTTGATTGGTAGAAATCGTCACGTAAGAAAAAAGCGTTACATCATTTCCATGCGATCTTTTTTCTTTTCAAACTGTATGACTATTTTTCGATTGTGTTTGTGCAAATGCCGAAATTCAGAGAGCTGAACATTGTTCAAAAATTTTGTTAAGTATGTTTTGTAATGATTATAGCATATACCATTTGTAATTTAAGAAGGACGCGAACGAAAATAATCACATTCAAAAGTGATAATATCAAAAATCTACTGAACAACTTTTTAATTTTTTATCTCTTTTAAAATTATTCCTACCTTATAAAATATAATGAAGTAAGTGGCCTTGTGAGAGTAATTAATTTTAAGAGCTTTGAAAATTTTTTAAGCTAAATGAAACACGGACTGTATTTGCACGTAAATAATTAGATTATATTTTTTTTTACCTCATTGCTTATAAGATTACAGAGAACTCCCCTCTTCAGGGATTGCGTCCTTTTTAACTAATTAGCTGACTACCGGCCATTTTTCTAATAATTTCTTTTGAATTTATGCTTTAGGCGTCATTGGCATGGTTGTTCTTTAACGTACATTATACAATCAAAGCCAATATATTAAAAACACCTCCATCTTAATAAATAATCATGTCTTTTTTTAATACTTTTTTTAACTCGATTTATCAAACAACCCTACGTACTTATGCCTTATAATTTTAAAATACTAACAGTTATTATTTTGCTCTAAACCTTGATTTTCAGTATACAAGATTTTGTTGTATAATATTATCATTTTTCTTTGTGTGGTTTTCATTCTTTTTTTTTAATAACTAGCCTCTACCTGCGACTTCGTTCGCGTGGATTAGTTACTTTGGGCTACCTCTAACACGCAGCGGAAGCTCTCAAGAGGAAAAACCCGATTTTTAAACATTCTTCATTGGTGCCCCGCTCCTTGGCGTGATGATATTATAGCCAATAATCATTCTCTTTAAATGAGCTATAACTACACTGAAAGAATCTCTCAAATTGGACTAGTAGTTCCTGAGATTAACCCCTACAACGTCACAAGGTCACAAACTCACAAACTACCTCATTATAATATTAGTATAGATTACAAGCAACTGCCCATTACTTTGTCCACATTAAATTAAATTTATAAAACTTAATAACACTAAAATATAGCACAGCGCCATTTATTGGGTATTCATACTAAATAGCTAGCGTAAAATTCTCAGTAAATAAAAAAATAAGAACTACTAGCATTCCATGCATGTTGATATATTTGAGATCGAGAAATTCTAACACAGTTTCTCTAGTTATCACGAAAGTTGACGCTACTGAATGTTTTTCATTGAAGAAGCAATTAATTTTAGTGAAACTTTCAAGTAGGTGACGATAGTCTGCCTTTTTATTCCTAATAAGTTAGCGTCGTAATTTACAGCGAATGGAGTCGCATGTGGTATTTAGTATACATATATATTTGTGTACCAAAATACTGAATATGAAAGTGATCATTAATATCAAACCAAATAGATAAATAATTGTGTAATAAAGTAAAGAGAAATGAAAACCCTTCAGAAAATTATAGTAAAATAGATAAAATACAAACGTTGTTCATGAAAAAGTCATTAATTGTATCAACGCTCATAGTGATTGGTCAAAGTAGTGTATTATATCTGTATACGTGAACATTGTGTCATTGGGAATTTAATTTCCATGCAAATTACTGTTACGGTTAAAACACTACAAACGACAAAGAAGATTAAAGTGTTTAACAGCCGCAGAGTAACCAGCGCAGTAAACGGGTGCAAGAAAACATTTTAGCTTAACTTTTCTAACAATTATATTTAAGAGGTAATTTAAACACCGATATTAAATACACCTCCCGTGTTCAAACTGATTATTTTATTGGTAACAAAATGAAGTACACGTTATATCATTAAAATACCTTTTAAAAGTATTCGTGTTAAACTCTACGCGGATCAATAAGTAAGTACACTTTTGTCATAGTAGAAAAGATTTGATTTTTCGGTTTTTTTAATATAATTGGAGGCAAACGAACTGGTGGGTCACCTGATGTAAAGTGATCACCACCGTCCATAGACACCAGCAACACCAGAGGAATTGCAAGTGCCGTGCCAGCCTGTGTTGGTGGGGAAAAGGGGAGGGGAAAGCGGAAAGTTTGTAATGGAAATAATCAAAAAGTTAATTAAATAATTATAAAAAAGTCTACCATCTATACAAAGTCACACTATTAGCGAGTAACATGGCCTTTTATTTAGGTGAAATATGAAGATTAAGGATAGAATTTCGATGTAAAAAAAGCATTTTAAAAATCGGTTGTCTTTATTTATATATCATATGAGGCAAACGAACAGGTAGGTCACCTGACGTTAAAGGATCACCGCCGCTCACAGACACTGGCAATACTAGGGGAGTAGCAAGGGCGTTAACGGCCTGTTAAGTATTTTTTGAACTTATCCATCGATCCCAATATTATAAATGCGACAATGTATTTGTCTGTTTGTTTGTTGTCTTCACTTCTTAATTACTCAAACGATCATTTGGCATATTTTTTTTTATTGTAGCACGTCAAAATGACTGCACTATGTCTGATGGTAAGCACAGTGCAATCCAAAAATAATAGCGACCACCGATTGACACACTATCCATCGCCGGTTGCCACTATCATGCCGGCTTGCAAAAAGCTGGATATGCACAGGCTGATCCCGAAACGCGACCCGCAGAAGCGAATTACTATTACGGGCTTTTTCGCCATATACACGGTGGTTGCGACCCAGTCAGGCTGTAAAACCCTACCACCCCGCCAAAACCCTACCACCCTGCCAAAACCCTACCACCCCGCCAATACGTTGTCAAGGGTTCAGTCAAGAATATATCAAATATATATTAACGCAAGCAAAGCTTCGGGCAATAACTGGTATATATGATTATATCAACCGTGAAAAGATTAATTAGGTAACGTGCAAAGACTGTCGATAGTTAATTAGCCGTTCCACCGTCCAATTATCACAATGATGATAATGTATAATAAATAGCTATCAACTAATTAATTATTGCCTATACTAACAAATTTTTCGAAATTCGCGTACATTTGCTAATTTAAAATGATAAATATATAGTATTTCTTAGTTTTATTATATTTTTACAACTAGAATATTCATTGATTCTTCTCTCTGGAGCCTATTTATCTATTTTAGGGTCCTCAACATGACAATACACTAGTAATTATATAAAAAGTAGTAGTAGACTATTATGATTCATTATAAATGAAGTCATATTCGGCATGCTCCAACACTTAATGAAATATTCATAAAAGTAAATATTAAACTATTTTACATATTTAAAGAATTAACATAATTTTATACAAAAACAAAGAAATTGAAACAGAAAAGGTAATAAAATACCGAAATTAATTGACACTTTAAAATATCAGGAATATAACAAAGGGAAGGGAGAGAAAAAAAATACATATTCATCCAAAGGTTACCAAGAAGAGATTGCTATTAGCATATAAAGACGCCCTTTGTACTAACCAGATATTTTGAAATTTCTTATAGTATGTTTACACATACGCATACAATAAAGATTAAATGAATAAATAAAATAACATATTTCTAGGAATATTGTTATCAGGTATATAAATTCTTACGTAGGAAACTCTCAAAGTATAGTCCAAAAACCTCCGTATAAAATAACCTTTTATACACAATTCTACGGATCTTGTTTTGCCTGAAACTGCCCACATAAAATCGTTTGTTTACGGTCTGTTGATTGTACATCCTGTATTTATGTGTAATAATGATTAGAAGATATAGAATATGATATTTGTGTCTTAGGAGTGTAATTCTTTCAAATATCGATTCGAAATTCTTTAAAATTTGTATTTGTAAAATATTTTTTTTTTATTATTTACTTTAATTCGTAACCAAAAGGGAAGTTTTCTTCTTTACTAATATTATATTATAAATGCGAATATTTCTGTTTTTTGTTACGTTTTCACGTTTCCCCTTCTTCCTCCATCCCCTTTCCCTCGCTCTCAGTTCCGCCCTGTTCCCTTCTACACTAACACAAGATAACAACGCACTAGCGATTCCTCTGGTGTTACTGATGTCTATGGATGGTGCTGATCACTTGCCATCAGGTGACCCACCAGTTAATTTTCCTCCTATGTCATAAAAAAAACGTTTGTTAAGGACATATTCAAAACTCTATCTCACTTTTTACATGGTTTTAGATCCAATAATTTATAAAAACTTATCCCTAAAAATGAACATCTAGTGTTTTGTCATTAGATTAACTGAACCGCAGCAGAAGAGCTTAGAACCGCTTACATGTAAAGTGAAATTCGGTGTTACGTAAAGCTTCGAATTGGAATTTCAAATTTAACAAATTTTTATTGTTTTTGTCAATTCATAATAATGTCATAGCTCAATAAATGATGGCAATACAACTAATCTATTTATCGTCAAGCGAGTTTTAGTGTCTAAAGGATATTTTAGAGTGGATCAGTATGTGAACGATAGTGATGTGTGGAATTGACTCCTCTCGGTGCATCCACTATAAATATATGTAAAAAAAAAATGTACCCGATCGAGTTTCTTGCTGATTCTTCTCGATGGCTGGGTTATTTTCCGAACCGGTGGTAGTTTTTGACGTTCATAAGCACCTTATTAGGGCCTAAACTGAATAAAGTATTTTTGACTCTTTGATTTTTTTTTTATCTTTAAAGGTAAATCATACTATACTAAATAATTTTATCTACAATATCTTATACTTAAATAACATGATATAGGTCTGCACTTGTGCGCGCATCACTAAAAATCTACTGGATAGATACCTTTTTTTTTACTTCTTAGACATGTGGTCTTTATCTTAAACAATTATTATCACGATGAATTAATTTATTATAAAGTTATTTGTTTCTAGAAGCGGCAAGTTTTATAAATATTTCGTGTTTGGGGGATCTGTGTTTTCTTGTTGTGGAAAAGCGAAGCAAATGATATAGTGGTTATATTATTTCCTCTGTATATAAAATATATTGTGAAGGCGACAAACAATACAGACGTAATCGCGGGTGTTTGTTGACATACTAATATTATAAAGAGGTAAAATTTGTGTGACGTGAGTTTGTGAGTTTGTGAAGGTATAGGGGGTAATCTCAGTAAGTACTGGTCCGATTTGAAAAATTTTTTCAGTGTTATATAGCTACTTTATCGAGGATGGTTATAGGTTATATCATCATGCTAAGAACAATATTGTAACGTATCAATGAAGATTGTTTCAAAATCGGGGTTTATTTCCTCTTGAGAGCATCCGTTGGATGTTAGCATTAGCCCAAAGTAACTATTCAAAGCGAACGAAGTCGCGGGCAGAGGCTAGTAGGAAATAAAACAGAGAACAACTAATTAAAAAGTCGATAAAATTGTCACTGTAAAGATTATCACCGACTTACAATGAAATTATGGTAGGTATAACTGAACGAGAATCAACGACATCACACGCGGACCCTTTCTGAATAATATATCGTTAAGATGTGCCAAGCCAACTATATACGTTCTTGAATAAATATCTATCGGATTTTATTGCTTACCCGACATTATCCCGTGTGTCCAAGCAGAGCGTTGAATAAAACTGAAAAGGGTCGTACCTGAACACCTAGCACTCAATAAATCTTTTATCCTTAAACCGATTTCATCTACATTTATCGTACGATATTCAATTATGACTGTCTTTGTAGTATATAGGATAAGGTTCGGTTTGAATTAACGAGGTCGCGGATTTTGTTAACTTTATTTGTACGGAAAAAGATAGTTCTTTCTTTCCTGT
Organism: Antheraea mylitta; assembly: GCA_014332785.1. Classification (NCBI taxonomy): domain Eukaryota; kingdom Metazoa; phylum Arthropoda; class Insecta; order Lepidoptera; family Saturniidae; genus Antheraea; species Antheraea mylitta. The sequence goes on from JACEII010000012.1 coordinate 6,258,384, forward strand.
TTATTTGTAAATTAGACATTGTCCGTGACTTTGGAACCGCGGAATTGGTTTTAGTTGGTTGATGGTAACTTAATTAGTACATTGTTGTTAGTTTTTTTTAAGTTATTTTAATATATTTACCATTACTGCTAAGTCCGTATGAAAAACGATGATAGTACAGAGCGTCGATGATACCTTAAAGGGCACTTCCTTTTTATACTAGTAAAAGACTCTTAAAAGTCGGTTTAGCAGTTTGAGATTACTCCGGACAAAAAACAGAGATTCTAATGTTATGTATGGTATAGATTGGATTATACGTTATGGCATAGTAGTGACGTATTTAGAAATTAAAGATTTTAAGTGTTAAAAGAGCTTAATTTTAGTAAAGTTTAGTGATTCGTCATTGGTCCACCACGTCGTCGTCGTATCACTTTGAAACAAAAAATCTAGTATATTACTGTATATACTGTACATACAAAATAAATAACATTGAAGTCTCTGCTTGTATTATCAATATAACAGCTGCTTACTCTGAAATGTATATACGGGATTTATAACATTTTTTTTTTTAAATTTCTTTCTCTCTGGCTGTTTGTTTCAACTATTCTCCGAAATGATTTTACTAATTTCAAAGGGAGTTTCACTAGAAGCCTACTAACGTTATCAGAAGTAATATAAGCTATTTTTATGTTAGAAAAAAATGTGGTTCCCGCTGATATAGCAAACTAAAGAAACAAGAGCCAGCTTCGTTCGTACTCCACTTTTAAGCTGAACCAAAGAGTTTTTACTTATTCCCACGCCGAGGAAACCGCGGTTAGATTTCTGCGTCATCCGCAAAAGTAAGATTTGTTCAGTTAATACTTGTATATATATACATACATTATATAGATACATTATATTATGGTTTTTCATATCTTTAGCATTGTATCACTTGATATTAAATACACATACGTCACATACGTAAGATAGAGACAAGTTTAAAGTAAAGAAAGACTAGCTTCCAAAAGGGTTCGAAAAAACGATGTTCAAAATTCATTTCAATAAAAATGATGTTCAAAAGTGGCAGACAGGTTTTACAAAAATCCACAACCATGCTATACTTGCTTTACCATATTTTTACATATAACAAAATAGTACCTGGGCGATCGAGCCTAGCTCGGTTCTTTAAAGAACAATTTTAAATTAAAATAAACTTAGGTTTGCCTCACAAAATTAGATTTTTCTTATAAAAAGGAATTTAAAAAAATCCCTTTTGCTGTCACTCCGATTCGAACTGGAGTTACACGGATTTTTGAAGCAACCGATTTCCATCTGAGCTATTTATGGTTTTGCAAGCGGCGGCGAAATTTACCTTCATATTCTAAAAAGTTTTCTATAAATAAAATCTAGCTACATCGATATATCGTCTCCGAAACTACCTACATACTAAGTTTCACAGAAATAAATGACGCCGTTTCCGGGATCCTGAATATAAAAAACAAATATAAAAATATACAAGAATTGCTCGTTTAACAGTATTAGATAGATAGATATGTACTCATCTCATTATACAGGCGTTATCATAAATAAATTCAGTTTAAAATATATCATCAAAAGCATTTATGTTAATCTACTTTATCTAGAGTAATTCGTATGAATAATTCATCGGCGTCGCGTCAAATCTGCGGCGTTTTAATTATTTATAACATTCATATTATATCACATATAAACATATGTGATTATCATACCGCTTCATCATTGTTATTGGATTTTTCAGTGGAAAGAGTGTTCTTAAACTACGCTATAAATCTTTCGCGACTCAATCCCTCTTATGATACAATACAATATTAAACAATAATAACAATAAAATACTACCAAGTGGTGAGTTATAACATGATTAATGGAATGACAATGTTATCTATGAATAATACTTAGTCCACTTTTATGATGAGTATTGAAGATTTTATATACGTATGTTATAAGCTAGTTTAACATTGACAATCGTTTTCATGATTCTAGTAATTCCGATGATATTACGAAGCTGTATATCAAACTATTAGTTCTACGTAAATGGATTCCTTTTGTTTTAATTTTTTTATCAATTACTTTGTCTAACCACCACGATACCCCATTCAGACTGTTTTTTCCAAAACGTTTTTACGAAATAACATCTGTTCGCCTGTCAATCGTATGAAACAGCTGTATAATGACATTAATAACAATGATATTGACATCTTTAATTGCTCATTCAGTAAATATCGCTCAGACTTGTTTAAATTATATGCATCTTGATTACATGTTAAATTAAAATTTGCAGTCAAATTATTTTATTAAATAGTGCTGAATGAAACAATGGCGCAATATGTGCACATCTGTAAAGATGCTTCACACTGGCCTGAACTTGTGGGTTATTAGATTTAAGTAATATTTTGTGAGAGCGTCGTTGATGTGTCGAGGAAGTAATAAATAAATAAATTACCTTTATAGCGAATCTTGAAACAAACGGTGTAATATGGAATACTTTTTTTTATCTACGGCTTCGCGGTAATGACTGAATTAACTCCTCTCTGCGCATACACTAAAAGCTATAGTATGATGTATTGGAAATGTATGTTAAAAAAATTTACCCTATCGAGTTTCTTGCCGGTTCTTCTCGATGACTGGATTATTTTTCGAACCGATGGTAGTTTTTGACGTTCATAAGTGCCTTATAAGGGCCTAAATTGAATAAAGAATTTTTGATTTGAAATGTAGCTTTGTATCCCTCGGGAACAGTTTATTTTTTTCCTCATAAAAAGTACCTTATGTCCTTGTCTGTATCTCTGACAAATATGTATGCAATTTATAACAAGCAAACTCACGTCCTGCTTTTATAATATTAGTTGGTTAGGATTTTATTACCAGTTTTAAATAACCAGTAACTGGTGTTTTTACGATTACTAAAGTACATTCATGTGATGCTCAATAAGATGGAATTTAAAGTTACTTAAATAAAATAAACTCTAAAACGCAACAATGTCTTTAAGAGATTGCGATGATACATAGTAAGGAATTTTATGTATAGTTCACAATACTCTCTTTCAAAATTCATAGCCACATAAAACGTAAACAATTTCAATAGAAACAACTTATTTATTACAATATAAAGTATCTCAATCTCGTTTGATAGCAACGCTTTATTCCTCTAGTCTTCAAGATAATTTTAGAAATAGATTCAGTTACAAAGGAATGTCTTGAGATTTTCTTTTTTATGTTTTCTGTACTTATGAATTGAAATGATTATCTGAACTTGTCAGCAACTAAAAAATAATAATTCTTATTTCATTCTTTAAATATTCTAAGCAAAAGTATATTTTATTAACATAAAATACAATCGTTAATCTATACATATAATAAGAATGTAAATCTGACGTGACTTTACTCTCTAGATTTTTGTGAAAAAAAATGTTGCAAAAGTCTAGGAATAAGTAATAAAATAATATATTTCCATCATTTTTAGAAATGTCTGTCTGTCTGTTTGGAGACGCATAATTCAAAAAGAACTATATGCACGATAACACTCCATAAAGCATTTTCTCGAGTAATATGTAGTCTTTGTTTCATTAAAATTAGTCCACTCTATCAAAAGTTATGTATTTATTAATTGTCATTAAAATACTGTCGCTCGAGTTAAATACGAAAAAAGAGTAGTTATGCAAATGCAATTCAATCTCTTATAAAAACAGGGTATTATGTAATGTGAAAATAATATCTATGACACAGCAAACGAAAGACTGTTTTTGCATGAAGTTCCAAGCGGACGTAGTTTTTTTTTTTCGAACTGACTACGCTATTGACCTAGCAAGGTCTTAACAGCTTCACCGGACTACTAAGGCGAGCGCTTAAGGCACTCAGCCGATCTTATTTGGGCAACTAGCTCATGGGTGCACGGCACACCTCGGCTTGGCTGTTGCCTGTTACATGCAAACTCGCGACCTATCTTAGCTAACCTAGCTAACTATTCATATATGTTTGAGTTTTTGAGATGCATATGTGTACCAAGCATACACGCCTCAGCAACCCCTCCATATATTTTTTTATTGGAAAATTAGAGTTTTTCCAGTTCGATAAAGGAAAAAATAAAACCCTTCCACTTCCATGTGTAAACGTGTCGGCGGACGTAGTCGTGGGTACAGCTAGTCGACAATAAAGACAGGGCGACCCATCCGAAAGTAAATTATTGTCGCCTATATAACTGCAACAACAGATATTACTATTTAGGTCTGCAAGTGAAGTCCGTGATCCTTGTAACGAATGCATATACCATAGGCCGGCTGTGTACGTTTTAGAAACCGCGCCTCTCACCGCTACATCCGAGGTTTCTATTTGAACCTCAGATCGCTTGAAGTAAGCCTCTTATAAGGGATCTGACCTGACTGAAGAGTTATAGAGGAGGAGTTTTACCCGGCCTACTCACCGCTACGTTATAGAGTGTGTGTTCTATGTCGGATCCTGACACAAAGCAATTGCTATTATATGATCGACCTTTAAAGTTTGTGTGTTCAGTCAGTCCTGTTTTGAATAACAATAAATTAAGATGTCGCTTAAAATATATTCTAAAGTTGTATGAAACATTCCTTTCAAAGTTATTTCATCGCCGGTTGAGCAACGCAAACGTTTTCTCTCGGTTTCCTTGAAAGTTGCCGAGGGAAGTGTTCTCGCAAAGCGCAGGATGGTGAGGTTTAAACACAGGGCCCGTCGGGCTATAAACATACATGCTACTCTAGGTAACATGTTTTTATCTTTATGAGTAATTAGAACTTGCATGTTTACGTTTTTATTTGAATTTAGTTTATACATTTCGGGTTCGAGTACGTATCCAAAACTTCAATCTTGTGGGGCTTATTTTTATCTGTGATATTGTGTATTATACATGTTATATATTACACACTATCCATTGGTAATTATACTTTAGTAACATGGTTAACAAATAACATGTAAAATGATTTCTGAGATGGCAACTATCTATACATATAATAAAAATGAAGTGTCTGTATGTAACAGCGAAATAAACATTTTTCACTAATTGGGTATGAACGTATACATGCATCTGATAACAAAAATGCAATTTTTTAAATTTTTGTCGGTCTGTCTGTTTGTTCCGGGTAATCTCCGAAACGGCTGGACCGATTTTGACGAAAATTTCACTAGCAGATAGCTGATTTTTTTTTTTTTTCGAAATGACTACGCTATTTACCCAGCAAGGTCTTAAGAGCTTCACCGGACTACTCAGATAGCTGAAATTACAGTGAGTGACACTAGGCTACTCTAAATTAGACTAAGTTTTAACCGCGGCTTCGTTTGCAATGCTATCTCCAAAACGGATGGACCGATTTTCACAAAACTTTAACCAACAGATAGCAGATATCATAGAAAGTAATTTAATCTATTTTAATTTAGACTAGCTGTTAACCGTGGCTTTGGCCGCAGTACTATCTCTAAAACGGTTTGACGGATCTTCAAGAAACTTTATTGGTAGATAGCTGATTTTATAAAAAGTAATTCATGTAATTTTAATCTATACTAGCTCTTAACCGTGGCTTCACTTGCAGTACTATCTCCAAAACGGTTAGACCCATCTTCACAAAACATTCAATAGCCGATAGCTGATTTTATAAAAAGTAATTCAAACAATTTTAATTTATACTAGCTATTAACCGTAGCTTCACCCGCATTACCATCTCCAAAACGGTTAGACAGACTTTTACGGGACTTTCACTGCTAGACAGTGAACGTTATAAAAAGTAATTTAAGTTATTCTATTTTAGACTAGCTGTTAACCGCAACTTCGTCTGTATGAAATTTAGCAAGATTTCAACTCATTCTTTATTTTTAATTAGAGACATAAATATCAACTTATTGATTACAATTCGTCATTATAATTATTAGTAACTTTGAAGATAGACGAGGTCTTCCTAATAAGATCTTAGACCATAAATGTATTACGTAAAGAGCTTCATTATACAATTTTTTGCGGAACAGAAAAGCGTTTATTTTTTTATAGTCACAAAATCTTTTTTACAATAGAAATGTATATTAAATGTAGTGTAGATGTATATCTTTATAGTAACATTTTAAGTAATTGTTTCGTTCGTGCCTTAACACAGTGTAAGGGAGCACTGAGGTAGTTATATGATGGGGTAAGATTCCAAATACGCTGCTGATGACAACCCTCATTTGGCACACTGTTTTCGTACTTACAATTGTTTTTAAAGAGCATTTCTATAATTGTACATAGTCTCACAATTTTATAATTCTTTAATACAATAAAAAAAACGCGTGAGGTGCTGCGGGTACAGCTAGTTTTGTTATAAAATTGAAGTCATCAGAAAACTTCTACATCATAATAAATACTCTTAATAATGGTAGTAATTATCTTTAACTATTGCTGATGGTTGAGAAGGAATACTTGATAAAATAATGAAGAAGAATATATTATTTAAATTAATACGTATGTGAGGTTTATTAAGAAACATAAATCAAGAAATCGCATGAGAAAATATGATAGAAGACATACATTTAAAATTTACATCCAATAATTACTGTGTAAGTCGAAGCCAATTATATTATACAAATAGTATCGTATTCCTTTTAGGGATATTCTCACAAGACGGTTAATTATAAGTTACCATCCAATATATTAAATATTACATTAGGCTCCATGTACCGGAAAATTGTTCTAAAATTTCGCTAAAAGATTTTTTTGTCTATAAGAATATTAACGCACAATTAACGTCAACACAATCCAAGTTATTATTTATTACTTGATGACGTAATCATTATTCTTTAACTTTATATCAAGTTGTATACTATTTAAGTCAGAAAACGTTTTGATTTACTTTTCTAATATCGCCATACAATATATTTATTGTGTCGTCTGGAATCGCCAATAATTACGCCCAGAGATAATGTTACCGACTTAAGTGTTAGCCAACAAGAAAATAGGTCGAGCATAAAACTGGGATGAGAGCTTTATCGAGAGCCTTTTTAGTATCCGCACTCAAGAAAACGAAACACTGTCACATCAAAGTGACTATGGTTTTTGTATACAGCACTTTCGCAAACTTAAAGAAGATAATGATTTATAGATCCATATTGTTTTCGGAAATATTTTCATTATACAGTTCTAATGGTTTATAAAAGTATAAAAGATAATTAGAAATTATATTATGAATATTGTTAGACTCCGTTTATCTTTAAAACTGAATTAACTGAGGCAAAATTTAAATAATTATCGATTTTGTTCTGTATAAATACTACAGACGTGTTGATCCAAATTCAGCTTCGCTTTACGTTATGACGTTTAACAAATGCACTGTTGAAGTCTAGAATAAAACCATAATACCTAATACCAAATAAAATGCATATTTATTCTTGGCTTAAGTTGAATGCTAAAATATATTCTTCTTCTTCTTCTTAAAATGGCAACACACAATTTTGCCAATGTCAAGTGAATGGAGTCATAGACAATGGAGGTTGCGCCAGACAGACAAATATATATAAATATTCAGACCGGGCTATCTACAAACAGACATCACAAAGAAAATACATGTAAATTAATCATACAACATATTGTTAGATTGCGGACATACACAAGAGCATTATACTAAAATCGAAAGTTTAATTTTGTTTGTATTAATTTCGAAAAGCATTCTACAATTAAATGGTTATCCATAACAAGAGTTAAGAGACACATAATATTAGTAAGACGGGGAATAGAAGAAAATTGTATAATTACGTTGATTATTCATCAAGTAGTCACAATTAAAAAAAGAAACGCAACTTAATGTTGACTTACTTCTTTAGATTTTAGTTTTATTGCTTTAGTTAAAGAGATAGACTATTATTATAATGAATTTATGACAAGATCTTTTTTGAAAACAATTAAGTTAATATTATGAATAGGTTACAAGCAGCTTACTCAAATTAATTATAATTTGTCTCAACAATTTCTATCCAGCAATTAAGAACTTTATTTTTTATTAGTTTCTGCCCGCGACTTCGTGTGCCTTGAATAGTTATTTTGAGCTGACACCAACACGCAACGGAAGCTCTCAAAAAGAAGAAAACCCTAATTTTGAAACATTCTTTAGTGGTGCTCCGCTCTTGTTGGTCTTAGCGTGATGATATGTAGCCTTCCTTGATAAATAAGCTATTTAACACTGAAATAATTTTTCAAATCGGACTAATAGTTCTTGAGATTAGCGCGTTCAACCAGTCATTAGCCTCGGGCTATATTATATTAGTATAGATTGGTTATATCCCTTTCAGCGTATACCATATATTTTAGTTTAATGTGACGTTTTTGAAGTTATACTTCCTATGGCGCGTTAGGGAAAAATGATGAGAGTAAATTTTTACGATGCGCGCGCACACCGTCACGAAAAAACCGACCTCCTGAAGTTATTACGATGCGCGCGCACAGCGTCACGAAAAACAGACACCCTGAAGTTAGCTATAGTCAACATTTTGTTTCTTTGTATTTGTTGTTTGTATTTCTTTGCATTAAAACTTTCAATGTATTAAATACTTTTTTCAACAAACGTAGAATAAGTCCAAAGATAAAATTTTTGAAATGTTTTTTTTTCTTGTTAAGAAGAAAGAAGTAGAAGAAAAGAAAAAAGAAAGAAGAAGTATAACTTCCAACGCGTGTATATAAGTATACATACACTTTTTTATACTAATACCATAAAATATACTAAATCGTTGTGTTTTTCTATTAATTTAGGTATTATCCAACAGTTTCAACGAGGTTCGTGTAATACGATATGTCAGAATTCTTTATTACCTCTATACCGCGACGTGTCAGAATGCGTATTATCTCGCGTGTCGTACGTGGATTGCGAGACAGTCCCATTTCAAGTACGCTTGCAATGTTCATGTTGTCTTTTGAGAATATTAAACATTTCGTATGTAGTATATTTAAGATAAAAGTTTTTTTTTTAATAAAACGTTTTGAAATTCTGATCCGCAATTGTTTTGTGTGGGGAAAAGTGATGGGGTAGACACTGTGCGCGAGAATGGGAGAAGTGTCTCGTTTGCCTTTGATGATTGGAGAACTGTGAGACATACGCTCTTTTTCTTTATTTAGTTCTCGTTGTCTATGGTTTCGCGAAATGTGCTCAGGCGGCATAGCGATAACTGAATTTTGTTTTTTTTTCTGTTCAATCGATGCGTTGCAACCTTAACTTATAAGCCTGTATCTTCATACTCTTCGGTACTTCCGTATACAATCTACACTATTTGTGCAATACTCAATACTGTTTCCACCATTTACAAAAAAAAAATACAAACAGAATATTATCTATATTAACATATAAAAAAGTAGTCAGTACCCCTTATTATGCGCGACTTTCGACAACCAAGCGACCACTAGTGACAGAATTATTATCCTAGAACAGTAATGTTCTATCTTAAAAATTTAATCAAATATAGGTGTGATACAAAACCTTTCCTTTAATATTAACCTTTATGGAACAGCAGTTTTTGTTCACGAAGATACACCTTAAAATAGGATTACAGAGCTTCCGGGGACGCTCAGTGTTGAATAAATTATTCAACTCGTATGCTTTATTTTGGGATTACAAAGTTTAAACAACGATCGATACAGTCTCTACATAGTCTGGAAATCGGTATAATAAATTAGACTACATCGATATTTTTATATAGATACGGTACTGTATAATATAATCTAGCTTCTGCTCGCGACTTCGTTCATATTTATGTAGATTTAATTTATTTGTCAGGAATAGTACGTTCTTTTAGATAAAAGGTACCCCATGACCTTCTGTGTACTCAGAAAAATGAGCTTGCAAAATTTCTTGGATATCGGTCGATTGTAAGGCATGAGATTGTAACAAACAAACAAACTCAGTACTCAAGAACAAACAACATTAGTAAGGATTTAAGTAATTAGATTAATTAAGAAGCAAACATTGTTATTTGTTGTCCAGCATAGTAGATTAACTATTTTAAATTAATAGTGATTACTCGCGATTTGGTACTTGAGAGTTACAACAGCTGAGTGATAAAATTGATAAAATACAATGAGAGTCAATAATGAAGTAGGTTTTAGCGAAATCAATTTTAGAATTAGTGGTCGCACAGATTGCCTCTTACAAATATATTAACAAAGATCATATGATAATTTTTTATTATAGTATTACCTTATATTTTCTCTTGTATATTTATATATCTACATGAAATGTTAGTTGGTATATATGAGAAAGATAAACTCTAACACTACTTGCCTGATTATCACGATCTACATGAAATGTTAGCTGGTACACCGGAGAAAGATATACTCTAACACTGTTTGCCTATTACGAAAGTTGGCAAACGAACGATTTTTTTCATTTACTAATGTTACATAAAACGTCATTTGTTTAACAATGTATTGCAAATTATACATAGAAAAAAAATTAAACAAGAATATGTAACGCCACATGGCATATTAACTTAAATTCTTATATATGTATGTGCACAGAACATTTTTTCAACGTAAGAATAATTAAAATCATAAATGTTTTCAAATTATAATACAGACTATTTTGAAAAAGATTATTTAATGTTGATTTAAATATATTGTGTGTTATTTGAGTTGACTCATTGGGTAATTTATTGTAGAAATTAAGTTTTAGATTGAGGTCGTTTTTATGTGTTAATCAGTTAGTCCGCTTTATGAAGTATGTAAGTTCTCTTTTTGTTGAGTTTTATAATAAAGTGTTCATATCAACTCATCTCATCATATTGTCTTCAATCACAAACCTGGCATTGTTCATTATCAATTTCATTCATAGAATATCTAATATACGATTTGAGACAAGAATAAACTCTTGTAATGACATCAAAGTCGTATAATTGATTAAAACCGGCACAGGGAAAAGAAACAAGTCGTTAACCAAGCAGATCCCTAATCAGTTAACTGCTTAGTTCCGACCTAGACAACGTAAATCGTTGACCACAAAATACAAATCAGCACAGAATGTGCGGTCTTCAAACCATTACACAATAATATACTTACCTTGAAAAAAAGATATTTGACTTACGATAAGAAAACTATTTTTTAAGTTAAGCTCAAGAAATTAAATTCGTTTATAATTTATTATGATATACTTATTCATATATTGTTGATTACAACTTAAGGAAGCAGGGAACCAGTTTGGGGTAATTAGATATAGTTATGAAATATATTGGCTTTTTGCGAGATGTATTCTTTTAATGCCACTTTATTTTTTTACAATAAAAAAGTAATTAATAAAGGCCTAGAAGTAATTGGAAAATGGAGTTACATTTTGCGATTTAATTTAAAATATGGTAATTGTGTTTTCGTTTTCTTTGTTCTAGAATAGAATTAAAAATCATGCAATAATGCCTTTTAACCGTCAATAATGAGTACTGTTTGGAGAATCTCCATGGGTGATAAGTAAATACTCTGATGTTAAGAAGTGTTGTTAAATAGCTTGTAAATCAAAGTTGAAGAAGAAACACTAGAAAGAGGGATAAAACAAACTCAAAAATCTTAACACAATCAATGAGGGAATAGTACACGTTTTTGTAGATAGTTACTGGAGCACGAGTCACGTAAAAGTACATATCTTCTACACTTTTACTAGAGAGCGGGTAATGTATAAATGCAATATAAAAATGTATAGTGTTGTGTTACTAGGATACGATCTCCTTTGTTTTTTTCCAAAAATGTAGTTTATCGAGTTACTCGATTTTATATGTTATATGTTTCGATACTCGATCTACGCACAAAACGTTCGCACTCGCTTAATTCCGTAACAAAATAAAAATTCACGCAACGAGTAAAATGAGGTCATGTATAATGTACAACACATTCATTTCTCAAGATTTTTTACAGTTTCACAATTCATGACTATATATGTTACATACTTTGTTTCAAATACTTTAGTAAAGTAATTCTTACACCATGGGTTTTGAGTACAAAAGTAATCTATCTGTATTTTTTATTTTGTGGTTCCAATGCCATCTTAGTAGTTATACGACTTGCTTTAGTAACTAGTGGAGCGAATTACTATTCTTTTCAGGCGAATAAACTAGTCAGAACCGGGTAACGAGATTTTAATGTATGTGATAATTGGCTATTAAATAACAAAATAAATGTCTTGTCTCTTAAAGAAAGAATTCTAATCCTATAATGAGTATCACCTTTCCATTCAGGAATACATTATGGTAAAACTACAGAAAAGTGTGAAGATTTTTTTGTGAACCTTACAGTCTAAAAGTTATTGAAGGTTGAATTTATTTATTCATAATAATGACATAAGAATAGAGAAATCTGCCTGAAAATAATCAAACTACAACCTTCTATAACTTTTAACGGGTGAGGTTTACAAAAAAATTGTAAGCAATCTTTTTTATAGAAAATTCATTAACCTACAAATACATGAGGCGAGATATTTTTTTCAAATAGTGAATACCGAGATATGATTTTTTCTTTCTAATAATAAGGAAAAAATAAAAAACTGAGAGACTTTCCTATTAAAATTAAAAGCTCATACTTGGATAAATTTTTTTTGAGTAGTCTACCAACTTATTTTTCAGAGTATGAAATTAAAAAAAATTGTCGATTTTTTGGCCCACCCTAAGATACAAGATAATATACGTATTTGTAAAATACATTAAACTATTACATACAATACAATTTATTAGTATAATATTTAATAGTTTAACTATATAATATTACAAACATAATATGCTAGATTTCTGGAAAAAGATTTCTACACACTCATTGGACCATATATTGCTATATGATAAAGAAATTAATACATTTTTATTTACAACGATGATACTCAGAAATTTTCCGATAATTAATCGAACGTCCGGAAATTCTGACAAGCGGAATTCGTGTCCTACATCTGTTTCACTGTTTCCCTAGATAATAGTTGTCATGATGACAGTTACGATTCTACATGAAACAATATAGGTCGACTATAGGCTTTATATTTCTTATATATGTCTCATTGAGGTCAACCACGAGTCTAACACATGTATTTCTTATGCTCTATAGGTTTTAGTGTTTGACCGCAATAAACACGGTATACCTATAGGGGCATGGCCGCAAGTGCAATTGCCGGAGCACACCAACAGATGATTGGCAATAGATTTTTAACTTCAAGGTGGTAGACAGGTGAACATAGAAAAAGTTTCTATCACCATGCTCTGGTTTCATCTTGATGTTTTCCTTCACCGATATCTCCGACTCAGTTATTAGGGTTCGAACCTACATCCATCGACGCGGTGTCCGAACACGTTGTGAAGGAATGTCAGTCATCCTAATCAGTCTAAAAAAATTTTAGTTAAAAAAGACCCTTTTTGCGTCCCTGTACTACTTTCGTCTCGGATGCAACATATTCTTGTATGGGTTTTAAACGTCTTAACGTCCCACACGTATTAATATTTGTAATACAAATTTTGATTTATTGTTTGAATGTTCTTTTTATCTCGAACTGACTACGCTATTGACCTAGCAAGGTTTTAACTGCTTCACCGGACTACTAAGGAGAGCGCATCGAGGACTTAGCCGATTTTATTTGACAACTAGCTCAAGGGTATACGACACACCTCGGCTTGGGCTGTTGCCTGATACGTGCAAACCGCGAACTATCTGAGCTGACCTAAGCTAACTATTCATACATATACGAGTTGTTGGAACATATATGTGTACCAAGCATACATACTTCAACAACTCTTATATATATTTCGTATAGGATAATTTTCTAAACTATTTCAGTGCGATAAGGGAAAGAAACAAAAACCTTCTACTTTCATGTGTTAGCGTGTATGCGTGCACGTGTGTGGAGGTGATATGTGTAATGTTGTTGCAGTGATGTAAGATTTCGTGTTACTGTACCGCACAAGCAGCGTACTCAAGGGCTCTACATCGAGGGAACGGACCTAGGCTTGAGCCGCTGCCGCGTTGACTGAACGTTCTATAAAATACTGTAAAGGCTATTGACATTGTTGTGATCTTCTATAGTCAGTATTGTGTTTGTCAGTATCAATGTTTGTGCTTCTTTTGTACACTAATTTGGCATACAAATACACTACACAGAGACTAGCACAGTGGAAGCATAATAGGAATGCCGAGTCTGTAAGGTAAGTGTTTTATAATAATTGCATTTAATTTATTAGAGTTGCTGTGTTATCACAGTTTCATTCAGAGTGGTCACGACTCCGAATTGAAATATTCAAGGGCCCAGCACAAATTCGGTTTTACGGTAGTAACTATCTCATATACACGCTATAAAATGAGCTATCATCGCTTCGTGTGTCTAGTAAAGAAAATTAGAAATTGTAGTTATAAAGTATAAATTTATATCATACTTATTAGCATTACACAATCAAAACAACACTCTATGGAATATAAACTAACAAAACTATAAATATTCAGGGTTCTTTTGTTTTATTATCTCATTTTTCCTTAACATAACTTCAATATAACTAACTGATACTCGTGACTTCGTTTGTGTCGTTTATGTTAATAATATATTTTATGTCCAGAGGAGAAAAGTTAAGCATCACAACGCTTAGCCCATTTCTTCACGACAAGAAAACACATCGCTGTAGTACTTATACAAAATAGTAGTTATTTAAAACCTTAATATCTCTATCTTCAATAAAATTATCTTGTCATCTTTTTTTTTTATAAATAAATACCAAGCGTTTAAGAGGTCAAACAAAAAAAAACCCGTGTAGGCAAGAAACTCGATCTGGTTTATCTTTTCATAATACATTTTTTTTTAATATAATTACAACATTAATTAGTTATCTTGAAACATGGAACTACCAATTTTCTCATCTCTAGTATATAACGCATTATTTAAAGCTTCATAAAACATTATAAAATCAATTATAAAATATTGGTATCATTCTAAAGTATGTCTTTAAACTCTCATCAAATATTTATAATGCGATGACAATATAATGATAGCAAAAAATAAATTATACTCGATAATTAACCCTTCTCATTCAATTAACCGACCATCAGATAATATCCCTACCAAGTTATAACCTCGAAAATCACATGACATAAAAAACGAGAACCATATCAACGTTAAGCTCGGGGTATGAGGAGTGTTGCCAGCCATTATCTGAAACCCGGAAACTTGATCTAATTGATAACTAAAAAGTATAATATTTAATAAAAATATTTGTTATTGAATGATATTTGAACCGATATTTGAACCGAATGATGCGTATGTGATATTGATTATACTCTGACGTCATAAAAGACATTTTAATTTTTTATTATTTTAATAGCTTCATTTACATCTGCGGGGTGGTACAGTTTTACAGCCCGACTGGGTCGCAACCACCATGTACATGGCGAAAAAGCCCGTCATAGTGATTCGCTTCTGC
The DNA here is from genome assembly GCA_014332785.1 of Antheraea mylitta. Classification (NCBI taxonomy): domain Eukaryota; kingdom Metazoa; phylum Arthropoda; class Insecta; order Lepidoptera; family Saturniidae; genus Antheraea; species Antheraea mylitta. Next base: position 6,273,768 of record JACEII010000012.1, read on the forward strand.
GCGTCGCGTTTCGGGATCAGCCTGTGCATATCCTATACCGGATGACTTTCGTCATTATGGCTGGCATGACAGCGGCGACCGGCGATGGATAATCTGTCTCTCGGTAGTTGCCGATGTTTTTGGATTGTACTATGCTTACCATCAGGCATAGTGCAGTCACTTTGTCGTGCTTCAATAAAAAAAAATTACACATATAGATGTCAGGCACCTTATATTCGGGAAAATAGCTATTTTCTTTATTATCTTAGTTTTGGCTACCAACCTTCAAAATTATTACTGTCATTGTCGAGTGCGTAATAAGTATACAAATGTGTTGTGATCATTTCAATTTTCTAACAAGTTGTTAAAACTTTCCATGGAGTTTTTGTGGCATCTCAGTACTCATGCTCTTATAGTATTATTTCCCATCCACATGACTTGTGCACGTTAATTGAACGTATTGTGTTAGGTAAAACACCACCAAAAGTACAAATTATTAGTCTAAAAGTCTAGAAGTATAGCGCTTAATAACAAGATTATGAACGTTTTTACGTTTACGTGACAGATCCAGCCAAAAAACTCAAATATCTTTGTTATGTCATAGAAACTACGAAATTTATTTAGATCAATCGTCCGCTATCTTTGATTTGTTTAATTATAACTTTGTCATTAACTCAGTACTCTTTTATCATCGTTAAGTAACCTCTAATAAATTTTATCACTACTCATAGAAATTCATAATAATATGAAACCTAGACAATACTCAAATAAATCCTCTATTTGCAAGTAACTCTTGCAAAAAATAGGTTCAGTGGTTTCGAAAATGTAAAAACTGAAGTAATTCTAAAATACTTCACACATGCAAGTCGCAAATATCACATATAAACATGACACAACATTTTCCACGTTCTCTCTCTTAGTTAGAGAGACTTCCCTGTATTTTAATTGCTCATTCCCGTAAATAGAACATTCGAAGTTAGCAACCCTGGGTATGGGGTCCAGGAGGCGGGGCAGGCCCGGGTTCCTCTATTGATTTTGCCTCCCCCCGCGCTCTCTCACACGCATCTCACAACTGTTGCTTAACTTTCCCACAGTTTAGAGAACCGGAAAATGCTTTAAGATTTTCAATGGAGTAAATTCAGGAAATTCATTTCTATTATCCTCGTGGTTTCATTATATTAAATTTGTCAACGTAATTATTAAATAATATGATTTCAATGTAATCGTATAATTTACTAGCATTCGCCCGCGTGGTCTTTCGTGTTCAATCGCAATATAAAATAATACTAACTATTATTTTTTCTCATATAAATGCGAAAGTAATTTTGTCTATTGCGCTTTGGTGTATATATTACTAAACCGATTATCATGACATTTTGAACATACGTTGTCAGGAGTACAAATAAGGATATAAGATAACCTTTATACAGAAAAAAATGTAGTATCCCAAGTTCCAATAAATTCGTTCTAAGGATAAATTTATAAATTAACACAAGCAAAGCCGCGAACAAAAGTTAGTAATATTATAATTATGAATATGTTTGTTGGTTTGTTACGCTTTAACTATTCAACCAATCGTTATGACCTTTTGCATTCACATTATCAGAGGTATTGACAAGGACATGACACTTTCATCTAGTAAAAATAAACTGTTTCCCTACTGATAAGTAAAATTTAAATTTAACTTGAAATAAATCGTGAGCATAAGCTAATATAATATAAAATAACGGCATATAGCAGCCAGTTAAAAGAAAATTAATAGTATAAAACCTTCCTTATATAACAGATTTAGTATGTCAGCTTTCATGGTACCGATAAACTGTTTTTGGAGTTTATGACTCTCATATATATAAGAGTATCTTTCGAACCGATAAATTAAGAGAAAAATCAAGAGTGCTCTTTTATAGAGCATTAAATTTCCTAAATAACATACGTCTTATAGCTGTACGAAAGATTTTAGGTGTTATTTCCATTTGGAACGTCGAATGCCGTGTAAACCGAGTTAATATAAGAATTACAAAACCTGTAACTTGTGAAGCAATTATGGCTTAGTTGATAATGTATTTGGATACAGCATCGATAGACGTTCGTTTAAGACCTTGTAAAGCGCTATATTTTTTGTTAACTTTTGCTTGAAATCGATAAAAACAATAATGGTGACCGCCAATAGATATTGTCGAACTACCAACTCATCACATTTAGAGTTAATGGGTAACTCATCGTAATAAAATCGGAAGTTTTATTGTTAACACTAGATTTACCAGACCTGTCATTTAGGTCGGTCGTGCAATTTCTGTTCGAAATTGCTACTACATTACTAATTTTTTTTTAGGAATGATGTTATCACTTTTGTAGTTATAATTAGAGAACACGTTTTATAAACTCAATGTTATTTTATACACATTAGTAACAAATATAATTTTTGTTATTGAAGATTATACCAGTACCAGTCAAAATGAAAAGTAGTGATTGTATGAAAAAATGTATGATTTTCGGAGAATCACGAGACCGATGCAGTACATATAACCCCGAAGTGTCTTTTGCTTATTTCCTAATCGTCTTTTGTTTTCTATCATTAGCGAAATTGTCCTTATTTATTAATACGGAAATTAATATAGTATACACATGAAGGTGGTCTTTACTTTGGACATTTTTGTTTCGCGATAGTCCTCAGTCAGTTTTAAATCAATAAAAAAAACCTGGTAAGTTTTTTTAATACTTTATAGGTTTTATTAGCGTTTGATCACAATCTCATCTGTTAAACGACGACTGGGAATTGGCTCATTTATTTACGAAAAGTTCCAATTTATACGCGAGAATCGGAACCAATGTCGATAGACGCAGTATCTGATCCCTGAATATGCTAACTACTGAGCCATCTGATATGGGTAGATTATTAATATAAAATCAGCTATCTGCCAATGGAAGTTTCGTGAAAGCCGGTATAATCATTTTGGTGATAGTACTGCGGGCGAAGCCACGGTAAAGAGCTAGTCTAAATTAAAATAACTGGAATTACTTTTTATAAGGTCAGCTATCTGCCAATCAAAGTTTCGTAAAGATCGGTCAAATCGTTTTGGAGATAATACTGTAGGCGAAGCCACAGTTAACAGATAGCATAAACTAAAATTACTTGAATTACTTTTTATAAAGTCAACTATCTACGAATGAAAATATCTTTAAGGTTAGTTTAACCGTTTTAGAAATAATACTGCGGGCGAAGCCACAATTAACAGCTAGTCTGAATTAATATATACTAAATTACTTGTTATGGTATCTGTTATCTGTTGGTGAAAGTTTTGTGAAAATCGGTCTATCCGTTTTGGAGATAGCATTGCAGACGAATCCGCAGTTAACACTTAGTCTAATTTAGAATAGCCTATGTTACCCGCAGTAATTTCAGCTATTTGATGGTGAAATTTTCGTCAAAATCGGTCCAGCCGTTTCGAAGATTACCCGGAACAAACAGACAGACAGACAAACCGACAAAAATTTTAAAAATTGCATTTTTGTTATCAATAACGTGTATACATTCATACCAAATTTGTGAAAAGTTTTTATTTCACTATTACATACAGACACTTCATCTGTATTATATGTATAGAAGATAGATTATCACTTAAACTCCAATCCAGAAAGTACCAGACAAAATGTTAATTCCCAAGTGTGTATTATACAAGCATTTTCAAAGCGTTAAGTTTCGACTGTTTACGGCCTATATTATATTGCTCAGGCATAAATATGGCGTAACTAGTCTTAGTAAAGCTCCTGAGGACTATAGAATTCGTCCAACTTGTTGATAAGTTTTATCTAACTTCTTGTTATTGATAGACAAAGTCAAAACCCGACAAGCATCTCAATTTTATTTTATCTTGGTTTATAATTGAAAATTGTCGGCGACGTATAAAATATATTGATATTAATTTGTTGAATAATAAGTTATCAACAATAGTACTGATTAGTTGATATCCGCGACTTTGTCTGTGCTGTTTATTGTCTTATAGACACTTTATGTACAAAAGAGTCGATTGCAAAAATATATTGTGCTCAATAAATTTGTTTATCAACAATATTATCCGTTTACTTCTTTCTTACGCATGCGCACCACACTGTTAGCACCACATCGCACATCATTGAACGCGTAGTGCTTATATAAATCGTACTTTGTCAAAGCTTAAAGAAAACATATATTTAATTAAGGTAATGTGTTAATTTTACATTAGAACCAAGTGCAAACCTTAGCATTTTAAAATATTATCACGATATATTCATTTAATATAGGCTTATTAAAGACCTAAAAATCCACCATTTTTATAAGCTCTACGCATTTAGGACTAATTTTTTTCTTGCTGAGAAGAGGGGACTGTTGCTTATGTACTCCCCAATCTACATAAAATACATATATACCTTAAGATAATAAGCGACGTAGACATAGTCGCTGGGATCAGGTAGTTGAAAAATAAATCAGGTAAATGCACATCAATGACGTTGTATGTATTCAACAACATTATATTGATATAAAATAACATCAAAACCGCGAAAATAGCTTAGGGATCTCGTCGATGCGCATGTTTATGTGAGCATGCCGGTATGAGCGTTTTTAGGTAGTTTCTGTACTGTCTCTTATACTTATACTGTGGTAAAAGTGTCTCCAAACCCACAACGGCAGGTGTTCCACGCCGCACAAATGTTTTCAAATTATGCACATTAAAATAATTCATAGCAATTTGGAAAGAGCAGTAAATTTTTACGTAAAAATAAATTTTAGAGTTTTGAACGTTTTAGTATACAAAGTTTAATATTATTTTTATTTTATAACTTTCGTTTGGTTTCATTATAGAATTTGTTTTTCAGTTTATTAACGTTTAAAAAACATCCTTTCAATGTGATATTTGGATTTTAACCTATATATATATGTACCTATTCGTTATGCAACAAGCATTTAAAAAATATACAGATAAGTAAAATTGTAATATCTGTTTATAACGTCGAAATAGCAGCTTTTAAATAAATAGATATGAATGTATATACGGTATTTATATGAAAAAATGCCTGTTTGTTTCGGTTCATCGCCTAAACGGTTAAATCAAATTTGATGGCATTTCCACTGGCAGATAGCTGATGTTTATAGAAGTTACTTACCCTACGTAATGGTGCTCAAATAAATTAAACTAAAGAAGCAGTATTCAGAACCACACGTACACTAAGGGCACCTCTATACTGAACAAAAATGTTATTACTCATTTTCACGTAGTTGAATCCGCAGTTAACAGCTAATTACTAATATATCTCACTTCCAAAATAGTAACTACAATCTATACATATTAGGTGCATCGAAGTTTTATTTGTTTAATAATAATAAAAAAGTGCTTTCAAAGATACTGTTCGAAAGAGAATAGAGCACATGCCCTAACAATTCCGTACTTCTTTTACCTAAATATTATTACATTCTCCAGTGCTTCCGACAGGTGACGGCATTTGATTAAGTGCAAGCTTTTATTTCGCAGGTACTCTCATAACAAACATTATTTAATTAACAAAAGATATAATTTCCACTTTTATTAATTCCTTCCCTTTGTGCCAAATTTCAAGGAACACCTTATAGGTATTTGATATTCAGTCAGCGTGTAAGACTTTTAGTATGAAGATCAGTATCGCATTATTTCATTAAGATAAGAATTTGACTTTTATACGTTCGTATTCATAAACCGTTACCGTCAAAAAAGTCTTACGACAAATATACAGACATACAAACGGACAGTCAAGAGATCCTCTAAGAATCTAGAACCATAATTAGATTTTTAAAGACATACGGTATTGTTACAAGAAAAGTAGAATACGTATTAAATACTTGATTTAAAAAGGTTTCGTTCAAAATGCACCGCGTTCGCCCGCGGCAAGTTCGCGTTATCTTTTTTTTTTTCGAAATGACTACGCTATTGACCCAGCAAGGTCTTAACAGCTTCACCGGACTACTAAGGCGAGGGCTTAAGGCACTCAGCCGATTTTATTTTGGCAACCAGCTCAAGGGTGCGCGGCATACCTCGGCTTGGCTGTTACCTGTTGCATGCTAAATCGCAATCTATCTTAGCTAACTATTCATATATGTTTGAGTTGTTGAAACGTATATGTGTACCAATCATACACGCCTCAACTACTTCTCCATATATTTATTATCGGAAAATTGAGAGTTTTTCAGTTCGATAAGGGAAAAAAAAGTAAACCCTTCCACTTTCATGTGTAAGCGTGTAGGCGTGCACGTGTGTGGGGTGAACGTGTAGTGTTGTAGCAGTGATATATATTTGTGTGTCACCGTATCACGCAAACAACGCATTCAAGGGCTCCCTACCGAGGGATCGAACCTAGGCTTGAGCCGCTGCCGTAGGAGGCTTAATCGGGTGTGCGGGAGCGAAATTAAACCCTAGACCACGGCGACGTGATCTGTGGTTACGCGGGCGTGGGCGTGAACACGCTCTGTTTCGAGGGACAGACTGGTACTGATCGTTCGCTGAAGTTATTGAATCAGGAGGGTCGGTAAATATGTGTCGCGGACGTCTTTTATAACGCGAAGCGTTAGGTACGGGTTCATAGTTTACGGCGGATACCACTAAGAGACTGGGATGATTCGCGGCTTTTTCAAAATAACTAATCGTAAGGGATTTTACGTACGCCTAGATAGAAAGGGTCTCTAGGTCTCTATGGAGATCGACTCTCCGGATGTACCACGGGACACCGGTCATTTTACGTAAAACACGATTTTGGAGAACCTGCAGCTTATGAAAGTTATCTTTGGATATATGCGCAAAAACAGGGCAGTTATATGTCATCACGGGACGGATACACGTCTTATACAAAGTGAGCTTGTGTCTGAAATACTTTTTTTTTTCGAAATGACTACGCTATTGACCCAGCAAGGTCTTAACAGCTTCACCAGATTACTAAGGCGAGCGCTTAAGGCACTCAGCCGATTTTATTTTGGCAACCATCTCAAGGGTGCACGGCACACCTCGGCTTGGCTGTTGCCTGTTCCATGTAAAATCGCGATCTATCTTAGCTAACCTAGCTAACTATTCATATATGTATGAGTTGTTGAAACGTACGTGTGTACCAAGCATACACGCCTCAACTACTTCTCCATATATTTATTATCGGAAAATTGAGAGTTTTTCAGTTCGATAAGGGAAAAAAGTAAACCCTTCCACTTTCATGTGTAAGCGTGTAGACGTGCACGTGTGTGGGGGTGATCGTGTAGTGTTATAGCAGTGATATATATTTGTGTGTCACCGTATCGCGCAAGCAACGCACTCAAGGGCTTTCTACCGAGGGATCGAACCTAGACTTGAGCCGTTGCCGTGGGAGGCCTAATCGGATGTCTGAGGGACATCTTACTCTTAGGACAAAGCAACGGATGGAGAGTTCACGTTATCCTTTTTTTGCTAGTCTAACCTAACCTAACCAAAGCGAGACAAAAGAGCAAGATGGCAAACATTCAGCGAGCGCGGTGCATTTAAAACGTAACCTTTTTAAAACAAGTATCCAATACGTATTTAACTTTTTTGTAATAACACCTCTATTGTAGAAGTACACGGCCGACTAAAAATTTCTAAACGAATTATAAATTAACCTTAAATATTCAAAGTAAGTTATAAAACAGTAAATGCTAATATAAGCCATGCTAACTATGCATGTCGATAAACAGCCTTAGTTTATGTTGCGTAATACATTGCAAATTTATGATGGTAATAAATTCTAGCTAATTTCTAATGCAGCTTTAACGCTTTTGTCGTGCAGTCAGTAAACTGAGTTCGCGTTGATATTTTCGGAAAGTTATTGAAGTTATACTTCTTTTGGCACGTTAGGGAGAAATGATGGGAGTAAATTTTTACGATGCGCGCACATCGTCACGAAAAACCGACACCTGAAGTTATTATAATGCGCGCACACACCGACACGAAAAACCGACACCCTGAAGTTAGCTATAGACAACATTTTGTTTCTTTGTATTTCTTTGTATTAAAACTTTCAAGGTACTTTTTTCTATTGTTAGTGTAGTTTTTTTCTACAAACGTAGAATAAGGCGAAAGATAAAATTTTTGAAAAGATTTTTATCCTGTTACGCCAAAGTAGTATAACTTCTAAAGCGTGTACATAATTTCATACACACTTTTTTGTGTCATGTTATTAAACACGTTAAATACACAGTGTTCTGTTTCCATTTAGTAATTTGTAAGCAAAATACCAGACAAAGAAACAAGTAGCTAGCCAGTGTACAATATTTTCGATACTAAAAGTTCATGATAATCGTTATTACGTCCAAAAGTGTCTTCTTATAGCCTAAATTATTTTAATTTAATTAGGCTTTCGTTTAGTTTAATTTTGAACGTCATGCTTATCATTAAAAATTCAGAAAATGCTTCTCATTATGTATTTGTCAAAAGCAAAGTAATAGCCGACTAATCATCTAAAAACGTGTACCAGCAAAATAGTCTCAACAAGGCATCAATGATCTGAATCTATATACATATTACTTTAGATTTTGCTATACATAATAGTTATTTATTTTGTGAATTCTTTAATTTACATTCGGTTCAATTATTTAGTATTAATTTTTATGACGTCATCTTTCAAGTTTTATGTAAGTATATGTACTGCCCACGGAAATATATTATTAACAAGTAATGACAGAAAAAGTATACGTTTAAATTGGAGATTTCTAAATGAAGAAAAAAGGTGGGGTCTACAAATTTAACTTTTAGTAATAGAAGTTGTAAAACAATCGAGGAATAATGGCATCCCGTGGCCCACGAGACTGATAAACAGGCGTAAAGTCAACTCTGTATAATAAACAAATATGTTTTCTACTAGCGATCAATTGAGTTATTGCAAATATGGATAGAGTACATTTATAACATTTATGTGACTGTAAACTCATACACATATTTTATTAACTACTAGCCGAGCTCGTGAGATCATTCGTGAAAACTCGTTACTTGTCTCACGTCTACACAGAAACAAATTAGTTATATCAATTAAGGTATTCAATTAATTCATTAGCCATCAAAATGTCATCTCGAATGTCTCGTTTTACATTTTTAATTCATTTCATCACGAAAACGCCGTTGATGCGTAATAAGTTTTTTCTTCGTGTTTTTTCGATGTGATACATCCATAGGCGCGAGTAAACCTGTTTGTTACCGTGGCGACGCGACGACGCGACGATAGCATGAACAAGCGACTGTGCGCAATCCGTCTTGCCGCACTGAGCTCTACCTATAGAGTAATTTGAGATACGTTCGATTCGAAAAATTTCGATGTTTCACATGTGCCAGGCGTCCCGTGATGGCTCATATTTTTCCACCATGTTCAGTATTGTACATATTTTTTCTCGACCTGACTACGCTACGGACCTAGCAAGGTCTTCACCGTACAGCTTCACCGGACTACGTCAATATTGTACAAATATTATATATTGTAAGTAGCGTGCAGTATAACGAATAGGGAATTAATTATAAATAAAAACGTGAATTCATCGATGATGTAAACAAGAGGCTTTTTATAAGTTTTTTAATTACGCTGAAGTTTGTCAATATTAATTAAATAAAAAGAACCAGTTTGTAAACAGAGTAGTAAAATGTACTGCAACTGATTTTTTGCCTGTTTTTATATATCTGTTCCTTTACAAAGTGGATGCCTCTTTTATTTGTGAAAAATAAATAACCCTTTCACATACTTTGAAATTAAATTGTAGCAGAATAGCTTTTAAAAACAATTTACGAAGAGCGTTAAATTCTGGCTTCATATTAAAGATAATTAAACATGAGAATCGCTAACATCCGTTAACCCTTGCGAAATGAGGTGATATTAAAGGAACAGTTATTACCCTTAGAACAGGCGGTAGTAGAGTGAAGCAATTAAAAGATAAGACCCTAGGACTAGCGTGAAGTGGGATATTTAAAAAGTCATTACTTACCGACATATTTACCATAATTATAAACGGTAGTTACACGAACCTTAATAATTGTATGAAGTGCTTTGTTTTTTACCAATCTAGAAATGCTTTAAATAATATGAAATATGAAGGGTTAACAGCATTTTCCTACAATTTTAAGGTGTCTTTAACTACTGGAAGATATAACGTTAGCCTCAGGCTAGTGAACTTAAGGTCAGCTATTCCTAAAATAGGTTATATGGAAGCTAAGAGCTTAGTGGGAAATAAATAAATATTTAATAATAAAATCATAAATGTCAATTTAATCTCAGATAAAGAAGCGACTTCTTGGCTTAGTAATAGGGCTTATAGCAAGTATTATGAATCAGAAATATTTTGTTTGTTAAGTAAAGTTAAAGGCATTAATTAATAATAATAGATAGATGTAATGTATAGGATTTGTTAAGAAAGACTAGGAAAGCTTAACCTATACAATGTTACGTTTGCGTTACAGTGTTCGAAACTACAATATTCGGAGTACTATCCTCTAATATAACTATAATTTGTAATGTATTTACTATTATTAATATGTGAATACACTCGATTTTCCATGCTTTTATAACACAACGTTCAGGTATAATTATGAACCACAAAATAAAAGTTACCGAAAATCAATTCACAGCTATTTTTAATAACGCTTTCGCAATCAATTAGCAATATAATCCATTTTAAATCTTTATTTGCGGTACGGAACCTGTAATTAAATTTCATAACTGTCCTGAATTGCGTTGGATGCAATTTAGTGACATCAGGATATCAGCAATAGAGATAACGGTCGATTGCATAATAAAAACGACAGTTATTTAACGCCAAATTTAATGCCGGAAGGAAGATTTGACATAATCCCTACGTGAACCCTCTAAGATTTAAAACTCGGAGAAATCCAAAGTTCTCTATTTTCTTTCAAAATGTGATTCGACAAGAACATTTCTCAGGTTCAGGTTTCCTTATGATGTTTTTTCTTCGACTGCAGCTGATATTGTTACCGATTTAAATTAGTAAATGTACGCGACTTCCAAAAAAAATGCTGATGCATGTTTGGATTCGAACCTGCGGACATCGAATTGATATTCCACTGGTCAAATCACTCGACTACCACGACACTTTCATATATATGAGATACAAAAATTATTGTCGTATTATGATTCCGTTGAAGATTAATTTATGCCAAATTTGTTAGAAATATAAATACAACTAAACGCAAACGTGACACATAATTAAATAACTAAACGTAAACGTCATGTCGTTTTGACATATAAAATGTCATATATTTTGTCGTCCGTTTTTCCTTTTTGCTTTACTGCTGTAACTAATGTAAAAGTGAATAATACATTAATCTGAAACAATCTGGTGTTTCAATAATCGAACTTCACATTTTTCTAACAAAATTAAGTGCGATTTGTACTGTTTAATTTGCGTTTAATTTTCAGAATTTTAAATCAATACCCACGAATTTAGATAAGCTTAAACAAATACTCTACAAAACAAGTATTTCCTAAAAAGAAGATCACGCAACGGAGCGTGCGGTATGATATCTCGCCTCACTAACATAGGGAGGCACAGTTCGGCCATTATCAGGTTTTGTCGGGCGACAAATCTGTCCTCGTTTCTAGTATCTCGCGCTGTGTATAGTAATTGCTTCAGTCCTGAGTTTTACAGAGTAATATTACATAGCTAATAACCTTCCTCGATATATAAGCTATAGGAAAATCTTGTTTTAAAACCTGCGCGATAGTACCGAAGATTAAAGAGTTTAACTTAACAAAAAACAATACCTTAGTATTTCTAACGCGGTTAATTGGACCCTCTAGACTTAACATTTAGCTTTGCAATGCGACATATTAAATAGAATTTCAGTAGATACATTTAAAAAGGCATAGTATACTGTATATTAACTGCAGTAATAGAAACTTTTTAAACAAAGGGGCAAAGACAATATCTCGATGTTGGATAATAAATAAACGATGTCAGAAAGCGTTTGCCATAAGAAAATTCGCTTAATAACCAAATTTTCATTTACCCAACGGTATCATTAAGAAGCGAAATTGGACATTATCATTAAGTCGAGAGAAAACAAAATCTTTGCTGGAGACGATACTGATATATAATTAAACAGTTACTGAGATAAAGTTTAATGTAACAAAAATTGTTTAATTTATTAGTTTATGGAACATTGCAATTTACCTAATATAAAGACCTGCGAGCCATATTTAGATCTTTTAGTTTAATTTACATTGATGGTTGTAAGTTACATTACAATAACACGAAATCATATTGTGTTAAAGATTAATATTTATATGTATATGTAAACTTAGGGTTTATATAGCAAATTTATTTTGCGGGTGTTCGTATAGTGCAATTTATGAAATGAAAAGCAAATATAACTTTGTCGTATTAATTCCATATGCAATTTGAAATAACATATATATTACGAATATAATGAGGTGGTCGTAAATCACCTCTATCCGTAATATTTGTATAATGTACCAATTAATATTACGTTCTTTATTCGGCTTGCGCAGGACCAATAAATGTTACTAATATAATATATTGGTGCAGCCACTCAAACAAGTTTTCGGTCTTATTAGACTCTGTCGTGTCAATATTCCCAATAAACTCTATCGTTCAGAGTCTACTCGGTGACCGTTCCGATCAGAGTCTATGATGTTACTGTTTTTGAACTTTTTTTTTTTTTCTCGAACTGAAAACGCTGTTAACCTGTAGAGGTCTTTACAGCTTCACCGAACTATTGAGGCGAGCGCTGAAGGCACTCAGCCGATTTGGGATGTTTGGGCGACTAACTCAAGGGTGCACGGCACACCTCGGCTTGGGCTGTCGCCTGTTTTGTGCAAAAATCGCGACCTATCTTAGCTAACCTAAGCCAAGCTATCCTGATATACGTATATGAGTTATTGAAACATGCATGTGTACCAAGCATGCGTGCCTCAACAACTCCTATATGTATTTTGTGTCGGATAAATTCCTCTAAACTATATAGGATATTATTTTATTTCTCTGAAAAAGAGAAACAGCGTGTGAGCGTGTAGGCGTGCATGTGCGTATGGGTGTTATGTGTAATGTTGTAGCAGTGATGTAAGGTTTTGTGTCACTGTATCGCGCGAGCAGCGTACTCAAGGGCTCCACGCCGAGGGAACGGACCTAGGCTTGAGTCGCTGCCGAGGGGGGCCTAATCTGGTGTGCGGGAGCGAAATCTACCCCTAGACCACGGCGGCGTGATCTGTGGTTACGCGGGCGTGGGCGTGAACACGCTCTGTTTGGAGAGACAGGCTGGTACTGATCGTTCGCTGCCGTTATTTTATCCGGAGGATCGGTGAAAATAAGTCGCGGTCGTCTTTTGTAACGCGGAACGATTGGTACGGTTTCGTAATTCGAGGCTGATACCACTAACTGACTGGGATGATTCGCGGCTTTTTCAAAATATCTAGTAGTTAATGATTTTACGTACGTCCAGATAGTAGGCATCTCCAGGCCCCTGTGGAGATCCTCATTCCTAACGTACGGTGGAGCACCGGTGGCTTTACGTAAGAATCGGTTTTGAATTACTTGTAATTTATCGAAATTATATTGTGACATGTGTGCAAAAACGGGTGAACTATATGTTAGAATAGGACGAATACACATCTTATATAACGTAAGCTTATGTCTGATGGACATCTTATTCTTGTGACAAATTATCGAATGTAACCGACCCATGACCATAGCGGCCCTGTTTCTGACTATTTCTGTGTGTTGTTTAAACGTGAGGCGTTTATCCAACGTGACTCCTAGGTATTTAACCTGATTGGCCCAAGGAATCTGTGTACCGTACAATTTAATAGGCGCGAGTTTGCGTTCATGCTTATTGGATATCGGGTCGAAAAATATCGCGGCGCTTTTATCGGGATTTACTTCTATACGCCATCGAATAAACCAATCACCGAGTGTGCTAACGGCCTTTTCGATGCGTGTCTTAAGAACTTTCGGATGCCAACCGGAAGCGTAGAGAACTGTATCGTCAGCATAACAACCTACCTCTACTTCCGGAAGCCGAGGTAGGTCACTGACGAACAGATTAAAGAGTGTGGGTGCCAGAATGGATCCTTGAGGCACACCCGAGCGTATCGGGTGGGATGAGGACAATTCCCCTTCCACTCTATAGCAGAAGGACCTATCGGTGAGGTAGTCGCGTAATATGTGAACTAACCTATCGGAGATACGAAACTGAATCAATTTATGTATGAGCCCTGAATGCCATACCTTATCGAAAGCCTTTGCAACATCGAAAAAGACTGCTATTGAGCGTTTCGGATTAGGATTAGTCGGAAACGGATTAGGATCCGGATCTGCATTAAATTTCGAGAAAATGTACTCCGTGAGGCGGTGCACTTGATTCGTACAAGAGTGTTCGGCTCGAAATCCGAACTGCTCAGGTGGTAACAGATCTAACTCTGATATGGATGTCTGGAGACGGTTCAGAAGGAGCCGTTCGTACAGTTTACCTAACGTATCTAATAAACTAATAGGGCGATAGCTATCGGGAAGCGTAGCTTTTTTGCCGGGCTTGTGAATGCCTATAACTACGGCCTTCTTCCAGGCGGCTGGAAAATGACCCTGGGACATGGCCGCATTGAAGATGCAGACCAATAGAGCTATGATGCGATCAGGAAGGAGTCTCAGTACTTCGTTCCTGATCCCATCGGGACCTGGGGACTTCCTAAGCTTTAAACGCTTGATGGCATCCGATACTTCATCAAAGGTGACAGGGGTTAGAGTATCCGCTGGAGGGGACGCGAGTGCGCGCTCTACCGAGGACTTGATCGATCCAATATGTATAGAGTCAGTATTGGCTGTGTTTGGTGAACACTGTTTTTCTAAACTCGCTGCGAGAGACTCCGCCTTGTCTAAGCTATCGAACGCGGGAGGCAACCCGGTGCCTCTGTCGAGAGGGGGCATAGGAGTAGTCACGTCTGACTTTAATGATCGCACGAGCTTCCAGTACGCCAAGTGAGATGGCTGGATACTCTCCAGAAGCCTGTCCCACCTGTCGGCCCGGATCTCTGCGATACGAGCTTTAACCTGTTTGCGTAATAACCGTAAGCGATCGCGATTTTCAACCGACGGGTACGTGTCGTGAGCTCGAGTCGCGGCGTTCTTTTCCGTGATCAGCGCTCTCACGTCATCTGGGAGTATAAAACGGCGATCATTCACCGCTTGTACCTCTTTCGAGGTCTCATTAACGGCGGTCTGGAGATAGCTGACCAGGGAATCGATAGCCAGATCCGCGTCAGCTTTTGACACTAACACGTCCGGAATATTATCTAACAAGTTTGATGACGAGTTACCTCTGAGATAACGTTCGAGTTTCGCGTAGTCGGCCACCCTTACCGGCGGAGGAGTGGTGTCTGTATTTGAACCTAGCTGTAATATTACCGGGCGATGGTCGGAGTCAAGTTCGTGTACGACTTGAATAAGTTGTAACCGAAGCGTGACATTCTTTAAAATAGCTATGTCTAAGACTGTCGGGCGACAGTTGTCCTGATAATGAGTGGGTTCCATAGGGGCTATGACGTCAAACGCGAGATCGTCACTTAGTTTGTCGAGTATCTTCCCGTTTCGAGAAGTAGTCGGACTGTTCCAAATGACGTTCCCGCTGTTGAGGTCCCCAGCAATAATAACGGAGTCTCCTAACTGGAATATCGCCTCTAAATCGGATTTTAATAGCTCTCTATTCGGCGAGAGATATGCGGATACTATTATAACGGATGGATGACCGGTCATCCCTAATTTACATACTGACACTTCCATATTGGATAGAACGGGCGGATCAATCGGCATACAATAAAGTGAGCGTTTATAGTAAATTAAGGTGCCACCCCCGCGAGTGACACGATCATTTCTGACTATGTTGTAATTCGCGATCGCGGGATTACGCATTTTTGGTTTTAGTTGCGTTTCCTGTATGAGGAAAACGTCTATCTGTCTGTTACATAGAAAGGCAGCTACTAGATCGCGCTGTGTCCTAAGGGATCTTGCGTTGTAAAACGAAAGAGATAGACTGCGCGGTTTTATTTTGTTCATAGCCACGAATTTATTTATTTACAATTTTGAGCTTCACGGACGAGGCGTTGCAGGGTCGTGGCAATGCCTGGATATTTCGCGAATGCGCTGAGCTGGCCTAAACCTGTCTCGGTCTGGAGAATTGTGTAAAAACCTAGTACTTCTTGCATGTCGTGTTTCAGGATTAGCTGGTGAATCCAGTCAAGCCCGGCGAGGCCAAAAAAGAAGGCTGACGCGGCCTGTGCTGGCTTTGCCTGTTGGGGCTGAGCTTGAGGCTTAGGAGCCTGGGGCTCGGGTCGGGGCGCCCAGGGGGCCAGAGGGGCCCGCCCGGGTTGTGGTGCACGCAGTACAGAGTGCGCCGCGTGAGATGCGGTTGCGGACGTTGCCGGGGCGCGAGAGACACCCGGCAGGCCCGGGAAAGCCTGCATAGACATGGGAGGTGGAGGCGGAGGGCGGGCGGCAGCTACAGGCGCCCTGGGCGCCTGTCTCGCTTGACGAGGGCGTTGTGTGCGCGGCGCGCGGGGGCAGCCGCGATAATTCGCGGGATGTCCCGCGTTACCGCACAACACGCAGCTGGGGGGCTCAGGGGTGTCGGGTGTACGCCCACACTCCTTTGTGGAATGATCACCTAGGCACTTGACGCACCTAGGGCGGAGGTGACAGTTACGCGCCGAGTGGCCGTAACTCTGGCAGTTGTGACACTGCGACGGAGTATGGGTTTTTCGGGGAGGCTCAACGGTGATGCCGTTGAGGTAGCAAACGGAGGTCAGGCTAAATATAGCCTTACCCTCATGAGAGCGGTCTAGGAGAACCAAGACCATATTGTAAGGGGCTCGAGTTCGTGGGTGGTACATTCGATGTACCTCTCTAACCGGGAAATTCTGCTCCTTAAGGGAGGCAGTCACGTCCTCGACCGAGATCTCGGCCGGAACGCGACGAATCACTACACGAAGGAGGCGTTCCTCCTCGAGAGTGAAGGTGAAATAAGCCAACTTGGCTTCCCGGAGGAATTTAGTCAGCTGTCGGAAGTCGTTAATCGAGGGGACCTTAACCTGGATACCCGTCGGGGTATTAAGGGCGGACGTATAATTAATTTTCTGAGTTTTTAAACTAGTCGAAATGGACGTCCATTTGGACTTGTCCTGTATAGTAACCGGAGGCGGTGCGCGAGGCTTTTTGGTCGCCGCTGCGGAGTCCGTAGCTTTAGGTCTCGCAGCTGTAATGGGCCGATACACGCGCTCTATGCATGTGGCTCGCTTAAAGTCGAAATTAGCTCGACCGAGACCCTCTAGGATGCGCACGTTTGGGAAGTAACGCACATGGATTCGTTCTTTTGTCATTATTTCCCTAGACCGTGGCATTGACACAGATTTATTGCATCTTGCACAATTTAAAACAATACTTATCCCTAATAAATTATAAGACTATTCGTTCCTTATTGTCCATATAACTTATTGCTAACACTGTTTCTACAAACTAAAACAATATGTACGCCAAACTAAAGGGTAATAAATCTATGCGCTTTCACATCCTATTCCTATTCACTATTTAAAACTATTCAATGTCACTGAGTGTCTTGCACATGCTCGCTGTCCGTAACAATATATAATTTCTGTATTTACTTCAATAAATCAATCCTAATATTGACTTCCGTGCAAAAAACACAGACTCTACACCTTCAAGAAGTAACCTGTAAAGTTTGATATGCCGTCAATAAGTGGACGAACGTAGAGTATCCGGAGTTGTATATATTTATGGCGATAAGTTACTAATATCTATAAGCTAGTTTGTTTATTTATTGACATCCACTTCAAATTTATATCTCGAGCCGTCTTCGGGAAAATCGATTAAATTTTATACCATTTACAAACCGTTAAATACGCTTAAATATTTCTCTTAGGTTGAAAAACAACGTTTAAACAATTCAAATACAGAAATATCATCGCAAACCTTCGAGATAAGTTCCAAAACTTTTGAATCGCATTTAATTTGAACCTGTTCTTTTAACTAGCTTTCCTGTTTGTTTCTTATTATTTACCTATAAAGGGGGTCAAAGAATATTCATTTATATTATGTTTTCATCATCACATATTTAAATTGTTTTATTGTTTATGAAGAAGCTTCTTTATTTTTTTGTTACGTATGACATAATAATATGCGAATTTAAATATCTACTAGATATTATTTATTAATAAACATATTGCATACTATTTGCTTGTATCAATAAAATTATAGATGTTTATTGATCTATATCATCACGCAAAATGTACTGGATAGAATTGGATAAAAAAAATGATGCTTACTTCTTGAACACTTGGTCCTTATCTAAGCTTTTTTAAATATAAAGTTATTATTACAGTTTTAAGAAACTACGATTTTTATACGCTTTCAATGATATATGTTTTACGCTGTAGGAATTTGAGAAAGTTTCGGTACATTCTCAGGTATTTGAATCTGAGTCGCTGCCGAGTGTGGTTTCTGCCATGCTATGAAGAGGTCATTTCACAGAAGGAGGCGGCGGAGAGGGCCCGCGAGGTAGACCCTCTAACTGGCCCTCTCCGTCAAAGAAGGACCGGCGGGAGGAAGCGGTGTTTTACTCAACTTCTCCCGCCACCGTAGCCGTACTTGAGGGGATGGGTCGGAGGGCTCATCATCTCATTGCATAGGTCCGGTGGACGAGAGGAGGCAGCTGGTCTGTAACCAGTCTGCCTCTCTATGGGTAGGAGCACAGCGGTCACCATCCGCCGGGCGGACCGTTGGGGCGGCTCTATAAGGTTTATTAGCTTGTTCGATCCCTTGCCGCCCCAACAATAACGGTCTGTCGGTGCACCGTTGGGTTTTAGTTCGGACATAACCCATTCTCTCCTCCGGGAGGGTGGGTATCTATAAAGGATTTCCCCACGTTAAAAAAGCAAGCAAGCGCTAATCACCGAGCTATCATCGCTTCAGAGAACATGGGTGATTTTAATTTAGAACTGAACCTGCTGCTGGTATTGCGTAGTAGGTTTTTTTTACATTCAGGATTGGAAAACGTTTGCCAGGTCTGTTTGTTTATTGTTCTTATAAAACATAACATTGAGTTTAATATAATTTTTAGCAATAAAATACATGTTCTTATCCCATTATATTGTAGCTAAAATTCAAATAATAGTATTACAAACTCTCACAAATTACCTACAAACCTGGTTTATACCTTTACTGAAAAAAATTCAACAGAAAAACAAAGGGTTAATGTTTTTCACATAAAAAGTTCGACCAAACTTGTTAACGTGATTATCCTCTTGTATACTTTGCTCACATGTCACTCGGATATGTCGTCGTATGGAAAATATTTACAGAAGTCAGAAGCGTTGATTTTACTGTATATTTTAACATATTTCTGAAAACGTTAATATTTGATTCCCAATAATTAGTAGTTCACACGAAGAAAATGTAAGAACATTAATAAAATATTCTGGAAACCTTTTTTTTCTCACCATTCATAATCCTGAAGCCTTAAATTATGACTTTATTCGTGAGACTCCACGAATCTTATGTCTACTAATTTGTCACTACATTCATAAGATAAATTTATCTGCCACGTCTATCTGTCTGTTCGCCATAAACTCAAAAATTACTGAACGGATTTTCATGCGATTTGCAATACTAGATAAAGCGATTCATGGGGAAGGTTTAGGTATATAACTTGTCATGGTTTTTTTTATTATCAGGGCAGAGTAAAGTCCGCCGGGCTCGCTATAAATAAAAAAAATATAACAGAAGATTTGTCATTGTGTGCACATCACTCGAAAATAGCTTTAAATTTCCGTCATTTTGTCCGTCACTTGGTCCGTATTTAAAAAAATATCATGATATATTTTCTTGCCGTAAAAAAGTGGAACAATTAGTGTAATGCGCATGTGGAGGATAGGGGAAATAAATAGATAACATTGCTTCAAAAAAAGATTTATAAGAAAATATGTGTTTATTTTTAATTTCTTTTAAGTCCATTCCTCAGTACATCAAATATATTGTTAAGATAATATACAAAGTAGAAGAAGTCACGCGTTTCAGTTGGTACGTTATATTAGAACGATTAACAACATTACATTACCTAACAAAGCTTAAAGCAAACAAACTCGGACCTATATATTAACTCCATACATATTTATTCAGATATGTGATATTTTAATATTTATCTTGTAAATATAAAAATTCGAACTTTATTTTAAATAATACTATACAAATATTTGTGTTTCATCGAATCGGGGATTCGTGTATTTCAAATGAAAATACAGACCGTTTTTAAACATAATATAAATACGCTGCTACGTTGGTTTAGAATCGTAAATATAACTAACCGATTATTGCGACTTGATTTTCATGAAGCATATAGTTGGTCAGAACAGGTTAGTATATATTGAGGGAGCCACTATTGACCTGTGATACAGTGCTAGTGACTATATCGGGGGTGTTACTAATGACTTCGAACTTATTTTTTTTAACTGACTACGCTATTGACCCAGTAACGTCTTAACAGCTTCACCGGACTATGACTTCGAACGCTATTGGTTGGAGGTAACGGCTGTTCATTTTTATCCATATGTGAGACGCCATTGGTTGAAAGTATCGGCTGTTTATGTATCTTGATACCTTAAATATGATGTGAAGAATTTCAATGCAAAAAGTAGAATGATTAAGGAAAGAAAATATCAAGAATATAACGATAAATTAGAAAGTAGAATAGTTCACCTAAAAGCTTGAGTGCAGAAACAGTGATTCTTTTTTTAAGATTAATGAACGGATTGTTTACTCTATTTTTTACTATCATACTATATCTCTTTTTTTACTTTATTTTTGGCAATCAATCTTTCCGATTATTACTGCCATTGTCACGTAGTCAATAATACCACAAACTTCGTGTGATCATTCCAATATTAAGCATCGTGTGAAACCATATTCTAACAAGATGGTGGATCCCTTGCTAGAACCTTCCAGGGAGTTTTTGTGGCATCTCAGAATTTCATGCTCCGTGTTATTATTTTCCATTCACTTCACTTATGCATAATAAACTAACTATATTACTTTTTTTTTTCTTTTTTTTTTTTTTATTGTAGCACGGCAAAGTGACTGCACTATGCCTGATGGTAAGCATAGTACAATCCAAAAATAATAGCGACCACCGATTGACACACATCCATCGCCGGTCGCCACTATCATGCCGGCCTGTAAAAAGCTGGATATGCACAGGCTGATCCTGAAACGCGACCCGTAGAAGCGAATCACTATTACGGGCTTTTTCGCCATATACATGGTGGTTGCGACCCAGTCGGGCTGTAAAACCCTACCACCCTGCTTGCGCCATTGCCTCGTTCGTTATTCAGCAGGGTGCACCACGTGCAGGTGAGGTTGGCTTGGGTGTCTCAAGTCTTATGATGTTATTTGACACCCCTTACACCCCATGACACCCCTTACACACACACACGTAAAACACCACCAAATTTACACAATATATAGTCAAATAACACAAGATTATGAATAAAATATAAAATCTACTACATGACAGACTAAAATCCCGCCAAAAACTCCCTACTATATCTTAATTCATTATTCTTTGTTTCTTTTTTTAAATTCAAATTCGTTATACTTAAATACCATTAAATGTGATATTATAGGCTATGTCGCTATCATAATCAATACAAATATAATGACATCTCACGTTATAAATAAAAAAAGCCAAAAATAGATACATACGCACACTTAAAAAAACATGACGCTTTAACCCTATCGGATAATTATTAAAAACACATATTTTTATAGATACTATGAACACAAATGCAGTCACAAATACTGCTAAATAAACTACAATAATTAGATATTCTAGTACAAAATATTAAGAAATAAAAGTATATTCTTAGCCTATAAACAATAGAAATAAAATGACTTTCTTTTTCGCTTCATTCGTATCCTTTTAATAAAAACAAAATAAGACTCGAGATTGAATTGCACATCGGGACGCTGAATCTCAATATAAATGAAAGTTTTGAGCAAAAATTGCATTTTAGACGCGCTATAGTTTTTCATAATAAGAACTCGAGAAAGTAAATTCAGTTTCTACTGTATAATATATCAATCAGATGGTATCACTATATATACAGTTTATAATTAAAATGCAATGTTATTTACAAAATCTCCCTAACAGCCCTTAATTCGTGTTATCTTTTTTATACCAAAAAAGAAACACTAAAGAAGAAACTAGCCAGCTGCGAAGAGCGCGATTTTGAAACGACGATGACAGCACCCTATCAGAAAGTTACGCAGTATACTCTCCACTATACATGCGGTAGCGTATACACAAAGATACAATATCTCTTGGAAATTTTAATGACTCTAGATTGCATGTTAATTCGAGATCATCAACAATGCGAATACCTCGCCTTCGCACCGAGTTCAAATGAAGAAAACTGGTAGGTAGGAACATTAACCCAAACGTGTAAACAATTCTTCTTGTGAGTACGTATTTGCTCTTTATAGAGCGTATGTCGATTACTTTAGAGTGTCTTACTGCTTGGTCTAGTTATGGTTCCTACCTTTTTGTAGCTAATTTAGCCTTGCTTTCCAAATGAAATCGGAATTGCATACCGCTGGAAACTCCGGACCTTCGATACTCCGGACGGGAGCCCTCGAGCATGCTGCTAGCGCGATACAATGACACGATATTCACTAGCTTCCTGCACACACTACACTGCACTCCATACACGTGCACATTCACACGATACATACACTGGACCCTTTTGCTTTTTCGGTAAGTTAGTCACAACTCAATTTGTCAGACTCTATATACATGTATGCTTTAGTGTGAGATGTATGAAGGTATCTGTCTCATTAAAGTACACATGTATGATTAATTTAGTTTAGATGCTTAGTTTTAGTCCGATTTCCATTGCATCCAAGGCAAGAGCCCAAGTAAAGGCTTGGTCATATTGGCACCTGTGCGCTTGTTGCCATTCGTCTGAATGCCTTAAGCGCTCACCCAAAAAATCCGGCGACGCTGTGAAGACCCATCAAGCCAAAAGCGTTTGGGAAGCCAGTTTGGGAAAAATAATCATGGAAAATGCACTATCTTCCGAAAAGAACCGACAAGAATCTCAATCTCCTTTATCTTTTCATCGTAGTTATTTTTAGAAACATAGACAATAACATTCGTTTTTGGTGGATGCACAAACGTGGTGTCATTTTCAGACGTCACTATCGCTCACATGTTGATCCAATTTATTATAGGCTTTAAACATTAAAACTAGCTTAACATGGTGTTTGAACTCACTATTCGGCAAGTCGGTGATATGCTTTGGGAATTTGTTGTTATTATTTTATATTAACTCGATGTATATAGGTATTCCCGTAAATAAATTGAAATCTTAATTAAACACAAAGCGCTGACTTATATAGTTAGTAATAGAATTAACGCCTCAACAAACTTAGTACGATTGTTTTATTTGATTTCGTAGGCGAGACCAATAAATTTGTTATTCCTTAGTTTATTCCGTTCAATTATACTCAATTTCGCAGTTCTGCGTATGTGTATGTAATATTACTATAAACGTTTTAATGAAAGACTAAATACAATAATAACGTTTGGCAATCAAAATATAATTTATTGGTGACTATATTTAATCTCTTTTTATTTTTATTTTATCTATGATATAGCATATAATCAATAACACAACAAAAAGATTAAAAAATCGTCCGCCTAAAAAACTATAGCATATATCTTGTTCTGGAGTTTTTAAAAAGTTGCATAAATGTGTAATTCTGTTAATGATTGATTTTTTTCCTACAAATTTTGTATTAAATATGTGATCCGTAACAAATATACGATTATGAATCATACTGACTACAAGGATAACATTCGATTATTTGTTTATCTTTATATATAAATTTCTTCTGTACGTGTGTACTCCTCCTAAACGGCTGGACCGATTTCGACAAAATTTTGTGTGCGTGTTCCAGTGGATTTGGATCCGGTAGGTGGCGCTGCGGTTGAATGCTATGTGTTTTTTTATTACCAAAGTAGGACAACGTCCGCCTGGCCCGCTAGTCTTTATATATGAATCTCTTCTGTACGTGTTTATGTCACTGAACTCCTCCTAAACGGCTGAATCGATTGTGATGAAATTTTGTGTGCGTGTTCCAGTGTATCTGAAAATTGTTTAAATTCACAATTGGAACCGGTAGATGGTGCTTGGTTGACTTTTAGGATTTTTTTTCAAGACCGGACATCCTCCGCCAGATTCGCTAGTAAAATTGTAGATTTATATATATTTGTACTATGTATTTGTTTATATAACTTGAAAATAGCTGCACCGATTTTTATTAAATATTCTACACGGAAACTTATACAAATTAAAAGGAAAAATCTATAACTATCATACTTTCAATTACCGAGTAACCGAGTACACTATAAAGAAAACAATCCATATTCGAAAACAAAAAAAAATCGATATAAAAGTGGAATGTCCCCCTCACGTCCCTTCATGTTGATCAGAGTGATGGCAAAACCAATTTATATTTCACGTGAGTTAGGTGTCGATCCGATACGTCGACATACCATAACGCGGCGCACCCCTTTTGTCTTGGAATATTAAAACTGGAAAATTGATGAGCTTTTCCTACAATTTTCCGAAAACGTTATTTATCGTTTAAAGGTTACTGAATTTTTACATTGTCCCTTTTTACATAATCATGATACCATTTCGCAAAATTAAACTTCAATATTACCAACTTCAAACTGCGTTATTCTCAGTTTTGACCTGTACTTAAAATATTAACAACGCGTTGCTAAGGAACTTTCCCCGAAACTGACCTGGAAAACTATTTCGTTTTAATGATATTATCTATATATTAATACGTGAAGCTAAATTTTTATATCCCTTTTTAACAGATATCACGTCGACGGGTGAACTTGAAATTTGGCATAGTTAAAGTTTATATGGCGGAGAAGTGCAGAAAGCTGTTTATTTAATATAAAATGCATTAGAAGTACATTAAATTAATTAAAATATGCACTACTCACACTACTACTCGAATTTTACACAATATATACACACATGTAAACAAAAAAGACGTTTTGACAGTCGTCAATAAAGACGAATTTCAAAAAAGATTGTGAAGGAAGGAGGTTGCTAGAATTTATTTTCAAAAGCTAATGGTAGTATTAAAAACGTCTTTGTCTTAGATTCACCATTTGATTGTATTGTGCGTCCATTACTTTTCCAAACGATGATACTGGGCATATTACTATTTCTCATAATGAGCAGACTACATTAAATTCAATATCACCTGTCACAGCGTTGGTGGTAGAGCCCCGCTGAAGCTATTTTTGGTTTCAGCATGAATGGGTCGGCTCCTCCGGGGTAGTACCACCCCTCTCATAGATAACCGACGTGAAATAACAGTGCTTGCATTGTTGTGTTTTGTTTGGTCAGTGAGAGAGGCGGAGGCCCACGTCCCTTCCTCTTTCCTTCTTTCCCTTTCCTTCCCCTCCCCCTTCTCCCATATACAGGCTCGCAACGCACTTGCGACGTCCCTGATGTCGCTAGTATGACTAAAATGGTAATTATACTAAATCAAGTAGTAAAAAAAATGCTTTTTCAGGAAGAAACACATGGTTCGAATTATTTTATACTTATATTTGAAACTTCATAGTAGTTTAAGTAAATCCTTGTTTTTAATCTCTTTCCTGAAGCCACCAATTCGCACTAATATATTACGACTTTGCTCGTAACTATAGAAATATGACAACAAAAGAAAGAACAAGATATCTCGTAGTATACTTTTGGGGCAAGTTCTCTAACTACCAGATATCTCGTTGTTGGCAGTCAGTGTTGTAATTTCAAAATATTGTTCTGAAATGAATTAATGAAAATGATTCTGTTTATTGGTCAAATGAATAAATTGTTTTTTTTTTTCATATATCAAAGGAGGCAAATGAACTAGTGGGTCACGTGATGTTAAGTGATCACCACCATACATAGACACTAGCGACATCAGGGACGTCGCAAGTGCGTCGCCAGCCTGTATATGGGAGAAGGGGGAGAGGACGGAAAGAGGAAGGGACGTGGGCCTCCGGCTCTCTCACTGACCGAACGAAACACAACAATGCAAGCACTGTTATTTCACGTTGGTTATCTGTGAGAGGGGTGGTACTACCCCGGAGGAGCCGACCCATTCATGCTGAAACAAAAAATAGCTTCAGCGGGGCTCTACCATCTACATTGTTTTTACGCACTCCGAGTCTTATTGTTATTCTGTCCACGTCAGTCTAAAATCCTACAGTAGTGAGCCCAAGGCTCATAAATCCTTAGTAACAATATAAATGTGGAAGAGAATTTGTTTGTTACGCTTCACGCCATAACCACTCAACCGAACATCGTGAAATATTGCATACATATTGCCAGGGGTACAGAAAAGGATAAAGGGTACTTTTCATCTCAAAAAGTAATGTTCCCGAGATATGGCTCAAACCAACTGTAATGCGAACAAAAAACAGTACTATAAAATGCAATTCATCTTATCAAATCTGACCGGTAGATACTTACAGTAGCCCGTTCAAGCAGAAAAAAAAAAAAAAAAACAAATAAATCTTTATATAAAGTTAAATTCCCCACATTTAATCAAGTAAAACCCTCGACGTAAAGCAGACTCTTATTAGCTAAGCAAGACTTATTACTATCTATATACTTAAGTTGTGTAAAACTTGAGTTAATTATTATTTAGCTTAACCATTGCTATTTTTACTATTATTTTAATTATAACTCTTACTATTATGCATCGGATTTTTAACTCAGTTTATTGTCAACATCAACGAAGGTTAGGATCAAAATAAATCCTAACACATGATCGCACACAAAATGTTGTATGTTTGGATATCACTAAATTATTCTTATAAATCCTAGGCTATCTTATTTACCTATCACTAACAAGTTAAAACGCCCGTTATCTTGATTTATGTCCGCTTGACTGCTAGATATACATCGAATCAATTAAGGCATTGAAATAGTTAGCGGCGAACTGAATTAATGAACTTTAGTTCCCTCTGACTACATTGGTCTGCGCTACAGTTTCAATTGAATATAAATTGAATAAGGAAATGAAGATATAGAAATATAAAGTTAGAGATACCAGAGTAACTTTAGAAGATTCAGTTGTAAAAATATTGTCATCATGCTTACTCCTGAGATATAGACGATGTCCCTGTCCTTGTTTCTTACGATTAATTTGTTTTAAGTCCTTAATTAATTTTCACTACTAATCACACATAATTATATATTAAAAGAAATTATTCATAGCCTAATTAACATTGTTCTTAACAGCCATATTATAAGTTACTTGGTAAGAGATTTAAAACAAACGAATTAAAGATGAATGTTGTAAAAAAATTGAATACATATTATAACTTTATGGTGTTAGTGTGACAGACGGGTATTATTACATATTGTGAGAAAAAAGCCTTATATCTATATATGTAATGTACATAATATATGTTATTCTGAATGAAAATAAATTACATTAATTTCTTTCAAAATAGTTAAAAGAAATGATACAACTGTGAACAAAGAGGGTAACTATCGAGTAGCTAATGTATTTGGAGAGGGTAACTAATGTATTTTGCTTTAGAACGCGTTTTAACTTAAACAAGCAAATAGTATCACTACAAAAATGTATATAAGAGAGGCGGAACATAACTAAATTATTTTATGTACCATACTCAATAAAATGATCAACTTGATCAATGCCCTCCTCAAGGCTAGACACCCTGGCGCTTCGTAGGGACGTAGCGTCGCTTTGCGTCTTTTACAAGATCTACCACAGAGAATGCTCTGAAGAGCTGTTTGGACTGATACCTGCTGCTGAGTTCCGTTACAGAACGACTCGTCACGGACTGAAGTTCCATCAGTGTCATCTCGATGGTTGGAAGTTGTGCACTGTGCGATTCTCACGTTCGGTTTTTCCGCGTACGACAGTTCTCTGGAATGAACTTCCAGCGGCAGCGTTTCCGGACGAATACAATCTGCCATTTTTCAAGAAACGAGCCTACTCCTTTTTAAAGGCCGGCAACGCATTTGTGATTCTTCTAGTGTCACAGGTGTTCATGGACGGCGGTGATCACTTATCATCAGGTGACCCGCATGTTCGTTTGCCGCCAATAGTATTAAAAAAACTTATTCATTAGTTAGACATATAATTAGATAATTTCATAGTTTTTGCAAACACATTATTTTTAGTATTAATGATTCTTAAAATATAATAATATCTTAGATGTCATCCATCCTGAGTTTCTAATTATATTTAATTCAAATGATATTGGACATTGTTAAGTATTAAACTTTGTTAGTGGTTAAACTTGTTGGTTTGTCTGATATTGAATCGATCATTATTATATATATTACGAAAGATTCAAAGCAGTTTGAAAAAATAGTAGAATAAAACTGGACAGGATCCGCTGGAATAAATAGTTTAAAATAAAATAAGTATAGATTTAACAATAGGTATATGTAACCAAATAATAGACATTCTATATATTTCCGTTAA
Organism: Antheraea mylitta; assembly: GCA_014332785.1. NCBI lineage: Eukaryota > Metazoa > Arthropoda > Insecta > Lepidoptera > Saturniidae > Antheraea > Antheraea mylitta. Next base: position 6,302,362 of record JACEII010000012.1, read on the forward strand.
TTTTAACTTGTAAGTCATTCTGTACAGTTAATTTTATTGTGGTGTTTCATATTATCTAAATGAAAGGATTTCTTTATTAATTAAAAGCACTGATATTCTACGTTAGTGTATTTTTTTGTTTAGTAATTTCATTAAAAAATTGAATTGTTAAAATCTGAAGAGACTATACTGTAGATGTTAATCAAAATAATATAAAAATATCGGAATTCCTACAACATAATATTTACTCGTAGGAGGTAATTTCATGAGTTGTATTTAGTTTAAGAAATTAAATTAACATTTAGGTTCAATAATTAAATCCTTTAACTACTATTAAATATAGATACCATCTAACCTGGTAAATAAAAAAAAAATGTTTATTGAATATAGGCCTTAACAAGAAACTTGTGAAACACAAAACTGCCATCGTTTCGGAAAATATCCAATCATCAAGAATGACTGGAAAGAAACTCCATCGTGTTTGTCCTTTTAGATTACATCGGTGTTATTACAAAAAAGTCATTGACGTATTAAATACTTGCTTTAAAAGGTTTCGTAATAAATTTGCGCGCTCGCCCGAAGCAAGTTCGCGTTATCCTTTTTTCGCAAGTGTAAACTAAACAAAGCGAGACAAAAGAGCAAGATGGCGGACATTCAGCGAGCGCGGTGCATTTAAAACGTAACCTTTTTAAGCAAGTATTCAATACGTATTTAAGTTTTTTGTAATAACACCGTATATAATTTAAAATCATCAAAGTTATGAATGAATGTGAAGTCCAATCAATACCATTGTTCACAATTTAACATCTAAATATCCTATGGTACTTAACTACATACTATAAAAAGAAAAAATGCTGGATTAACGTACAATAATTAACCTATGTAGAATAGCTTAAAGACTACATTAGTGTTTTCTAAAATCATATATAATTAAAAACATCCATTAAAACCCAATTATACAAACGTGGGTTACAAGTGCTTAATGAGCTTAACACAAAAACCGCATTGTATAAAGGAGAATGAACTAGTAATCCCACTAACTGGGGAAAAGTCAAATTGAGAAAACTGTTATATTAAACTACTCCAGTAACTTTTGGACCGCAGCCAGGTGAAACTTTTAATTTTTATCTTTATTTCATGGCGTTAAAAGTAAGTTTACTGACAAACACAATTACGGACTGTTGAATACCTAACTCAAAATAAAACATTCAGTAATTTTTGAAATATTTGTAACCCTTTTGTTTAAATATTTACTGAACAAAACACCAGGGACGCAAAAGTAACCAAGTACGGTCTTTGACAAACTTTTCCATCACTCTGAATACAGTTGCAGAGAACAAATATTTAAGGACAAATACGTATTATAATGTGTATATCGAGACAATTTGAGGAGAAGTAAATGCCTAGTTTGACCACCTATAGTTATATTTTAATTTTTTTTGCATAAAACTCTTGACTATTTTACGCGTAAGTCCAAACTTACATTCAAAGCAGGCGAAAATATTAACGAGAACTGTATGCTTTAAAATTTATTCCTCACTATCATTACTTTTGAAAATACATTATAACAGCCAATATTGTAAATTGAGGCTAATCGCGTAATATTTATAACAGATTACAAAAAGAAGATTTCGATTGTAATTTTTGAAGTGAAACTTCAATGCGACTTCCAAGAAGGTTGCGTTAAACGTTTAACGCTACCATGGAGGTATGAAAGCACTGATGCGTTAAACGATCAACGTTCTTGAGGAGGGGGAATAAAAAGAGACAGAGCGAGAGTGAATGTGTGGTACTCGAAAGTATGCGCGTAGTATACCTGATTATATATATATTTATTTATATCAATTTCTACCCCTTCCTATTTTCATTTCCACATTACGAAATTTCACTTCTTCCGCGCGGAGGGACGCACTGTTTCTTCTTATCTTCTATGGTTTTACTTCCGAAATTTAACATTTAAAAACTAGTCGAAAAAAAAATTTAGTAAAAAAGCGGATATACACAAGAGAGTTCCAATTTCATTTCATTAGAATTTAACGTTAGGTTTTCCGCATGTGTCAGGGAATTCTTCAAAATCAAATAGGAAACGAACATTAATGGAGATATTGATAGGTTTGTGACAATCCAATTCCAAATATTATCTAATTATGGCCAATGATGTGCATTTTTTGGACTAGATTTTACATTTTGTAGTAGTCCGGTAGAGCTGTTAAGACCTTGCTAGGTCAATAGCGTAGTCAGTTCGTGAGAAAAAAAGATTTTATATTTTAGAAAATTTTATTGTAATCTTCAAATAATGTGTAACGAAAATATAAATGAAACTAGCTGTTACTCGCGGCTTCGCACGCGTTTTTTTTAATATATTAAATAAATTTAAAATTGTGATTACACATCTA
>JACEII010000012.1:6305136-6319786 GCA_014332785.1 Antheraea mylitta
TCTTCATTAGTGCTCAGCTCCTTTTGGTTTTAACGTGATGATATGTAGCCTAGAGCCATCCTCGATAAATGAGCTATCTAACACTAAAATAAACTTTTAAATCGGATCTGTAGGTCTTGAGATTATCGCATTCAACCAAACAAACAAACAAACTCTTCAGCTTTATATATTAAGTACTAGCTGTTACCCGCGGCTTCGCACGCCCTTTTTTTAAATATATTAGATGTTTAAAATTGTGATCACACATCTAGTGTAAATTACAATAATACTCTTTCAAAAATAACTGTAAGTATCACACGCACATCTACTGTAACAGGTAACGTGTACATTATATATGTGTATACTAATAGTGAATCGAATGGAATGGGATTTATCATCAACCACATAACTGGAACTTTAAACTGTTATATATCACCCTCAGTGCTCACTTACACTATATAAGAAAGTAATGAAAATATTAAGCTAAACATTATCGAACAATATGTGTTAAACCTTTTATTATATAGATATAATATGTCCATAGTGTCGATATAATTAAGTTATTATTATACCTTGCTATAATTTAAATCAATTATAAACATACGACTTTCAATTACAACAGCGATGCCCTTAGTGTTGCAGTTGTTCATAGGCGATGGTAACCACTTACCATCAGGTGGGCCGTCAGCCTGTTTGCTGCCTTTTGGCATAAATACATATACATATGTATATATTTATTCTTGGAGTCCAGTACAGCGCACGTCACACGAACGACGAATGCACGGATAACAGTTTATCACTACATAGTGTAAAACAAAGTCTTATTCCACGTTTGTCTATATGTATGTTCGCGATAAGATCAAAAACTACAGAACGCATCTTCATGTCGTTTTTACCAATATATAAAATGATTCTTGGGCAAGGTATTAGGTAGCAAGGTAGTAGTTTGTCTTATTATCAGGGCGGGCAACGTCTGCTGAACCCGCTAGCTTAAAATAAAACAGCCAATTAGTTACTTATTTGCCCGTAAAATTCCCGTTCAAATAGGTCTAGCCGTTTCGGAGATTACCCGGAACAAATAAAAAAAACACAACAGACATATCGATAGAATTAAAAAAAAATGTTGATATTTGTAGCATCTCATATATTTCTAATATAAAATACACTCACTTTACTTTTATTACACGTAATATATCACAAATCAAGAATTGGGAACAAAACTAAAGTAGAAATAAATTTTCTGAAGAGTTTTTGGCGGAATTTTAGTCTGTCATCTAGTGGATTTATATTCTATTAATAATCTTGTGTGATTTGTCTCTATATTGTGTTAAATTTGTGACGTTTTATGTGATATGGTTCGTTTATTTTGAATAAGTGAAATGAAAGAAAAATAATACCACGAAGCATGAACTCTGTGTCTTGAAAATTAAGAATATAAAAATTTACGAAATATTATATAGAGTATTTGGCTCTTATACCTTAACATTATCTTGGACATAGAAGAAAAATACCTATATTGACAACTTCAGAATTGGCAGTATGGATTAATTCCTTCGACTATCTTATTGGACGAATATTATTACTACTAAACATTTTGAATAGCAACACAAAATAAACTTTAGAAATGTTTCCGATATAAACGTACCACGTATAATTAAAAATTGGAAACAAAAGTAACGTAGAATAAACCTTTTGAATAGGAACACAAAATAAACCATGAAAATATTTTCGATAGAATGTTATCGCGTTACCATGGCAACGCATATAATACTGACATTAACACGTAGCGGAAGCTTCCAAAGTAGCCCGATTTTGAGACATTCTTCATTAGTGCTCAGCTCCTTTTGGTTTTAACGTGATGATATGTAGCCTATAGCCATCCTCGATAAATGAGCTATCTAACACTATAAGAAACTTTTAAATCGGATCTGTAGTTCTTGAGATCATAGCGTTCAACCAAACAAACAAACAAACAAACAAACAAACAAACAAACAAACAAACAAACAAACAAACAAACAAACTCTTCAGCTTTATATATTAGTATAGATTTTTTTTTTTTTTTTTTGAAAATGTGAAAATTAATACATTGGCAGTTTTATGATAAACGAGCATTAAATAAATACCAACAGAAAGAAAGTTGTGCAACGTTCCTAGGTATAAAATTCCTAAAAATTAGTCATCAGAAGATATATTATGTGAAATGTGCATATATAAAAATTAAGAATATAATATTTACAATATTAACATATTAGTCAACCTATTAAGATATACTAAATCAGATATAAATTTTGCCATAAAAATCACGCGACATTGCTCAATATACAATGCTATTTTGTAGAAGTTTTAAAAATATAATATAACTTCGCCTTAAATACCTTAGGCTCATCTACCCAACGATATTTTTTATTATTAAATTCACAATATAAAGTGAATTTGGACGATGTGACATATAAATTAATCACAGTATTGAACTGTCGAAAATACTCCTCATTGAACTATGATTCTTATAGAACCGGTCGATTGGTTGACACTAATGAACAGGCTTTGTGAAATAGTGATAATAAATGTTAACCTAACTATTTATATAGTTTATCTTTATAATTAATTTTTTCTGTACGTGTGTATGTCACTGAACTTTTCCTAAACGGCTGGACCGATTTTGATGAAATTTTGTGTGCGTGTTCTAGTGGATCCGACCAATTGGACCTGATAGGTAGCTTTATGGTTTTATGGATTTCTGCAACTTCGTAATATTTACGAGGTTTACCTAGAAAAATAACCGATGTATCACTTCTATATATATGATCGTAAAACGGATTTTGGTTTCACAGTTATTTAAAATAGCTATTTTGCATAATGTAATTCGAAAATCTAACCTAGAATCTTCGATAAAATGTTCATAAATTTAATTAACACCCAAATTATTGAATAGAAAAGAATTAGGAAAAATAAACGGCCTATTCGACACATAAAGAGGTTACGATTTGATTACGTAGCCTGCTTGCTAACTTTGAGATAGTATTATCTTATAAAATGATTATTTTAGAACCAGGCTTATCCACATCAATGGGCTTGTTATACAATTTTTAGGAAGTCACGTTTCAGCTATTTTACATAACTTCTCCGATCTAATTAAGATTTTATGACGGGAAACCGTGACTGAAATTTCCACTTTGTTGTTACTTCGTTAAATACATTTTCCATCTTCTATGACATGTTTACGTCTTTGATGAGTTATTAAACTTTGTAATAACATAACTCTAATATGTTTTCTTATCTTTGTTACATTGTAATTAATTATATAATATTATCTGGATTAAAATATCCAATGTAATGTTTCTATGTTCCTATAACAATATGAATTTATTTATTTGTAATAATTTATGCAATTAGAGATTTTCATGTGAAATTTTCAGCCATTTTTTCTTTTAAATATATCTTGCAATTCGTTTGCTCCTACACCTGTCAATGTATAGCTAGCTGTCAGTCCTTGAATTCGTGAATATATATATATATATATTATGTTTCTTTAAATTAATTCCAGACGATGAAGTTCCTGGCCAAAAACACATATTACTTAATTATTTAGTCCAGTTTCATGAAGACTAACCTGTAGATGTTCCCACCAAAGTAGCTTTAATAAACCCGACAATTCCTAAATGAGGTGTGAATGTAAAGATCTTCGATTGGATTTGCACTTAGTACATTTCCAATAGATGCACATTTTATATAGAATGATCTTATACAGTCAGATAGGTAATTTAATATTCCAGTTACTAGTTAGAGAACCAAAATTTTGTTATGGACCTATTATGTCGACTAGCGCATCCTGTATAGCCAATAGCATCTCCGTTTGACGAAGACATTTTTTTAACAAAAAAAGTATGTGTGTACTTATATTATGTGTATTATGTGTGTACTTATATTATGTGTGTGTGTACTTATATTATTATATACACGCGTTAGAAGTTATACTTCTTTGTCGTAACAAGATAAAAATATTTTATTTAAAAATTTTATCGTTCGCCTTATTCTACGTTTGTAGAAAAAATGACACTAACAATAGAAAAAAGGTATTTAATACATTGAAAGTTTTAATACAAAGAAATACAAAGAAACAAAATGTTGACTATAGCAAACTTCAGCGTGTCGGTTTTTCGTGACGATGTGGGCGCGCATCGTAAAATTTACTCTCATCATTTTTCTTTAACACGCCAAAAGAAATATAACTTCAAAAAAGGTAAAGTTGTAGAGAAAAGGTACAAGCATATATTTCAGCATTCGTAAATTCCAAAACTTTATTTATCAACTGATAAAAATTGAAGTTTAATTTTAGTTAAGTCAATAAGGCTTAATATTTGTTCTATCCTAGATTAAGTATTATTTAAACACTCAAGGGTTGTGTTAATACTTCATCTAATCTGAGTTGGTAGTCAAAAGCTAAAAGATAGAAAGAATAAAAAATGAAATACAATATTGTATATCCTTAGAGGAATAGAACACAAGTAAGATATATTTATAGAATAGGTAAACTAAAAAGGCAATTTTACTGTACAGGTCTATTTAAATTAAAACAAATTAGACGAGATGAGAATAGAGAGCGGAGAATTAACAAGGACTTGTAAAGTTGACTGATTAAATTTGCATTGGACCCGGTTTGTGTTTTAAAGCCGAGAGCGACTCGTGTCCATCCTGTTACTATGTCACCTGTGCGTTCTTTATTTTTACTGAAAAATATTATACATTTAAAATGAATACGTTTGAAACACTATATTAAATTCACAAGCAGAACTAGTAATAGAGAAGAACAAAGAATCCAACTGTAAAAACACTGAAACTTTTTTTTGGTGAATAATTGAAAGAGTTGCTCTGCTGAGTATTAATAAATAAAAATTAAAAAAAAATACATTTTCATTCCTACTCTCATGTTAATCTTACAAATGTTATACTTATATATATATCATTCGTTTAGAAAATTACAACAAAAAATTACGCCAAACATTTCGACTGTTCTGGACACAAACTTAGGTTATAGTTAAGTATTTTATTAGTATATTATATGTATATCATCTAGAGAACTTAAGAATAAATAAAAAGTGATTCTAGATTCCTATAATAATATTTCAAATATGTTTTGTATTCAACTCCCATAAAACTAGTTGTTTTATGTATGTGTATGCAGACAAGTGCCTCGTCATATCAAAGTTTAAGTTTTAATATAATTATAAAAAGGAATTTGTAATATATCTAATTAGCATCAGCCATTAAGAATATATAGAAAATTACAGGTAAGGTATGGAGCCCGTGTACTTCGTTTGCGTGGAATAGTTACTTTGGGTTAAAGCTTATACGCAGCGGAAGCTCTCAAGAGGAAAAAGAAAACGATTTCGAAACATTCTTCATTGGTGCTCTGCTCCAATTGGTCTTAACGTGATGATATGATGATGATGATATATCAAACCGGAAGAATTTTTTAAGTCGGGCCATTAGCTCCTGAGATTAACGCGTTCAACTTTTTTTTTTCGAACTGACTACGTTTTTACCCAGCAAGGTCTTAACAGCTTCACCGGACTACTAAGGCGAGCGCTTGCGGCACTCGACAGATTTTATTTGGGCAACTAGCTCAAGGGTGCACGGCACACCTCGGCCTCGGCTGCTGCCCAACACGTGCAATTCGCGACCTATCTGAGCTGACCTAAGCTAACTATTCATACTTTTTTTTTTTCGAAATATCTACACTATTGACCCAGCAAGGTTTTAACAGCTTCACCGGACTACTGCTATTCATACATACATGGGTTGTTGGAGCATATATGTGTACCAAGCATACATACCTCAACAACCCCTATATATATTTCGTATCGGATAACTTTCCAAACTATTTCAGTTCGATAAGGGAAAGATACAAAACCCTTCCACTTTCATGTATAGGAGTGTATGCGTGCACGTGCGTAGGGGTGATATGTGTACTGCTGTTGCAGTGATGTAACATTTTGTGTCACTATATCGCGCGAGCAGCGCACTCAAGGGCTCCACGCCGAGGGAACGGACCTAGGCTTGAGCCGCTGCCGAGGGGGGCCTAATCTGGTGTGCGGGAGCAAAATTTACACACAGACCACGGCGGCGTGATCTGTGGTTACGCAGACGTGGCCGTGAGCACGCTCTGTTTGGAGAGACTGGCTGGTACTGATCGTTCACTGCCGTTATTTCATCAGGAGGGTCGATTAAAATATGTCGCGGACGACTATAATAATGCGTAGCGTTCGATACGGGTTCGTATTGTGCGGCGGATACCACTAACGGACTGCGATGATTCGCGGCTTTTTCAAAATAACTAATCGTAAGTGATTTTACGTACGCCCAGATAGAAGGGATCTCTAGGTATCTATTGAGATCGACTCTCCGGATGTACCACGGGGCACCGGTCACTTTACGTAAAACACGATTTTGGAGAATCTGCAGCTTATGAAAGTTATCTTTGGACATATGCGCAAAAACGGGGCATCTATATGTCATAACGGGACGAATACATGTCTTATACAAAGGGAGCTTGTGTCTGAGTGACATCTTACTCTTATGACAAAGCAACGGATGGAGGTGACCCAAGACCATAGCAGTTTTGTTTCACACTCTGTCTATATGTGAATTGAACTTTAAATGTTTATCTAATGTAACACCGAGATATTTGACCTCTTCGACCCAAGGGATATCGGTTCCGTATAACCTCATGGGCTGAAAGTTATTAGCGCTTTTCGTGGGATCGAACAGTATTGTGGCACTCTTATCAGGATTAACTTCTATGCGCCATCGACGAAACCATTCACCGAGTGTACAAACGGCCTTTTCGATGCGCTTCATAAGAAAGTCCGATCGCCAGCCGGAAGTGTAAATAACTGTATCGTCAGCATAACAACCTACCTCGACCCCTGGAGACCGAGGTAGGTCACTGATGAACAGATTGAAAAGCAAAGGCGCGAGTATGGAGCCCTGTGGCACACCTGAGCGTATTGGGTGGGGCGGGGATTGTTCCTCATCCACTCTAAAGCGGAAAGTCCTTTCAGTGAGATAATCGCGGATAATATGTATTAACTGATAGGGTACGTGAAATTTACATAATTTATGTATGAGCCCTCCATACCAGACCTTATCGAAGGTTCTGGCGATATCGAAGAAGACTGCAGTTGTGCGTTTCGGTTTACGTTTCGGATCGGCGTTAAATTTTGAGAAAATGTACTCCGTGAGGCGGTGTACTTGATTCGTGCAAGAGTGTTCGGCGCGAAATCCGAACTGCTCAGGTGGTATTAATTTTAAATCTGTAATCGTGACCTGAAGACGGTTCAGAAGAAGCCGCTCGTATAATTTACCTAATGTATCTAACAGGCTAATCGGGCGATAGCTATCGGGAAGTGTAGCTTCTTTGCCGGGCTTGTGTATGCCTATCACTACGGCCTTCTTCCAGACGGCTGGAAAGTGGCCCTGGAACATGGCCGCATTAAAGGTGCAGACCAATAAAGCTATAATGCGATCAGGAAGGAGTCTCAGTACTTCGTTCCTGATCCCCTCGGGACCTTGGGACTTCCTAAGCTTTAGACGCTTGATGGCATCCGATACTTGATCAAAAGTGATAGGAGTTAGCGTATCGGCCGACGGGGACGCGAACGCGCTCTCTATCGAGGTCTTTATCGATCCAATATGTTAATGCGTTCAACCAAACAAGTAAACTCTTCAGTTTTATAACATTAGTATAGATTTTAGGTCACCGAAATTACAGACCACAACTGTAAATTTTCATGACGAATCTTTATAAGCTTAATTATCCAAAAATAAGTATTTAAACTTGTATATTAACCCACAAATATAAACACTTAAGTAGGGCTTCACCGAAATACCAAACTGAAATTAAACCTAAACAATGTTTGAGTACTTCGTTGTAATAAATCTTCCAGAATGTTCTTCAATTCGTAGTGAAATACGTACCGTAGTCAACCGTATTACAGCTAAGTAGAACAGAGTTCTGTTACGATGAAATTTACTTCTTATATAAAATCGAATTGCTTATTTTACAGTGTATTATTTTATCCTTTCGGTACATCTAAGACTTAAACAGACGTAGGTTTCATGATCCACCGAAGCGCGATACAAAAACCGACTACAGATTTCTTATATTATTATTTTATTTTTAAATGTATGTATTACAAATACATTGTTTTAGATGAAATTTAATGAGATTTTTAAAATTACGAAAGAATGAAATAAGAATGTAAATATAACATGTCTGTACTTTTTAAATTTTTGGAAAAAAAAAATTAAGTGTGTTGGAATTAGTAATAAAGTACAATTCAATTATTTTTAGGAATGTCTGTCTGTCGATCTGTCTGTCTGCCTGTTTGCTTGAACACATCGCTGCTAAAATATTGCGTTCACAATAAACCTCACCAAGAAAATAAAGCATATCCTTGAGCAACATTTAGTTTTTGTTTCAATAAAATCGGTTTACTCTATCAAAAGTTATTTATTATAATTGTAATGACGACGCGACTTAAGTACGAGAGTAAAGTAGATAAATAAATAAACTTAATATATTCAAATAATTTTATTCGTCACGGTTTTTTTTTGTACATTAGGTATAACGCAGACGGAGTCGCGGGCATAGCTAGTATATGATAGATAGATACAGCATAAATAGAGTAAATAATATTAAATAATGACTTACCTGTATATATAAAAATTGATATCATTTTACCTGAAATCGATAAACTCCTACACTGTTTTACCAATTATAATGTTAGTTACCATAACTGTTTTATCAAGGTTTATATGTCATTCATATCATTATAACTCACAACAAGGTGACGCACGGCTGTATTTTATTTTTATTAAATTTTATATTGCAATTATTGGTATTAGTTACGATCAAAAATAGTTTGTACCATACGTAATACTGCAAGGTAAACGACGAAATTTTAGCTAGTAATACATGAAATCTATGACTCACAAGGATGCATTCTTGCACTTTTATCGACAAAAATGGAACTAACTTTGTTTACATTAGGTCTTTACCTATAATATTGCCGTTTTGTATGAAAAGAATTAAACGAATTTTTTTCATATATTTTTTATTGTATTAATCGAAGTAATCACCCATGCAATCAATGCATCTTTGCTAACGCAGAGGCAGTTTATTGATGGCCTTGTTAAAGAAATCAGTTGGACGGGAGGCAACAAATTCTTCGAAGGCATTTTATACTGCCTCTCGGGTATTGAATTTTTTTCCCGCCAAGGAGTTATCCAAATTCTGGAAAAAGTAGTAGTCTGTAGGCGCAAGGTCTGGTGAGTAGGGCTGATGACCGAGAACTCCCAACCCCAGTTCTTGCAACTTGGAGACTGTCTGCTGTACAGTATGAGGTCGCGCGTTGTCGTGCAACAGCAGCGGGGACGAGCGATTGACCAATGCTGGTTGGAGATGTGCCATCTTCTCCATCATTGTGTTCAGTTCTTCACAGTACACATCTGCAGTAATGCTCATCCCGTTTGGTAAGAAGCTGTGATGAATCACACCGGCATAAGATCACCAAACAGTGACTATCACTTTTCTAGGGGTAATTTTTCATTTAGTTTATTGTTTAGGTGCTGAACCAGGATCGAACCAACTTTCTGAGCGCTTGCGGTTATCAAACAGAATCCATTTTTCATCGCAAGTAACAATGAGGTTTAAAATTCCTTCATTGGTGTGTCAGTGCAAGGCACGTCTCGACGCGTACTTCTTTTTTCTCGAACTGACTACGCTATTGACCTAGCAAGGTCTTAACAGCTTCACCAGACTACTGACGCGTACTTCACGCTGGCGATCATTGAGTTCGTAGGGCACCCATTTGTCAAGCTTTTTTACCTTGCCAATTTGACACAAATGGAGCAATATTGTTTTGACGCAAACGTCGCTGCCGTAGATTGTGTACCATCAGCTTCCACAATCACCTTTAATTCGTCATTATCGACTAAAGTCTTCGGACGACCGCGAGGTTCATTTTTCAGGTCGAAATTGCCAGAACGGAAGCGAGCAAACCAATAACAGGTAGTGCGTTCGTTTGTAGTGTTAGCTCCGTAAACGTCGTGTATGTTGCCTGCCGCTTGTGCCGCATTGCTGCCACGACGGTACTCATATTCCATAATTACTCGAATTTTTAACGTATCCATGATGACAAAAAAAATTAAAATACGATGAAAATGTAACAGTAATCAATAATTCCTACTTTTGGAAAAGAATTCCATGTTTTTAAAATAAAATTAATTTAAAAGAACAAACAAGAGCCAAACAAAAATTATTTTGATTTGAAATGGCCAGTACTGTAGAACGGCCATCTCATAGGTAAAGACCTATTATTAGCCTATGACAGGCATTAATTTACGTGAGATTAGTAATTACGTGTTTCTTTTATCAGTGTATGTATACAAATAAAAATATTTACGGTAGGTAAAGGTAAGAGATTTTTTTTTTTCGAAATGACTACGCTATTAACTTAGCAAGGTCTTAACAGCTTCACTGGACTACTAAGGCGAGCGCTTATGGCACTCAGCCGATTTTATTTAACAACTAGCTCAAGGCTGTAGGGTACACCTCGGCTTGGGTTCATATTTGCAATTCGCGACCGAAAAACTAAAGGTTAAAGATGTTTGTCTTGAAATTATACAATACACTGGACAGAGGCAGCGCCTGATAGTGTGCCCTAGAATGAATGAAATCTTTTAAACACATAATCCTTTAATACATCTTTTTTTGTCTGCATCAGTGTTTCCCAACCTTTTTTAGGCCATGCCCCACCTTAACATTTCTAAAATTTGTGTGAACCCCCCAACCATACATCATTTTTAACCTTTAAGTATTGTTTTTTTCTAATTGTAGCACGCTAAAGTGACTGTACTATGCCTGATGGTAAGCATAGTACAATCCATAAACAGTGGCGACCACCGAGAGACATACTATCCATCGCTGGTCACCGCTGTCATGCCGGCCATCCCTTAACAAATATAAATGATAACTTTTAGGGAGAAATCACTATGAACTTGTTATCAAAACATCGTAACTAAAATTTCAAAACATATAATGAAAATCTTACTTTATTTGAAGACTCTAATTACCCAGATGATATATTGATAACATCAAACGAAATTATACCTTATAATTATTTACAGCATTTTTTAAAAAGAATTTGCACTTTTTGTTAAATCTGTTATCGATGTCTATCATTGCTTTTAAACAATTAATAACCCAACGCGAAACGGTTAAAGTCACGTCGAATCCATTTTTAAATTGCCCCTCTTAACTATCAAATTGCCCCCCAGTGAGGCGTGGCCCCCATGTTGGGATACACTGGTTTATATCAATAGCATCACTTAATATCCTACAATCTAATCATAGAATAAGTCATTCAAGATTAGTTTCGAATTAATTTTGAAACTGTACCTATATATTTCATGTATTAAAAATTATGTCACATTCTTTCGTCTCACATACTTATTTTATCTGCTTTTGTTCCTTTAAATAATATGTATAAAGCAAAGGACTACTTTGTAAACAAGGCATTATACGTTTTGAAGTAGAGAATATGCGGAACTCGCCGCTTTCTCTTTAATCCTCGAGGATACAGTGGCTTGAGCTACGAGTACATAACTAACTACCTACCGCCGGGAGCGACGTGCGCAAACGTAAGAGTAAAGGTTTTGTATGTCACTCCGTTTTATACTGAAAAAATATACAAATTTATTAAATGTATACTGCACTTTGCTCGAATCTTCGTTCTCGATATTGTCAAAATAAAACGAATCACGAGCTATTGTCAAATGATTGTACTAATTTAACAACCTCGCTGAGTGTAGGCATAACATGTCACCAAAATTTCGGATTCAAATTCAGTCGGATGAATGAAACCACAACATATAGCATATATGGTTTAGGTACATTGAGTAATATATAGTTCAGGTGATAGAGCCACACTGAAGCTATTACTGATTTCAGTATGAATGAGTCGGCTCGCCCGGGGTAGTACCACCTGACCCACAGAAAACCTAAATGAAGTAATAGTGCTTGCATTGTTGCGTTTCGTTCGGTCAGTGAGAACGCCGGAGGACTGCCTCCCTCACCTTTCCCCCAAACAAACACTGGAAACGCACTTGCAACTCTCACTGGTGTTGCTACTTGCTAGTGTCTATGGACGGCGGTGATCAATTAACCTTAGGTGACCCGCCTATTCGTTTGCCTCCTAAGACATAAAAAAGTGGATTAACAAAGACATATTGATATTTATACATATGTCTAGACAATGCAAACACCTGTACTATACAATCTATTTATTATCTTGACATTGGGTTTATCACACATAAATAAATCTTAAGTCTCTTAACAAAGAGCATTTTTTATTGTGTAAAATTTTAAATATCCTATAACTTTTAAGGAGTTAATAGAATGGATGTTCTATAAAGAACAATATTGATGTGAATTATATTCCCGAAGTAACGAATATTTGTAATTTTAATGATTGATAGCATATTAATGTTTGTCACAAAAAAGTAATGTAAAAGATAAATATGGTTATTGTGGATCATATTTGAGAGATTGTTATTAGTTAGTGTGAAAATAGTTTAGCGCCTTGTTTAGATTACTAATATAAATATATTCATGTATTATCTATATATAAACAGATGTAGATAAGAGGGTTCAGTATATTTTTCTCCAACGTTTGTGAACTGTTTTGTTTATTTAGGAAATATTGACGAGCTTTAGTGTTATCGATCAAAATAATTTAGAAACAGTTTCAACAATATGATACGTAGTTATTATAGAAGCCTACTGTTCGTTTTTATTTTTTAATAATGTTAAAACTTAATATAGCCTAACTTACTTGGACTACTGCTGATACATAAATTTATTGGAAGAAGATCTAAATGTTAATAAAAATCTATAGCATAATTAGAAGAAAATACAGCACACAGACACGAATAACAACTTTGTTTTATACTAGCCCCTACCTGAGACTTCGTCCGCGTAGATTTTGGCTAACAATAACACTCAGCGGAAGCTCTCAAGAGAAAAAAAATTCGATTGTGGAACATTTTTTATTGGCGCTACTTGGCACATATCGAGAAACCTTTCTCGATAAATGATCTATATAACACTTAAATAATTTTTTAAATAGGATCAGTAGTCCCTGAGATTACCCCCTACAAAGTCACGAACTTACAACGTCACAAATTCACAAACTTTACTTATTTATAATTACTTCTTGAAACATAGAAGAAGAACTTGAAACATTGATAACTTTTTTGACATTACAATTGATTAGAGTTCACTCCAGCCTTGTAAACATACAATATACTAAAATAAACTTTCAAACCTGCTACTTTTAAATAAGAAGTAAATAAGTATCATTAAATATAATAAGAAAAGTTGTATGTGTATTGTTTCAAAGTTAGTTCAGTCCCAAAACGAAGTTCATAGTATTGAAGACAAAAGAATCGGATAACTAGATAACATTTAACAAAGAAAATCTGCTAAAACAATTGTACTTAGAGAGATGATATAATAATATTTGGGGTTGTTTTTGTATTGTAGATAATGTATTTAAAATTATTAGGGGTCGAAATTTAATAATAATAGGCTACACAAAGTTCTTTGTTCACGTGTTAATAGGGTAAATATAGGTATGTAAATATACATTAGTTTATCTTTTTTTAACGAAGATATTGCACGCTACGAATGGGAGCTAGAAGAAAAAAATGTAAGATTTTTTCCGTGACCGCTCTTTCTGCGCGCCTATTGGTTCAAAGGAAGCCAATAACTTCGCACCGGCTTACGCCTACACAATTACAGCTTGTACATTTCATACACTTGTCATAATGTATTTGTTCCGGTGAAGCTGTTAAGACCTTGCTAGGTCAATGGCGTAGTCAGTTCGAGAAAAAAATAATAATGTATTTGTATTTAATATTTGTAATTAATGAAAAACCATTCCTTTAACATTTGATTATTTTCAGACGCTAGTAATTTATTTATTTGTACTTTTTAATAGTATAATACGTAAAGGGGGAAGGCAGAGGAGAGGGGAAGGGAGATGAGTTTCCGGCGCTCTCACTGACCGAACGAAACGCAACAATGCAAGCACTGATACTTCAAGTCGGTTTTCTTTGAGAGGGTGGTGCCACCCTGGAGGAGCCGAACCATTCATGCTGAAACCAATAACAAACTATCGTTACTTGGCAACAGAGCAATGGAAAAATCAATTTTAATTTAATCATTTCAATATTTTTTTCAGATTATTACTGTCATTACCGCGTAGTCAATAATATTACAAGCGTCGTGCGATCACTTTAATATTAAGCGTCGTGTGAGTCAATATTCTAACAAGATGGTGGATCCCTTGTTAGAACCTTCCTGGGAGTTTTCGTGGCATCTCAGAATTTCATGCTCCGTGGTATTATTTTCCATTCACTTCACTTATCTATACTAATATATAAAGCTGAAGAGTTTGTTTGTTTGTTTGGTTGAACGCGATAATCTCAAGAACTACAGATCCGATTTAAAAGTTTCTTTTAGTGTTAGATAGCTTATTTATCGAGGATGGCTCTAGGATACATATCATCACGTTAAAACCAAAAGGAGCTGAGCACTAATGAAGA
>JACEII010000012.1:6320186-6425252 GCA_014332785.1 Antheraea mylitta
TTTTGGTGAATACAATCTGTGATGCTACAAACATCAACATTTTTTTAACTCTGTCGATATGTCTGTTTTTTTATTTGTTCCGGGTAATCTCCGAAATGACTGGACCTATTTGAATGTTTTTTTTTTTCTTAGAAATGACTACGCTTAACAGCTTCACCTGACTACAAGTAATATTTGAACGGGAATTTTACGGGCAAATAAGTAACTAATTAGCTGTTTTATTTAATATTGTTCGATAATGTGTAGCATCATATTTTCATTATTTTCTTATATAGTGTGAGCACTGTGGGTGATATATAGTTTAAAATTCCAGTTATGTGGCTGATCATAATTCCATCCCATTCGATACACTATTAGTATTCACATACATAATGTACACGTTACCTGTTACAGTAGATGATGTGCGTGTGATACTAATATTTGTGAAATAGTATTATTGTAATTTACATTAGATGTGTAATCTCAATTTTAAATTTAGTTAATATATTAAAAAAAACGCGTGCGAAGCCGCGGGTAATAGCTAGTGCATAATAAACTACTACTATATTACATAGAACACCACCAAATTTACAAAATATAGAGTCAAATAACATAAAATTATGAATCTATACTAATATTATAAAGCTGAAGAGTTTGTTTGTTTGTTTGCTGTAGTCCGGTGAAGCTGTTAAGACCTTGCTAGGTCAATACCGTAGTCATATCGAAAAAAAAAGGTTTGTTTGTTTGTTTGGTTGGTTGAACGCGCTAATCTCAAGAACTACCGATCCGATTTGAAAGTTTCTTTCAGTGTTAGATAGCTCATTTATCGAGGATGGTTATAGGCTACATATCATCACGTTAAAACCAATAGGAGCGGAGCACTAATGAAGAATGTATCAAAGTCGGGCTATTTTTAGAGCATCCGCTGCGTGTTAGTGTCAGTATTATATGCGTTGCCATGGTAACATGATAACATTCTATCGGAAATATTATTAGGATTTATTTTGTGTACCTGTTCAAAAGTTTATTCTACGTTATTTTTAATTCCAATTTTTGATTATAAGTAGTACGTTGCTATCGCAAACATTTTTAAACTCTATTTTGTGCTGCTATTCTAAAAGGTTAGTAGTAATAATATTCGTCCATCAATACAGGCGAAGGAATTAATCCATACTGCCAATTCTGAAGTTGTAAAAATAGGTAGTTGTTATGTATTCTCTACGCAGTTTTCTTCTATGTCTAAGTTGATGTAAAAGTATAAGCGCCAAATATTTCGTAAATTTTTGTCTTCTTAATTTTCAAGACCCCAGAATACATGTGCTCCGTGGTATTATTTATCATTCATTTCACTTATGCACAATAAACAAACCATATTACATAAAACGCCGCCAATTTAACACAATATAGAGTCAAATAACACAAGATTATGAATAAAATACAAAATCCCCTACATGACAGATTGAAATACCGTCAAAAACTTCTCAAAAAGTTTATTCTACGTTAGTTTTGTTCTGAATTTTTGGTTTGTGATATATTACGTATTATAAGAATTAAGTGTGTGTATATAATATTGAAATAAAAACTTTTTGATGAATACATATATCTGCGGTGCTACAAATATCAACATCTTTTTTTTAATTCTGTCGACATGTCTATTTGTTTATTTGTTCCGGGTAATCTCCGAAATGGCTGGACCTATTTGAACGTTTTTTTTTTTTCTTAGAAATGACTACGCCATTGACCTAGCAAGGTCTTAACAGCTTCAAGCTGTTACTGTAGATGATGTGCGTGTCATACATACAAATATTTTTGAAAGAGTATTATTGTTATTTACACATCTAATAACAATTTTAAATTTATTTAATACATTCAAAAAACACGTGCGTAAAATATAAAACACACTACATGACAGACTAAAATCTCGCCAAAAACTCGAATTAGGTAAGTTATGTATACAAAAAACTTTTTCGTAGCTTACAATCAAGAAGCAATATGACTAGGACATGATCGAGTGAGTTAACTTCTAGCAATTACATAACTATTGAAGCCTAATTATTTATCTATCGAAACCGTCTAAAATATTTTATTTTTTCTTAAGAATATTTAAAAAACGAGCCTATATTTTTATATGTGTTAGAGCCACGCTGAAGCTGTAACTGTTTCCAGCATGAATAGGTCGGCTCGTCCGGGGTAGTACCACCCTCTCACAGAAAACCGACGTGAAGTAACAGTGCTTGCATTGTTGCGTTTCCTTCAGTGAAGTTTCAGCCCCTTCTCCCTCCCATCTTCCCCACAAACACAGGCTGGCAACGTGCTTGCGACACTTCTGGTGTTGCTATTGTCTATTGACGGTGGTGATCACTTAACATCAGGTGTCCCACTTGTTTGTTTTCCTGTTATAACATAAAAAAAACTCCCAAGAAGCAAACTAGCAATAAAAAGAAAATACGATAGCGGTTAATCTAAGGTAGCTTAGCTCTAGTTGACAATTTTATTCCATACTCAAACGACCGATTCGGTAGCGACAAACTTTATCTTAAAGCCACGTGAGAACTTTAAATACGCCTCTGGGATAGTTTGAAATAAACTACGTATGTTCTATTAAACAAATGTACCACTTATTTATGTTTGAACATTTCGTTTTATCTATTCCTAACACTCTGTAGTCTCATTTCCCTGCGTCTTTAACTATTGGTTAGGTTCACAAAGTCAATACAGCGTTGATATACGATGTTTGCACGAAGTTATCTCCTATAACAGCAAAAATATACAAACTAGAATAGTTAGATATTTCGTACAAAGTAAATAGCTATCCCTGACTTTGAAATGCGGTATAATGGAATAATATAGATAATAATTCTGTTGAACCGCATTACACAATAGGAAAATAATTAATTTTCAAAAAGAGAGACAAAATTTAAAGACTTATTGCTTATTGCTAATAACTTCAGCGTGACTCTTCTGCCTACCTACCTAATCTTGGCATTACTGGTTAACCTCATATCATTCTTTTTGGGATATTATTACCTATGTTGCATTTTACTATTAGTTACCAAGTTGGTAAAGTTAAATGCTAACCTGCCTAGCTACAAGTCTTATTTTATAAGTATGTAGTGCACTAAGCACCTATAATTTATACCAATAGTGGCACTTGAAGAGGATCCCTTTAAGTTAACCATATTACCGTCTTATGACCCCCCTCGGCAGCGACTCAAGCCTAGGTCCGTTCCCTCGGTGTGGAGCCCTTGAGTGCGCTGCTCGCGCGATACAGTGACACAAAAATTTACATCACTGTTACAACACTACACGATCACCCCCACACACGTGCACGCCTACACGTTTACACATGGAAGTGGAAGGGTTTTATTTTTTTCCCTTATCGAACTGAAAAAACTCTAATTTTCCGATGAAAAATATATGAAGGGGTTGTTGAGGCGTGTATGCTTGGTACACATATGCGTCTCAAAAACTCAAACATATATGAAAAGTTAGCTAATTTAGGTCGCAAGTTTGCATGTAACAGGCAACAGCCAAGCCGAGGTGTGCCGTGCACCCTTGAGCTAGTTGCCCAAATAAAATCGGCTGAGTGCCTTTAGTGCTCGCCTTAGTAGTTCGGTGAAGCTGTTAAGACTTTGCTACGTCAATATCGTAGTCAGTTCGAAAAAAAAACTGTCTTATGACGTCATTATGTAACATGAAGTTAAATTATAGTCAACTTTTTTTTTATTGTAGCACGGCTATGTGTCTGTGACTGGTAAGCATAGCACAATCCAAAAATTTGTTGAAATATACAAAATATAAAAAATGTTCAAAAGTTAATAACAATTGTAATACTACTGTACTGTACTATACCATAACACAGGAAATATTATCAGCAACTCTTTGTTATAAAGCAAATAAAATATAGAAAAGTACGAACAGATTACTATGATTAGTATCGAATTAAATGAATTATTATTTCATAGAAGTTTTGGTAATATTTAATTACTATCTAACCGGATGGTACAAAACGTGACGCCATATTGCGTAACGGACTTCCGTTGTATTGTCGTCCAGTTACCCCCAGTCTCGTCTAAAGAAGTTATACTTCAAGATTCCGATTCGTGGCGCCGCGCCGTGCGGGTCGGACGTGTGCGTAGTGCTCTTCCGTTGTGAATTTTTTTTTGTTCGAGTTTTCGTTCAATGTTCGCGACATGTTTACGCGTTCGTGCATTCACAGCGGAAGTTCGGTATTTCGGTACGCTCGTTACTCTCACGTTTCTTTTTGACGTTCAGAGGGCTTAATCGTAAGGCGTTCTTTTCAGAACGCAGCAAATTGCACTTTTCGGTGCAATTATAATCGCACTTTTCAGTGCGTTCTGCGTGTTCTCCGTGTGCTGCGTGTCGCCGGTTCGCGTTCCAGGGAGTCCAGCGCTTCGTGGTTCGAGCTCCGTATCGTCGTGCAGCCGAAGAAAGAAGTGTTAGGGCTTCCTCCTAGGCACTGTAGGTCCCCTGTGAGGCATTGCACTTCGCCCACAGTCTCCTTTTGGCCCGGACTCCGGAGTCCGTTAAATTCAAATAGACACGCCCCCTGCCCCTCTGGCAGGGAGGTTTGAAATGTCTTCCCCCGCCCCGCACCCCTTCTCAGGCCCCGGTATGGCCTCGTCTGATGGTACTTCAGCGCGTATTCCTCCGAAGGTTTTACAGATCTATAGAGATATGCAGAATCCGCATTCCCTTCCGCCAGAGATGGCATCTCTCTGTACCAGTCCAGAAGCTTACCAATTTTGTCTGAAAGTTTTGGCTAATATCTGCCATGATTCAGGTTCTATTACCCCCTCGGGTCCCTCTCGGGAGAAAGTTCCGATAGTGAGTCTGGCCGCTCACGCACCCCTATCTCGGATAGGAAGCCCAAGGCCAAGAAGCCGCGGAAGGAGAGACCTCCGACCGCGCAGCCCTCCTCCAAGCCCTCCGTTAATGTCGCAGTAGCGAATTCTTTTTCGTCACTCCCGATTGACGAAAGCGTAGATTCTCTGTCTTGCTCACTCTCAGACTCCGATATGGACGTTGATCCATAATATCGGCAGTCAAGTCCTCCGACGACGGTTTTATTACCGTCTCACACGGCCGGAAAGCCGGTTCTTCCCGTCCCGTGTCTCCGGCCGGCGCCGTGCGAACGGATTCCGGCCGTAACACTCCGTCGGCGCCTAGCCACGCCGCCCGTGTTTCGAATAAGAAGCCTTGCCCACCTCCGCCCGTTACGATTCAAGACAAGACGTTTTGGGTCGCGATTTCCGTGAGTCTACACTCGCGGAAAATCTTCTTCACTTCTGCCGTCAACACTGTTGCCGGCATCAAAGTAAAAGTTCCTACCACCGACGACCTCCGTCGAATGACTTCTTTTCTCACAGAAAAGAAGTTCGGTTATTTCACCCACGCGCTCGAGGAAGAGTGTCCGCTGCGAGCAGTCCTCCGCAGAGTCCCAGTCGAGATCCCGATAGAAGAAATCTCAGCCGACCTTAAGTCGCGAGATTTTCCTGTTAGAGAGGTACATAGGATGTACCACCCCCGTACGAAAGCTCCCTACAACCTAGTGTTGGTCATTTTAGACCGCACTAGGGAAGGGAAGACTATCTTCTCTCTGTCATCTCTGTGCGGCCTCACCGGTATTACCGTGGAGCCCCCGCGCAAAACGTTTGTACCCTCACAGTGTCACAACTGTCAGGTGTACGGACACTCCGCCCGCAATTGCCACTTGCGTCCCAGATGTGATGCACCCCGACCTCCTCCGAGCCTCCCAGCTGTGTCCTTTGCGGCGCGACCGGGCACACCGCGAACTATCGCGGTTGCCCCCGTACCCCCCGCACTCGTCGCCCTCGCGATCGCAGGCAGGTCTCCCCGTCCAGGGCGTCTGCCGCTCCCGTTAGCCCCCGCCCTCCGCCTCTCAACTCTAGAGAGGCCTTCCCGAGCCTGCCGAGCACATCTCGTGCGCCGGTAGCGCCCGTACCCGCGCCTAGCGCACCCCTCCGCCCCGCGCGGGCCCCTCAGGCCCCGTGGGCCCCTAGGATAGCCCCTCAGCCTATGCCTCGCCCTCAGTCGGTTAAGCCTCCACAGACGAACACCGCAGTCACCTCCGCTCTATCTGGCATGGACTGGTCTGCCCAGCTCCTTGTCTTCCATGAGATCTCAGAGATCTTAGCGTACGATGAGGTCGCTAATGACCCCAAACAGGGCCCCATTCGCGCAATCGCGCAATTCCCCGCCATCGCGGCAACGATCCAACGGTTGGCCCGTGCCGCCGTCGCGAAATAATAATAAAGTTCTAATATAAGATAGAATAAACTCGCGCGTTTATGTCTATCTTCCCCTAAAATCGTTAAACAATGTCGTCATTTCAGTTCTATTTTTAGATCCCGGGCTCAGAGCCCCTCGTTTAAATTGTAACTTCGATCTCTTTTAAAATTTTTTATTTTTAACGGTGGCCGGCCAGATCGCGTATCCTTGTCCCATGCGTCATGGGCAGAGATCTATCGTTTCTATTCCCGTACACTATTGTTCCGCGATTTCTCAGTAGGGTTTTTGTTCGAGGCCACTCGGGTGGACACAAAGACCCTGCTTCGCGATACAGATTAACACATCACTACATCGATTTCACACATACACAGTTAATCAGACATGCACCTTACACATCTGTGGAAGGGTTGTTTTTGGTAAAATTTTTTCCCTTATCAAACTGAATTGAGTAGATTTAGTTTACTTCCTTTCGATTCACATGTTGTGTTTTTGTATCATGCAATTTTAGTTGCATGATCCAAAAATGGATACATGTATAGCTTAGTATAGTTTAGCTAGGTCAGATCGGGTTTTTTCGAGGTAACGGCCAAGCCGAGGTGTGCCGAGCACCCTTGAGCTAGTTACCAAAAATAAAATCGGCTGAGTGCCTTAAGCGCTCGCCTTAGTAGTCTGGTGAAGCTGTAAAGACCTTGCCAGGTCAATAGCGTAGTCAGTTCGAGAAAAAAAAAAGTTATACTTCAAAAGTACTAATGTCTCAGTCACTTATGAATCCGGGGTCCATTATTTAAATTAAAATGATGTTTGTTAATATCTGCTTTCCAATATAAAAGAATCCAAGTCGACTAATAAACGACGGAATTTTGAGGTAACAATTTAAGATAAAAAAACAACGGAATTGAGAACGTCCTCCTTTTTGAAGTCGGTTAACAACAATAATTGCCATTGCCTAATGATAAGAACAAAATAATATTACAGACCTCGAGATAAATTAATTAAAATGAACATTCAGTAAAATCATTTTTTAATATACAATACATTTACATTCAAAGCGATTAGGGTGTCTATACAATTAACTTCACTTCGGAGTACTGACGGCTATATTTTTTATCAAGAGAAAAACTTCAAAAGAAATAAACAAAAAAATTATATTGTGATAATAAAATCAGAATTTTTAAGCTCTGCTCTAGAGCTCCTGAAGTAATTAGGGAAACACTTAGAAAACAACGCTTTCACGGACGATTTAATTAAAACCTTTTCCATTTGTTGAGTTATTTTGATGCTTTTATTTAAGGACGGTATTTTCGGCAGACGAAAGGGTTTCCTCGACGACATTATTAACACGGATTTACGTAAAAGTAAGTTATCTTTAATAATATCTAAACATATTTAAATTTGTATATGCTTTCTTAAAAAATTGCGAACTTCATTTACAAGAATGGGAAATTTCTACTGAAAAAAATTACTAATATACCTTCAAATATACCTTCTTCTCGTACCTATAACATGAACTGGCGTGCCATATCTTTCCACAAGAAATAATTATTCACCTAGGTTTCTTTAAAAATCTGTATTAATGTTATTAGATTGAAACTTAATCTTAGAGTATTTGTACCCTTTTGTTATCCATTTAATCTTTTCACAACTTATAACGAGATTTGTTTTATCTCGACTTTCGTATCCAATTCTCATTGTTAATGATTTATTATTACTGAATATCAAGTAGGTGATAATTTCCGAGTACCCAATGACTTCTGTGCCCTAACAAAATGGCGGCTCTATTTCTAAAACTTTCTATGGAATTTTTGTAACGTCTTAGAATTATTGATCCATGATGTTACATCTAAACAACTTAACCTACATACAACAACTTAAGTATATTATTTAAAACGTCATCAACATTCTACAATTTATGGTTAAGAAAGACAAGATTATGAATAAACAATAGAAGCCAATCAAAACGTCATTAGAAATTAAATGTACTGAATGTGAAGTTCAGTCAAAACTATAATTTGATTGTAACTACCTTATGGACCCAGCAACGTCTTAACAGCTTCACCGGACTACTAATGCGAGTGCTTAGGGCACTCAACCGATTTTATTTGACAATTAGCTGAAGGGTGCGCGGCATACCTCGGCTTGGGCTGTTGCCTGATACGTGCAATTCGCGACCTATCTGAGCTAACCTAATCTAAACAATTCATGCATGTACGAGTTGTTGGAACATATATGCGTACCAAGTATACATACCTTAGTAACTCTTATATATATTTCGTATCGGATAATTAAAGAGGAGTAACATTTTACCGTGGTTAACCTATTATGACTGGCTTCAGGACTAGAGTAAACTTTGGCTTTTTTTTTCTTTTTTTTTCTCGAACTGACTACGCTATTGACCTAGCAAGGTATAGCTTCACCGGACTACAAAAGAGGTGACAGGTCAGATTCGAACCGACGTCCCCGTCGATACGAATAAGTCGACATACGGACGATTGCGCCAAGACGAACTGTAAACTTTGGCACAAACTGTTGTCACATGGAAATAGGTAGAGTACAAGAATAATTTTAAAATACTGTTATAGTTCCATATGACATACATTTTAAAAGCATTGTTTAACTTTACAAACTAAATGTTACGTCCGCGTTTCAGAGAGAAACAACAACTTTAGTATTATTGTCTTTTCTCAGACAAAGTTTGTATGAATCTCAAGTCTGAAATAACTAACAATTTTACTTGATTATACGAATAATTTATAATAATATATTTTATGGATATTTAAGTACACGTTTCATCTAAAGAGCTTACTTTTGTTATTTTAATAATATACAAGCTGTGTTTGCGGCTTCATACGCGTTTGTTATAATTTGTTTTAATAAACAGCTGAGCTATAGCATAACTATAAAAGCTGAAAAGCGCTTTTTTAATGTTATTCATTGAACCTAGATGTAATTTTTTTTTTACGTTTTAAAGTATCGTTCCCATATTTTAAAGTTTTAGAATAAATTTAACTAAGGTTTTCTTTGTTGTTTACTAGTATTTGTTTTGATATCATTATATTATATGCTAAACGTGAACATGAAAAACCAAAAGATTGAAGAGTGTTAACCCTTAAACAGTCACCTAGTATAACGAAAGGATAGAAGTAACCAACTGTGTGAAATTATTGTAATTTGAAATTCAAACATTACTGGTTTCAGCATGAAAGGGTCGACTAATCCGGGGTAGTACCACCGTCTCACAGAAAATCGACGTGAAGTAACAGTGCTTGCATTGTTACGTTTCGTTCGGTCAGTGAGAGCGCCGGAGGCCCACCTCTCTCATCTTCCCCCTCTCCTCTTCCCTTCCTTCCCCCAACACAGGCTGGTAAAGAACTTGCGACTCCCTTGGTGTTGCAAGTGTCTATGGACGGTGGTGATCACTTTACATTACGTGACCCACCTGTTCGTTTGCCTCATACGATATAAAATAAAATCTCAACCAGGAAAGAAAAGTTCGAGTCGTCTACGCTTAAATTGTCTATGTAAATGTTTTTTAGCCCTAGTAATATGACAAGTCATGAATAGAATACGCAATTAAAACGAGTAATGAGACCTCATACGAGAGAGCAATATACTTGTAATACAATATCAATTATAAACATATATATACCAGTTTTTTCTTCCTTCTATTTATTTTAAATTACGTTTACTTGTGTCATTATGTATGTACGTATTATGGATGTATACCAGTGTTACATATTTTTATTCTATTGCAATATATTGATTTGTTTAAGGTCAGTGTTTACTTAAAGATTTTTTCTTTTAATACCTGTTACGTGAATTTTCACTTGACGTGAGTCTATTGTATGAGCTACCATTGCAAATTAGTATTTACTTGTACTGCAGCATATTGCTGAATGGAGTTGCCAGTTATTGAATACTCTTATACCTATATATCTATAACTTAATTGTTTTGCTTCTTTTCCAAAGACAAAATTATGTATATATTCTTGCATTGTCTTATAGTTTTCATAACCTATCAAGTCCTGATTTTGAAATATAAGTTTTAGGCCATCTAGCAAGCACAACAAAATTGCATTTTCTTTCACAAAAATCCCTAAATTTCAACTAAAGATGAGTATAGTTTAGTAATTTGAATTTAAATAATTGAATACATACATGTAAATGCAGCGGGCAGTAAAGGGTTACCGCAATGAAATTATGCTATATATATGATGTTCCCAATGTATTTGGCCGAAAATAATCTACCGCTCGTTTGGTATTTCCACATGACTTGTTCGTATTTGGTATTCTCCGTAATACGATCATGAAATCCACAATCGTATACGTTACGTCATACGAAATGAAAATTCATGTTAGCGCCGGTGAACACCAATTTGCCATATATCAGAGCAGAACTCGTGCTCTCATTAAACTTGATGGGTTAGGAACGAATATTATGACCTGGTTTTTGGCTAAATTTGGCACTCACAATTTATTGTGACGTAAATTTAACGTGTGAACGCATTTTTATTTCCATTGTATCGTGATTAAATTTTAACTAGTAAACCTTACTATTTTTTTATATCGAAAGAACTAAACGGACAGGCACATGATGTCAAGTGATCACCGCCATCCATAGACACTAGCAACACCAGGGGAGTCGCGAGTGCGTTGCCAGCCTGTATTTGAAGAAATAGGGGAATGGAGGAATGGGGGAGGGGGAGAGGAGAGGAGAGGAGAGAGAAGGGAGGTGGGCCTCCGGCGCTCTCACTGACCGAACGAAACGCAACAATGCAAGCACCGTTGCTTCACGTCAATGTTCTATGGATTGGGTAGTAATACCCCGTGCGAGCCGACACATTCATACTGAAACCAGTAGTAGTTTAATCGTGGCTCAACCACGTCTAAAACATGTACTAATATTATTAATACGAATGTGCGTTTGTATGTTACGCTTTAAACACTAATCATAGTGTAATTGTGCATGCATGTTCTTGTGGGTATGAAAAAGCACACAGAGTATCTTATAAAACGAATCAATGAGTTAGATTCCAGTTTTCACGACTTAACTACTCAACCGACCACTATTAAATGTTGCATACACGCTGTCACGGGTAAAAAATACAATGAAAATATTGTTTCCGAAATATAGGTTAAATCAAAGTCGAGAATAAGAGCTAATTAGTGAATAAAAATCCTGGAATGTTGTGAGAATAGTTTGCACTAATTATAAATTACTGAATATCTATATTAAATTATCGTAATTCAATGTAAATAATCAATACGAAACAACAGAACGAAATTGAGGTTAATTTAATTCGATAAACGTTGAAAATAAACCATTAATAGGTTAGCGCGCGAGCCTTTAATTTAAAATAACTAAAATATTCGAAATATTTACCTATACCAAAGGGCTTATTACTGGTGACCTCTTTATATTTATGTGTTTAATGAATTCATCGTATTATTTATTTAAGTAATTATCTTCAGTAAACCTTAATTAAGCTATACAGAACTGAAATCATAAATAAAGATTGTGAGATATTATTTCGTTATAGTATTTCCATCTGTAGTTGTGATCAATATTAATTTTATTTTCTCTCTCGTGATATCCATTACTTTTAGACTAAGTTCGTAAAGTGGTTGAATACCTACTTGATGGAATAATTTTAAAACGGTTAACAATCAATTCAAATTTGATTTCACAGACCTATAAAAAAATTATTAGTAATTATAGTTGTGGTTTTTAATACTAGTTCAATTCTGCGGACGAAATACTTATATCTTCTTCATTATATATATACCAGGTCAAAGGTTAGACACTCGCAGTATTCTAGAATATAACACGTTATGATCACATTTAAGATATAAAATAATAATATTAAGACAAATACTAATAAACAACCAAGAAAACATAAGTTAAAGTTTGTTCTAAGAATTTCAAAAGTATAGCTACAAAGTGTAAATAAAATAATAATCCTAAGTTTATTATTTAAAGGGACGTTCCCACGTTTCCTTTCAAATGAAAGTGAAATCACCCGATAATCATTGACATATTGTGTCATAAGATATACGATTGCGTATAATCTTTGTATTTTTTGAGATAATTAGCTCAAATATTAAGCATCTATTTTTTAATTGATTTAGAACGAGAGTCGAGTGCAGAGTGTCGTCCAGAAATATTGCTAGCGTCTAAACAGTCACCAGTCATTTAGAAATTAAATTACTAAAACACTGGGCGGTACCATAAATCTACCTTTCCAATTTAAACCTTTGAATTGAAATCAGTGACCGAATTTTACAAATTAAATCAAACCAAAACTGTTAAACGCGATATGTAAAATGATAACATTCATAGAATTACAATGTGGTCTAAAATAGTTAAAAAGTTAAACCTAGAGCGGGACTGTGTTTCAAGCATAGCTTCCAGAACATACTAACCGGTGTTTGGCAACGGATTTTCATCTTGGAGTGGCAGCGAGGCAGGCGGACTTAGGAGAAGAAGCCTTACCACATGAAATGTATGTTAATATCGGTATGTGTAAACAATGATATATATATACACTCGCACGCAATAAATCAGTTCAACATATACTGTGTCTTAATTTACACCCGAATGTACACCACCAAACTATGGTTTTATCGCCATTTTTTCTGTCACTGAAAGCTTCAGCTCATTCTCAAAGATTCAAAAGCAAAATGAAAATATCCTTTACAAAATTTAAGTCCTAAGAATTTGCTTACGAACGTTAAGGCTACCACCAGTTCGGAAATTAACCCAGTCATAGAAAAGAATCGGCAAGAAACTCTATCTGGTTTATCTTTTCATGTTATATATTTTAAAAAAACATAAATAGTTTCATTCGTTATTAATGGATGCATAGAGAAGGGCGTCATTTCCAGACGTCACAATCGTTCACATATATCCACCCTATAATAGCCGTTAGATTTTAAAACCTGCTTGACATGGTTCTTGAACTCACTATCCGGCAAATTGGTAATATGTTTTGGAACTTTATTATAAAACCTAACACTATTACCTAAAAATTAGATTCCAACTTGATTAAAGCATTGTCTAAACACGCATATAACTCGGAGCGATATTAAAGAAGCCATGTAATATTAAAAAGCGAAATTAAGAGCAAATGAATAAATACATGTAGTCCAGTATAAACAATTAATGACAAATTCTGGGACGTTTTCTTGCAAAGCGTCTCTGGCGAACAAAATCCACTTTTACATAATCCTAACAGAACGATCACCTAAAAGGAAACTAAATGTATATAAATGAAAAGGCTGTCAAATATATAGTCTTTGAAATAGGCCACCACCGCAGAAAGCCTCAAAATATCACGGTAAACACTGAAAGCTTCCGGACGCAACGTTTTTACGTACAAATATTCGCTAGATTTACTGAGAGCATGAATATTCATGAACTCATATCATACGTATAAACCAGATAAGACCCAGGATGTGAACTGGGGCCGTGAATTTATAATAATATTTTAGAAATACCTGCTGAAGAATTATACTTTATTAATTATTAAAACTAAAGTTTATAACACCTACCTTGAGAGTACTCAAGAAATTTTCCTCTTGTAAGATTTGTTTATTGAACGTTTATTATTTATTCTATTTGTAATTTCTAAAATATAAGCTTTGCAAATTAGTTTACATTAATCTAGTATAATATAGTAACCTAAGACAAATACAGATACCTTCAACGTCGATTATATCCAATCTTCTCAGTGAATATAACATCTAATTGTAAGAAAAAAATTCTAAAATGATACGTTTATTTATCTAGATGGTGTTATAAGATTGCTTTTTTTTCCTCGAACTGACTACGCTATTGACCTAGTGAGGTTTTAACAGCTTCAACGGACTACTAAGGCAAGCGCTTAGGGTACTCAGCCGCTTTTATTTGATAACCAGCACAAAGGAGCACGGCACACCTCGGTTTTGGGCTGTTGTCTGATACGTGCGATTCGCGACCTATCTGAGCTGACCTAAGCTAATTATTCATACATATATGAGTTGTTGTAGTATATATATGTACCGAGCATACATACCTCAACAACTCTAATATATATTTCGTATTGGATAATTTTCCAAACTATTTCAGTTCGATAAGGGAAAGAAACAAAATTCTTCCACTTTCATGTGTAAGCGTGTTGGGGGGTTATATGTGTAATGTTGTTGCAGTGATATTAGATTTGTGTCACTGTATCGCGCGAGCAGCGCCCTCAAGGGCTTCATGCCGAGGGTACGGACCTAGGCTTGAGCCGCTGCCAAAGGGGGCCTAATCTTGTTTATATGATTGCATTTAACAAAAACTTACTTCATGTTAAAGGATGATTAAAGATTAAACTGAGAAAAACAACTGCCTCTTCACTTACTGTTGCGAAAGAACCACGAAAGGTTCGTACAAGAAATTCAACTTTACGTTAGCCGTTATTAGAAAAAGCAATATCATCAAACAAACGTAACACCAAATATGAAAACTACCTATGTATACTAATATTATAAATCTGAAGGGTTTGTTTATTTGGTTGAACGCGTTCTCTGGAACTACTGCTCTGATTTGAAAAATGTCAGTATCAGATAACTCATTTATCGAGGAAGGCTATACGTATATCATTACGCTAAGAACAATGGGAACGAAGCAACAAAGAGGAATGTTTCGAAATCGTTTTTTCTTCTTTTGATAGCTTCCACTGCGTGTTAATTTTAGTCCTATATAGTAACTATTCCACGCAGACAAAGTCGCGGGTAGAAGCTTGTAAAAAAAAAAATAAAAAGACAGCTTCCTGTCAATACATTGAATGTTTGAACCATTTCGGCTTTTAACGTAAAATTATATCGACATCTGGCGGCACTGTCGTCGTAAATCTACTGCCGCCAGGATTTTTATAAACATTTAACGTTCATCTATCAATTGAAGGCGTCCTTCTGATGTCTCGTTTAATTTACTTTAGTTTTTTGTCCGTCACTTTTATTACAAGCTTTCACTCCTACTTTTCTAATGTAAATTTTTAGCTTACTTTTCGTTGAGATTTCGTTTTATCGTTGCTATAACTATCATAATAATAGCTCATACTTTTTATTTTAAGAAATACAAAGTACACGCAACATATAGAATATTAAATGAACGGAGAAGATACAATTTAAATGGATGTTTTGAATGGATGTTAAATTATCACTACAGCTATGTACGTCGAAAGAATCGCAATCCTGAGGTCAATCACAATAGGTTACTACTACTGAGGACTGAGTTACACCGAACTGAGTTACATCGCACTGGGTTGCATCAGACTGAGTTACACCGCACTCAGTTGCACCAGACTGAGTTGCATCGGAATGAGTTCCACCAAATTAAGTAATAACGGACTGAGTTACACATTGGGCCGGAATATAGCAACATAATTCGTGACTTTGCCGTAAATATAGGTGTAGGGATGATGCACCCACGGTCGAAATTTACACACTTATTCGTGATTGAAATACAAACATTTATATAAACACACTTTCATATTTATATAATTGGTAAGATATACAAAAAAATATTTCTAGAGTACCGCAAATCTTCTAAATATGTCAAGGGGAGATAATTACGTCCACGAAACGCCTGTTTATCTTTATCCCTCAAAAACGATCCATTTTACGCCTCAGAAGCTCCATTGATAGGAAATAACGTAATATTATTATTACGGAAAAATCTCGAAAGATGGACTCTACGTATGGTACAAGTTTTTAAGACGACTGGTTCATTACTATTAATAAGTTAGTTATCATTTTATATCTGTTTGGGCATAAATTGGTTGAGGCGTAGTCCAAATTCTTTTTGACATCTTTCACAGGATTCACCTGCTTTATTATGCCGAACCTACGATGGGATATAATTTACATAATAAGGTATTTTGGCACTATCCCTAATGAAGATTTTACATAACTTGTTCCCATAAAAGCGTTTCGGAAAATGTTCTATGTTTTTAAAGAAACTCAACAATCCTCTATTGTATAGATACTGTTGATAAAATTACTTCAAATTGGAATAAACGAAATCCAACACCGCCGTAATTTTATAACTGAATAGATCTTTCTCCCGTTTAAAATTTATAGTAAAATGAAACCAACAATAATTTAAATATTCTATTGAACTGTATATTGATATTAGTTTTATACTAAATGATTTATGTATTTATAAGTATCATCTTACCTTTTAGAAATTCATGTATATATTTTATGTTACTAGTTTGTAATTCTACTATAATACATATTTATATTACTAATTGTAATTTTATTTTCACTTTTTTATCAATGGTAAAAACTATATTGATCATTTATTGTACAATGAATATTGTAAACTGTAGGCGTGAGGAGCGTGAAGTATGGCTAATAGAGACTTATAAAGAATTGGACTCCTTGATGGTATCATTAAACTGTATCATTTTTTATTGATAACAAAATAAAATAAAGAAAATATGTCGAAAAACAGAGGAGAAAATGGTAGATACTTAAATATTTTACCTTCCTTTGTTTGGTTATATCTAGATTAATAAACGATAGATGTTTACCACATTTTTCGAACTCCTTACCTTAAAGATCATATATTTATGAAAAGGATATTTTTTATTTGACAATATATTTTATGACAAAATATGTTTAACAAGAGAGCCAGTAGTAGAAAACATCAATACCATTAACCTTATATGAGATTACATAGGAATGTTACCGTCCATTCAGACTTATAATAAAAATATGTATTAAATAAGTAATTTATTTTTATTGAAATAAACCATTGAATATCTGCAAATATACACACAACTAGTAGAATTTAATAATTTAAATAACAGCACCTCTCAATAGAAAACAAGTTAATTAAAAATCCCATCTTTTACATAACTTTCTCTTTTGAAATTTTCAAAATAGTAGACATTTTCAACGTTGAAATTGGTTACTAAGTATTTTCAATATCCTGAGACGTATAGCGAGATTGAAGCAAGAATTCTCACCGTTTTATATAAAAAGTTAGACCTTTTCCGTGTCGCCGAGAGAATATTATGCAACTGCGTCTTTCTTTCGAATTTTAGCCACTTTCTTATTCATACTAGTGCAGGCTTCATTGCTTGGTGGTAGGTAGCTCTATTATATTATACCTCATGATCTGAGAGAAAAATTGTCTGTGATGATAATATAAATATTAAGAGTTTTGCTAGATTATTAATATAACTGAGTCGTAATGGAATGGAAGCTCATGTTGTTAATGACACCCCTGTGTAGCGGTTCGCAGTCTTTCTTAGCTCAGCAACGCACTAACATACTTTTTACAAATTGACTACATCTTTACATCTCGCGAGACCATTAAAAGGTGATTTTTTTTCTTCTGTTCTGCAGACTCTTGGCCAGCGCCTTGTTCTTGCTTTTGTTTTTTTTTTAATTTGTACGTCAAGAATCGTATCTGTGAGCAACTATTGGGTGTTTTCTGTTTATTTAGTATTATTTTGTATAGTTATTTCTTTATTTTTGTAATTTTATTTACCTATTTACTATTTTAGGACAGATTTTTTAATGATGTTATTGCCTTTAAGGCGGTTTGATTTTGTTCCTTTATGGCCATCTTTAGGTTATAATAACTCATGCTTGCGACACACTAATGTGTCACGAAAAGACGGTTGAGAACCGCTGCTCTAGTGCACCAATTTCTACATCGTTCAAATTATCGCAATAATAACTCATATGTGTAGAATTTCAAGACAGCATTACATTATATCCATTTTGTAACTAAATAATTACAACGAATAAAAACATTTTTGCAAATGCCTAATAGTATACTTGTAGTCCGGTGAAGCTGTTAAGACCTTGCTAGGTCAATAGCGTAGTCAGTTCGAAAAAAAAAAAAAGTATATAATAAATAAGTAGATCATTTAAAACCACACTTATCTAAATTGATTTCAAAGATATCTATCCTCAATATTAAATCATAATTGATACTGGAAATAAAGTGTATATGTTATACGTTTACAAGCTTATACCATTTATATAAGCTGTGAAATTATTAGCTCCCATTTAGACTGAAGGTCAAAGAACATAAAAGTAATCGACTACCATAAAATAGTCTATAAAGTTAATCGATCTATATTACTGAAACTATTATTATCTGTGTATGATTTTTTCTACATTTTGTCAAAAATATATAATGAATACTGATGACCAGTAAATTTTTTTGTCTAAATTTCTGTTTATACTGTATCCGAATTGACTAAAAAACTGCTTGACTGGTTTCGTTGAAATTTTATATTCTGACCTTAATAATTATAAAACTTATATATAACAGATTTACTAGTAATAAAATGTATATTTATCCACAACTTATTTCAATAAAATTTGTATACAGTATTTTTCGTTCTAAACTTTATTCATTGACAAATTATATACCACAACGTTACTCATGAATCACTTTATCCACTAGTGAAAACCGTATGAAAATATTTTCACTACTATTTGAGGTCATCGCGCACAGACAGACAGACGCGGTAGGAGACTTTGTTTTATACTATTGAATGATAATGATTACGAAAAATATAACTATGACATAAAAATAATTAGCTCAGTTATTGACAGATGCTATAAAGCCTATCGACTAGTTCACAAAATATTGACAACTTCAATTATATGACTCATATGTAATCCATTACCAGCACGCAATCAAAACAACATATATACTTAAACGAGTATAAATTACTATTACCTCAAAAGCAACACTAATCCAAAAAGCGTACCAGTAATTAACTATATATATAACGTAATATATTATTTATATAATATAATATAGATATATATATATATATATCTAATATCTTTAAACGAGCAATTCTTGTATATTTTTATATTTGTATATATTCAGGATCTTGGAAACGGCGTCATCCATTTCCGTGAAACTGAGTATGCACGTAGTTTCGGGAACAATAAATCGATCTAGACAGATTTTATTCAAAGAAAATTTTTTTTTCTGAGTTTTCAGTCAATGAAAAAATATAGCTAGAATATAAAGGTAAATTTCGCCAGCGCTGTCAAATCAAAAATAGCTCCGATGGAAATCGATTGCTTCAAAAACCAGTGTAACCCCAGTTCGAATCCGAGTAGAAGAGACATATTTTTCAATATTTTCTTTTTGTAAAAAAAAATATAATTTTATAAGGCAAACCTAACAGTTTATTTTAATTTAAAAAGGTTTTCTAAGAACTGACCTAGGCTCGGTCGCCCACGTACTAATTACCTTTAAACGAACAATTCTTGTATATTTTTATATTTGTATAAATTCAGGATCTCGGAAACGACGTCTTCTATTTCCGTGAAACTTAGTATGTAGGTAGATTCGATCTAGCTAGATTTTATTCATTGAAAAAATGTTTTAACTGAGATTTCAGACAATGAAAAAATATAGCTAGAATATGAAGGTAAATTTCACCGCCGCTGTCAAAACCAAATTAGCTCAGATTTTTTTTTTATGATAATTTTGTAAGGCAAACCTAATTTATTTTAATTAAATAAATAGTTTTAATATTATTAGTATAAGTGAGATTTTCTTTAAATATTTTTTTATTGTGGAAAAATGTTAATTTTATGAGACAAACCTAACAGTTTATTTTAATTTAATAACGTTTTTCAGAAAGCCGAGCTAGGCTCAGTCGCCCAGGTACTATTTTTTTAAATACAAATACATGTGTGTTCATACATTCGTGTGTTCTTATAATTAAAAAAACTCGAAAAGCAGTTTTGGTAAGACCTATTGTTCCACAAATTACTTTTTACCGTACTTCGGGGTCATATCTTTAACTTTTGAAAGTAGTAGGGCCACGCTGAAGCTATTACTGGTTTCGGCACGAATAGGTTGGCTCGCCCGGGATATTAACATCCTCTCACAGAAAACCGGCGTGAAGGAATAGTGCTTGCGTTGTTGCGTTTCGTTTGGTCATTGAGAGCGCCGGAGGCCCATTTCCTGCTCTCCCCTCTCCCAATTCCTCCCCAACTCAGGCAGACAACGCACTTGCGACTCCCCTGGAGTTGCTAGTGTCTATGGACGGCGGTGATTACTTTACATCAGGTGAACCGTCTGTTCGTTTACCTCCCATGATATAAAACAAATCACAAAAAAAAAAAATTTTCCTTAAATCTTTTAGGTCTATAATTGGTTAACGTAGAAATTATATTGATATTTAACGACTGACTATAGAAAATAGAAGAATATAGATTACCAGAATTGATGGAATAACATAACAATACATTTTTGGCCTTTAAAATTGCTAAAATTGCTAATGGGGTGTAACATGTGTGTGTACATGGCGAAAAAGCCCGTCATAGTGACTTGCTTTTGCAAGTCGCGTTTCGGGATCAGCCTATGTATATGCAGTACCGGGTGACTTGCGTCATTATGGCCGGCATGACAGCGGCGACCGGCGATGGATGATCTGTCTCTCGGTGGTCGCCACTGTTTTTGGACTGTACTATGCTTACCATAAGGTATAGTGCAGTCACTATGTCGTGCTTCAATTAAAAAAAAAAAAAAAAACATAAACTGTATACTCTGAAGTAAGGTAACATTTACCCATCACAGCTGATAACAAAGTTTTAGATTTTCTGATTTATATCATCTTATAAAAATAAAGTGTTCCTTCTATACATTCCGTACTATAAAACAGAATTCCAGTATGAATTTACTACTTTAAGTATACGATAACCGTATATTAAGATGCCATAAAATACTCCCAACTTCAAGAACTAAAAACATAATCATGTCTATTTGGCGTCTGCGAAGTGTTTCAAACTCAGCTAAAGCTACCTGCTCGGTGAACATAGATTATTATATATCTACAAAATTAATATCCACTTATTCTTATATGTATTAAAAGTCACGTATATTTACTTAGATCGTATAATATTATAAAGTTAATCTTAACATTATTTTGTTTGAAGCGTTTTTTACATAAAAATATTCACACACTATTATATTATAAACAATATTGCGTCCATAGAGCTTTGAATGTCCTTAAATTTTTAAATATTAATTTCCATACATATAATAAGAATGTAAAGCGAACGTGTCTATACTTTTTCGATCTACGAGAAAAAAAAAATGTCTAGAAATAAGTAATAGAATACATTTCAATCGTTTTTAGAAATGTCTGTCTGTCTATTTGTTAGTTTGAATATGCATCACTGTCAAAGTACTGGGTTCACAATAAAACCGTATCAAGGAAATTATACAGGATATCTTCAGAAATAACTTAGTATTTATCTATCTTTACTAATATTATAAAGAAGTTTGTGACGTTGTGATGTTGTGGCGTTGTAGGCGGTAATCTCAGGAACTACTGGTCCGATTTGAATAATTCTTTCAAAGTTATATAACTCATTCATCGAGAATGGTTATAGGCTATATATCATCACGTTAAGATCAATAGGAGCAGAGCATAGAAGAAAACTATTTCAATATCGGGATGATTTTTCCTTTTGAGAACTGCTGCGTGTTAGTGTATCTATTCCACGCGAACGAAGTCGCGGGCAGAGGCTAGTTCATTATAATCGGTTAACTCTATCAAAAATTATTGTCATATTAATGACGACGCGGCATTCGTACGAGAGAAAAGTAGATAAGTAAATGGACTTAATACAGTTTTTTCCATAAGGTTTCACGCGGACGAAGTCGCGGGCACAGCTAGTAACGATACATATGAATACATATTATGAGTATTGATTAGAAAAATGTTCAGAATGGTAACACTTCTCAACATTATTATTTTGTATTTAATAGTATTTCCATCATTCCATTTCCATTCCACTAAAACAAGTGTTTTAAAAACTAGTATTATAATTTGAGCATAATCGCATGTTAATTTTCTAGACGTGTTTAATCTACACTGATATTATAAAGAGGTAAAGTATGTGAGTTAGTAACGTTGTAGATGGTAATCTCAGGAGCTACTGGTCCCATTAGAACATTCTTTTACTAATAGAAAGCTACGTTATTTGTGAGTGTCATAGGCTACATACTAACGCGAAAATTTAAAAGATTTTTTGAGTAGTCGGATTTACAAATTAAATCAGAGAAAAAACGATCGAATGAAAACGTTACTTACGAACTGTGCCTTAATGATGAGAGATATGTCGTTTGAATTTTAGAGAATCTGGCATATTCATAAATTAAAAAAAAAAAAATAAGAAAAAAGAACTATTCTATTTCTAACATTGACACTAGGTTTTCATTTATACACAACTAGCCTCTGCAAGCGACTTCGTCCGCGCGGAATAGTTACTTTGGGATAACGCTAATACGCAGCGGAAACTCTCAAAAGGAAAAAAATCCCCGATTTTGAAACATTTTTCATTGATGCTCCGCTCCTATTGGTCTTAGCGCGATGGTATATAATCTACAATCTTCCTCGATAAATGAGCTATCTAACACTGAAAGACTCTTCAAATCTGACTAGTACTTCTTGAGATTAGCGCGTTCAAGCAAACAAACTCTTCAGGTTTATAATATGTAGTTAATAAAGATACTGTAGATACACGTTAAAATAAGATTGAACCGCAAATATTGCTTATTTTCTTCAAAAACATTTTCTCATTATGTTAGAGTAGATGATATACACATATATATCACAAAGTAATAATATTTGATTTGCTACACGACATTTCTCGAAACATCTTTATATCAACGATTCTATATATGGGAAGTACATATCGTTTCATTTTTATGGTTTTATTAACACCGCCGCGAATTCCCTTCGTATTTTCAAGGAGCCGCGTACATCAAAGAATAATTCTCTGAAAATAAAAACAATGTACGAACATTCCACCATGTACGATGAGGTTATTATTTCGACGCGTGACTCGAGTAGAGAGCGGAATTTCAGCTGAGAATTTAGAGGTTCTAAGCGATTCGGTGCAGTATAACATCCATTTACTTCCAACATTGTTACGTAGTTATAACGATTTATAACATCTCTTTTACCAGAATGTTAATGCGTGTAATAGAGGAACGTTAATATAAAGAATAAAATGTACTGA
Source organism: Antheraea mylitta (assembly GCA_014332785.1). Lineage (NCBI taxonomy): Eukaryota > Metazoa > Arthropoda > Insecta > Lepidoptera > Saturniidae > Antheraea > Antheraea mylitta. The sequence continues at coordinate 6,343,488 of JACEII010000012.1, forward strand.
AATTTATTATAAAGGGTCTTGCGAAATTACAAGGCTCAGTGGCGTTCTAAGACAGTATCGAAAATCTATCACCAAGTATTTTACAGGTGTATGCCGGCAATATTAGAATCATTAATCTGGGGTTAACATACATTTTATATATCTTTGACCACATCTTCACAATGTAATTATTGTTTAGAGATAATCCATTATAATTACAATTAATAATGTTGAAATATATCTTCATAAATTTAAGACTAAGAATTTGTTTATAAATAGTAAAGGACACTTATTAGGAGCTAATATATAAATGTTAGAAGACGAATTTACGTAACTTTTAAACGAAATACAATGAAAGCTATCAATTTGTATAAAAGTAAATTTTAAGGTCCTACCTTAACGCTACGCTGTTGACTTACCAAGGTCTTAACAGTTTCACCGGACTACTAAGGCGAGCGTTTAAGGCACTCAGCCGATTTAAGTTTAAATGTTATGGGCCTAATGGGTTTTCACATCTTTATCGGACTAACTTCATATTACGCTAGAAGAACGCCATGCCGTAGGATGGAGAGAACTCATTGTCCGGGATATTGTTCCACACATTTACGGTACGGCAAAGATACGACGTTGCGAACTTTTTAGTTCGTGCCCAGATAGAATTTAAACTGTGGCTCCGAATCACAGCCCGCGTGATTCGTTTATGGAAAGGGTTACATTTATTAAAATGAATACACCTATTTTATAATCAAGTTTCGAATGACTTTATGAGCATACATTCAAATAACAAACCATGCAAACCAAAATAGTGGACAGTACACAAAGAACAACAAGGAAGAATACATACGCAGAAAAATATTATCCTAACACATGACCATTTTGTTAAATAATATTAGAAGGAAAGACGATATTCCAATTAAGTAATAAGATTACATCAGAACATCCGTTTATGTAAACATTGTTATTGAAATGTCAGGAGTAATGATGTTAAAGGTAAAAATAATATAAAAACAAGTACAAGATAGGTAATAACAGCCAAAGATTGGGTCGACTACATTGAGAACATTCTGGTTGTAAACAAACGTAAAGGAAACATTCACTAAATATTATCAATAATTTAAAAGCCAAAAGCGTAACCTTTTATAGTGCAATATTTTTGTTGTCATTATTTAAGCCGTATGAATTGATGAGTAAATAATTTGGTTTTTACAATATTTGACTTTTGACCCAACCTTCGATCTTCAGTCAAAGGAGAGACACAACAAAACAAGAATCGATTGAAAACAGTCTCAAAGTTTATAAGTCATGTAACCAACATTGTAAGTAAAACTTCACAAGTAAATTGAAAGCGACTTAAGTTTTAGATTTTATCTAATTTCCAACTATGCTCCGCGGTTTTACTAGCGTTTAATTTTTCCTACTCGATCGTCACATCATTACTTCGATTAGCGTACTGTTGGGCCTTAAATTTATGTGATAATTGTTCCACTCCTGATAAAGCTTGAGCTTGATATTAATCGATTTATAACCTCCAACAGTTAATATAGTGTAAAATATTATTGTAGGTGGTAGAGCCACGCTGAAGCTACTACTGGCTCGTTCGGGGTAGTACCACCCTCTCACAGAAAACCGACATAAAGTAACAGTGTTGCTTTTCGTTCGTACAGTGAGAGCGCCGGAGGCACACATCCCCTCCATCTTTTCCTCCTCCTTCCCCCTCCCCCAAACACAGGCTGGCAACGCACTTGCAACTCCCTTGCTGTTGCATTGTGTAACATCAGGTGACCCGCCGTTTCGTTTACCTCCCTATGATATTTGAAAAAAAAGAAATTCTTAATTTCTTCCAATTAATTCCATAGACTTTTGTCTTCAAACAATGTCATAAGCTCTATAATCTTAGTACGTAAGTTGCCAATTTTGCCTTAATCCCTAGTTTCAGGAAGTAACATTTTAATTGCCACTTTTCTTTGAATGTGTTTTTCTAATTTCCAACAAAATATAAACAATAAATATATACCGCTTTAATAAACGATCTTAAAGGGAATTACGTTCTACCTTCTTTGAATTTCGACTAAGATCGAGAAATCTAAAGTATACCTGTGTACATTCAAATTGTAACCCGTGTGGATCCCCTTAACAGAAACAAGTAAACAGTCTCGGTAAACCGCAAAGCCTTGTTGTCTAAACAAACAATATTGAACTATTGGCGAACAAACGAAGCTTTGCAAACGGAAAATGTTTTCTATTTTTCTAATCCAACGAGATGAGACCAACAAGGAGCAATGTTGTTATGATTAAATTAGTTATAATAATAGTTATATTAAAAATTACCTACCTTTCCCAGCTGGCCATTTCTAATGCATATTATAGCCCATTTAAGATTAACGTATACTATATATTTATAAACAGATCTAATAGAAAGAAAACTGATGATGTATACAAAAATAAAATTTGTCTGTGTTTTTATTTAGTAGTTAGAGTCAGAAAAGTCTTTACTCCAGTGAATAATCTATACTAATATTATAAAGAGATAAAGTTTGTGATGTTGTGATGTTGTAGGGGGTAATCTCAGGAACCGCTGGTCCAATTTGAAAAATTATTTCTGTGTTATATAGTTTATTTATCGAGAATAGTTATAAGCTATATATCATCACGCTAAAACCAGTAAATTACATTTACGCAGGCCGGCATGACAACGGCGTCCGCCGAGGGATGGCGTGTCTCTCGGTGGTCGCTCTTGTTTTTGGATTGTACTGTGCTCACCACCAGGCACATTGCAGTCACTTTACTGTGCTACAACAAAAAAAAGAGCGGAGCACCAATGAAGAATGTTTCAAAATCGGGGTTTCCTTGAGAGCTTCCGCTGCGTGTTAGCGTTAACCCAAAGTAACTATTACATGCGAACGAAGTCGTGGGCTGAGGCTAGTCTTAAATATTGCAGCATAAATAGATAATAGACAAAAAAAAAACATGGCAACTTGTTTTCCTATAAAATGATTTGTGAACAATGAATAAAACTTAATAGAAATATATGTTCGCAAAACAATATTCATAATAGAAGAACCGAAAGAATCTCAACGCTATGTGATTTGTGACAAATGGTTTGAAAACACACCTTTGTGTCACTGACCACAATAAATCACCGCCTTTAACGATTTAAGTTGACAGTTTCACTACCTTTGCTTTACACAAAAATAAATCCGTCTTATCTCGTGGAAATATTGTTTTTGTCTAAGATATTCTTCGTGACAACGGAGCTTTTTCATTAATCGTTTGAATATGGCCGATTATGGCCGATTATAGATAGCACAGACTCTGGTATTGATTTTAAGTCTTACATTATGAGACAATATTACACTACAGTTTGAATGTGGGACTTATTCACTATTTAATTCCAGTTTAAAGTACTATATATTATTATATATATAAATTTCTTCTGTACGCGTGCATGTCACTAACTCCTCCTAAACGGCTGAACCGGTTTTTATGAAACTTTGTCTGCGCGTTCCAGTAAATCCGAGAATGATTTAGATTCACTACTGGACCAAATAGATGCCGCTGTGGTTGGATTTTAGGTTTTTTTTTTATTATCAAGGCAGAAAAACGTTCGCCGGACCCACTAGTAGGAATATATAAAAGGCTATCAGAATTGATTCTTGTGAAAATGTTTTTTTTTTTGTTTATTAATTGTCATATATGTAGTTTCAAGACGTAGAACATAGAGCCTGGACGATTTAGTATACAAATATAAATCTAAAATACTATATGGATTCCAAAACTTCAAACGTGTAATTTTTTTAACTTTATTAATGGCAATCAGTCTTTCCGATTATTACTGCCAATGTCACGTAGTCAATAAAATTGTGTCGTACGATCATTTCAATATTAAGCGTCGTGTGAATGATTATTCTAACAAGATGGTGGATCCCTTTTTAGAACCTTCCGAGGAGTTTTTGTGGCATCTCAAAATTTCATGTTCCGTGGTATTATTTTCCATTCACGCACAATAATCTAACTATATTACGTAAAACACCACAAAATTTACAAAATATAGAATAACACAAGATTATGATGAAAATATAAAATCCACTACATGACAGACTAAAATCCCGCCAAAAACTCTACGTGTAAAATCATTTGTTAAATATAAATCATATGCAAAAGCTAGAAAAATCATAGATAATAAAAGAAGCAAGCGGACAGGAAACACAATGGCGGTAACAAGTTTGTTGATCTAGTACGATTGACAATCATTGAGACCTTTCCTTATAAAAACAAAAATATAAAAACGTTTCTAGGTGCAGAATGGACAACAAATACCAATACCGCAGACCGCTACACAGTGGTTCAGGGTTAGGAAAATTAAGATAAAATTATTTTTTTATAAGATTCCATAAATTTGGAAATTTTCGATGAGAAAAAATTTAGTTTTTATTTGTGTCTTAAAAATAAAGTTTTGATATTTTTCTAGAAAAATGATTAGCTAAACAGTAAATAGTTTGTATAATATTATAGGTTTGCGTATTTAGAATATCAAATAGATAGGTACATCCAGGTATCAAATAGATACCTGGCTCCTGCCACGGCATCGAAGTGTCATTCTCAAAGAAACTGCATTTACATGTGGTAACTTTAATCTGGTTAAAGATCACTGCTCTGATAGGTTTTGTTTAAAGACAACTGACAGCAGACAACTTAAGAAAATATGGTAAGCTATGGTTTCATCATGATACTTTCCGTCACCGAAAGTTTCGATTTATTCGCAAGATTTGAACTTATGTCCATCAACGCAGTGTACTACTAAGCTAATCACTGAGACACCATCACTTCAAAAATATTTTATTTAATGTTTACATACAAAGGACACGTTACTTTAAAGTATATATAATACATATATGAGATATATCATCTATACTGATATTATAAAGAGGTAAACTTTGTAAGTTTGTGACGTGAGTTTGTGGGGTTGTTGAGAGTAATCTCAGGAACTGCTGGTCCGATTTGAAAAAATGTTTCAGTGTTATATAACTCATTTGTCAAGGAAGGTTATAGGTTATATATCATCACGCTAATACCAATAGAAGCCGAGCACCAATACAAAATGTTTCAAAATCGTGATATTTGTCCTCTTCAGAGCTTCCGCTGCGTGCAGTAACTATTCTACGCGGATGAAGTCGCGGGCAGGGGCTAGTATTGTATAAAAATAAAAATCAATTGTCGAATGTGTGTACGAAAATGTTCAAAACAATCTCACCTATCTGGAAAAATAAATAATTGAAAAGAAATAAAATTTAAATAATTGAAAAGTAAAAAATGTGGGTTACAAAAAATAACTGTGTAATTGCGACAGAAAGCAGTACAGAGATCTTCAAAAATATTAGCATAATTGAATGATTGACGTCCAGTTGTTACCGTTTTTTTTAATACATGACCGTATTGTGAAAGGAATATTCATTCCCATCTTTACACTAAATTTAAAACGTAAGAGAAATATTTTTCTTCACTACGAAATCATCATAAAAACAATATCGGATTTAGCTACACAACCCTTCCTAAGGGCTTAATACATTTAAACGTTGAAAAGTCACCCAGATTTCATTTCACCAAGCCTACCTTAGAGACCTCTCTAAGTGCAAGGTAAACTCCAGAGTCGAGTTAATCTTTCGCTTTATCTGAAGTTTATCTGCACTTAACTGGAGATATCGTTGAAATGCTTTCATCCCTTTCGCAGCGTAATCCTCTTTATTGGCAAGAGTGTTAGAAGTGTCAACCGGATTAATTGCAATGAGGCCGCCGGTTTATATCCTCACGTTTCTGCACCTATCTGGGACTGTTATTTGACTAAATTTCCATTATTTCTCAAAAAATAATTGTACAATATTAAAACATTCTAACTAAAGCAAAACAATAGGATAATTCCCTAATATTTCGATTAAATAATTCTAAATGAAAAGAGCGGGAAAACTTTTGATGTGAATCGTCTAAAACCGCAAGTTAGACCAACTGTTGGCGTGGCAACGCGTCGCCATGCTATATTTGAATTGTCGTATTTCATGAATATAATTTTTTAATAAATTAATTCAACTATTTCAGTAACAAAATCTTTATGTTTAATTTTGATTATAACATGTTTATTTCCTGTCGGAAACTATACTTTTATGGATATTACCTAAACAAAATAATTTCGATAGTTCACATCAACCAAGTGGAACAACGGCTTACATTTTTTTTTTATTATTATAGCACGCCAAAATGACAACACTGTAATTGATGATGAGCAGAGTGTAATCTTAATACAACGGTGACCGCCTAGAAATCAATCGACAGACGTCACTGTCATTCTGTATGGTCCATGATATGGTATAGTTTATATGATCCAAGATGGTAAACAATAGACCTAGACTGACTCTCAAATGTAGTTGCCGGAACACAGTCATTTGTACTCAGCGACAAATTTTATATTCGAGGTTTGTAGCTACTCAGATGGGATTAGAAAAAAACCCTACTATTATGTTATAGTTTATTTTTCTATATTTTCCTCTTCCGAAAGCCTCGACTCATTCGCAAAGATTCGAACCTACGTCAAACAATACTTTCCCGAACACTGTAACTACTGAGCCTTCATCGCTTTACAACCTAAAAGTATTCATTTTATTGATGTGGAACATTTATAGGGGCGGCTAAACTTGATTACTGGCTTAGCGACGTGGCGACGCAAAACACGAACTTTGCACTATTAACGAACTACGCGTAAACATTTGCAACCCTGTCTGTATATATAAGATTCAAATTGTTTTGTCGGCCTCTCGTTACACTAGTGTTACGCGGCACGCGCCGATGAACTAGCGCCCTTTAATAAATGCCGCCAAACACACTGCGCCTGCACCTAGTTGAATTTTTGTATTTTAAAATCATTATTTATGTAATAAATAAACAGTAATTACTTTATAGAACATACAACGTGATAAATTGTCGAAAAATCACGTGATATAGCGTTCAGATATGTCATCTCCATACATTTTTCCGTTTTCTAGTTGCGTTAGTGATTGCCGATAAGCAACTTGGGTAGGCCCCCTATTCTTTTAGGCATATAACTTATACAAAACAATGTCGATGTAGTCCGGTGAAGCTATTAAGACCTTGCTAGGTCAACAGCGTAGACAGTTCGAGAAAAAAAAACAATGTCGATCTTTCACATCCATTCATTATTCACTGATTGCGTTTAAATGATTTGCGTAATACACATTTACTGCGAATTTAATTCAGTGTTAATTATAATTTAAGTACTATAATAACCATTTTAATTATATTTTGGAATGAAGTTCCTTACGGCAGGCTTGGAGGAGATAGGGATTTTGCTGCGCAACCGAACTGAAATAAATGTGATAGTAAAACCGTAACGAAAAGTGCGTGGAATAAAACCGTTAAATAAGACGTGCGCAGGCGCGATATTCGTATACACAAGCGAGTAGTGTATAATACCTTTCTCTTTCTCTTTTTTTGTAATTATTTCTATTTCTATGTAATTTTATGTTGTCAAACAAAAATAAAGAGACATATTTTGGTATTTTAATTGATAATTTGAATTACGATTACATAAAATTGAGTACGATTTTTTTTTTTGCAAATTGTGTCGATTCTACATTAGCCGAAGGAACTTCGTTCCTACCTTGTGTCCCACGACACCACATTCTTTTTTTCTTCTTATTATACACTCTGATAAGAGGTTAACTGAACTGCGTACTAACAACAATTAATTCCAGTTAAAACGATACAATTGTACAATATTCAGAGATAAAATAAAATTAAATAATATTATTCAACAGCACAGTGTTAAATTAATTCAGTTGCAGAATAAGCTTATTAATTAATCGTTTTGCCAGCGAGAGGCGACCTGTCACCGCAGGTGTGAACATTACCAAGCAATCGGCGTCCGGGTCAGACGTCGAGTGTTGTTACGTGGCGAGACGCAATAAACACCGGTCACAAGTTAAGAGCTATAACCGTTTAGCACATTTTAATTTATTTAATCTTGTGACCTAAATTTTCTCTTTATTGACATCTATACTATTACTAATAATCTATATATCTTCTTACCCTTATCCCACTTAAGTAACAAAATGTAGTTTTATTTCACTCTTCCCTGTTAGATGTCATCTCAGGAGTCACACTTCTATACACATATTATTTTTCATACAATCCATCCATACCTTTTCCGTCTTTTCTTACTCTTATATCCGTCCAACTTCATACTGAAAACTTTTCTAATTACATGATTTTCATCTCTTCCTATAATACGCCCGTACCATGCCAACCTATTACTCCTCAAATTTTCCTTTACGAAAAATAGCATCTATTTTATATTTCTTATGACACACTCATTTTTAATATTATCCGTTCTAATTACACTAAACAACTTAGCATTCGCATTTCTGCCACATGTAATCTTTGCTCATCTATCTTCTACACTACTTATTTTTTGGATTCGTTTGACCTCTTGCCAATTTTCTATGGCCCCATGAAGCGGGTAGGAATCTGTTAGTATTGCTGCTTCTAATATCATAAAACAAAATCAATGTTTGCTTTTGTGTTTTTCCTTTGTTTATTTAAATTACGTAAAGAATTCTGATATAAATCAATGTATTATAATCAAATGGTAATAATACCTTTCAAGGATTTATATCACTCGTAATATAAATATATCACACGTTTAAACCTTTTTTATATTATGGCGGACAAACGAATACGTGAGTTACCTAATGGCAACTGGTCACCGTAGTCCATAGATACTAGCAATACCAGGGAATTCGCAAGTGCGTTGCCGGCTTTTTAGATAAGTGTGCCTTACGACGAATATTCCAATAATGGACTGCAGAGTTGTATATCTAAAGCATCATCCCATTAACATGTATCTTGGGGATTTAAATTAGATTGAAATTGCCTGAAATTATATAATAATCAGATAAAAACAAAAATATAAATGAAATTAGTAAGTATAACATTAAATAATTTAAAGTAATTGTCACGCGCTATTCTTTCAACTTGGACCATAAATTGATGTATTGTTTGTTGAATGAAAATAATTTATTATATTTCGCTCGAATTTGTCTACCTGTCAGTTAGTTCAACCTTTAAGAATTCTTGAATTATAATCACTTCTAATATATTTTCATTTATCGTTTTAGAACGAAACTATACTTTATTTTAAATATTTTTCGAACCCAACTGAAAAGTTTGAGCGTGACTCAGTTGTATTAAGCACTACATTACTGAAAATAATAGCTATGTCTAGACAAAATATTTATGAGTTTAAAATTACTTTTCAAATTCGACATGCACAGAGTTTTGACTATTATTATATGCACCATGTGGAGTCCGGGCAGTGAAACGTCCTAAGAATGTGGTTAATATTATGACGATGAAGAATATGGTTGACATAACAATTGAGGTGATTTTTTTTTTTCGAACTGACTACACTATTGGCCTTACTAGACCTTCACAGCTTCACCGGACTACAAATGAGGTGATTAGTCTTAGACCTCATTTGTCACTACGACACAAATATTTGTAGACTTCGTTTATATTCAAGTGAATGTTTGCGTATTTTGGCACTCTATCTGAAAGTTTAGACAGTAGCAATATTTATGCAGGACATTCTGCACTCGATTCTAAATCAATTGATAAAATAAGTTCTTAATATTTGACTTAATTATTTAGAAAAATACAAAAATTATAGGCAATTTTCTACGCATCTATGTTAAAACACAGTGTCACTAACCGTCGGGTACTTAACTTTCACTTAAAGATGAACCTGGGAACAGCATAAACAAAACAAAAGAGTTTATTGTCCGTTTTATTATCGAAGGTTATTAACTCCGTGTCGCCCATTGTAACTTCTGACACAGGTCATTGCACTTAGATTTATTATTTTATTTAGACGTTTGTAGCTCACTTTTGAAAGTCTTATAACAATCGTTAACGTAGGTTTTCTTGGTTGTTTATTAGTATTTGTTTTAATACTATTATTTTATATGTTAAATGTGACCATGAAGTATCATATATTAGAATATTGCAAGTGTCTAACCTCTCACCTTGTATATTATTACGCTTTTTCATAGAGGCTAAACATAAATGGCAAGATTCAACAGAGATGACATAAAAACATTGGATTATTACAGAAGTATTGGAGTGTAAGGGGTGTCGAGTAACATCTTAACACTTGAGACACCCGAGCCAACCTCACCTGCACGTGGTGCACTCTGCTGAATAACGAACGAGGCAATGGCGATAGCGGGGTGGTAAGGTTATACAGCCCGACTGGGTCGCAACCACCATGTATATGGCGAAAAAGCCCGTCATAGTGACTCGCTTCTGCGCGTCGCGTTTCGGGATCAGCCTGTACATATCCTATACCGGGTGACTTTCGTCATTATGGCTGTCATGACTGCGGCGACCGGCGATGATAATCTGTCTCTCGGTAGTTGCCGATGTTTTTGGATTGTGTTATGCTTAACATCAGGCATAGTGCAGACTCTATGTCATGCTTCAATAAAAAAAATATATATTGCTAACAAAATTTCAATTGAAATATAAAAGAAACAGTCCACAATTAATTGAAGTAAAATACGGAATTCCTATGAAACGATGAAACTATTTTCTACCACCTAGTGTTTACAAAGTAATCTATACAATCTACGAACATCTCTCTTGTTGTTAGTAAAATAATATAGAGATATGCAACGCCGAATAATTAAAAAAGCATAGTCTTTTAAATCAACAAAATAGGTTACATTATAAGTCCACTTAATTAACTCGCTACTAATGGTAATATTTGTACGGAATCTTCAATGTTGCTAGTAAATAAATAATTTAAGACCCTTACAGTCGTCTAATTGCCTGAGTAAATTATTACTTTCTCTCAAAGCTAGGTCTCCGGCTGGGCTTAATTGGTGTTTCATTATAAGCGGGAATAATTTATTAAGTACTTTCTTCGTAAACCAAATGAAATTCGAGGATCCTTTATATATATTTATCTATATCTATCAGTGAAGGTGAATATAATCCTGTAGACTATCAAAAATAAGTATAATTATAATGAAAAAAACAGCTTATAAATATTTGACATCAACTAAAAAATAACCAGATTTGAGAGTCCAGTTAAAGGATTTAAAGTGTAGAATCTCTATATAATAATCATTACATAGAATAAAACAAAGTTCTCTGCCGCATCTGTCTGTCTGTCTGTTCGCAAAAAACTCAAAAACTATTAAACGAATTTTCGCGTTATCTTTTTTCGCAAGTCTAACCTAACTTAACCAAAGCGAGATAAAAGAGCAAAATGTCGAACGTTCAGCGAGCGCGGTGCATTAAATACGAAAGTAATCAACCTTTTTTAAAGCAAGGATTCAATACGTATTTAACTTTTTGTAATAACGCCGACAGAGTCGATGTATAATTATAACAACATGAATTGTAACGTGAATGATAAGAACTTTTATTAATTTTAATCAAGTTTAATATTAACGAAATAATCATAATTTTTGCTTACAAACCATAATCTATACCGATGTTATGAACGTGAAATCTGTCTGTTACCAAATGGTAATTAAACTGTTAAAAATCATAATATATGACGAATATAGACAGCAATATTTAGAAGTCTGTTATAAAATTTGTGCTTATACAGCCATAACAAACATTTAAGAAATTGTTCTTTAGTATATCGACTTCCAATTGAACTTCATTTTAAAAGAAAATAATGGCATCAAAAACAATACTTGTAAAAAAGAAACAAGTCTCGCAACTCAGTCCTCCTACCGTAAAAAGTTTTGAGATCCAAGTCGGTTACTTTATTAAGGTCCAAACTTAAGGGACCTTCTATTATTAAGTTATTACGTAATTAGATAACCTAACAATATCTTATAGTGACCATATCAATATTAAAAATCTTTTTCTAAATAAATTAGATTGAGACTGCCGTGCCCCCAGGTGACAATTTCAACAAGTTTCGACCAATAAAATGGCGCTTTTATTCTATCACGAGAGGGTTTTAATGTAATTACTATTTTAATAAAATCATAACTTTGCGATAACAGTGTTATAATTCCGCAACATTTTAATGAATCGAATTCAACGTCATTAAGAAATTTAAAGAAAGAATTAGTAAGTAATGCCTTCTTGTGCCAAGAAACTAGTGTCCCTCGGGTTTCCTACGTGCTCGGGTCTATTAAACGTGTTGCAGATACAGTAGTTCTGTGTTAATGAAACTGCCAGGTTTAACAGTATAATTCAGTAATTCCTATTCGCAGTAGCATCTCAAGTATAATTTATACTCAGTTTGGATATTAGATAGCGTAGAACAAGAATACTAAATTTAACTTCTATTATATATTAACTATATATTAAAAAGGTAAATCTAACATGTCTGTACTTTTAGATTTTTGAGTAAAATATTGTTGCATATGTCTTGAAATAAGTGATAAAATGAATTTCAGGGCGCGTTCCAGTAGAAGCTCACAACGCCCTTTTCGCCGTTTTTTTTTTTTTCGAAATGACTACGCTATTGACCCAGCAAGGTCTTAACAGCTTCACCGGACTACTAAGGCGAGCGCTTAAGGCACTCAGCCGATTTTATTTTGGCAACCAGCTCAAGGGTGCACGGCACACCTCGGCTTGGCTGTTGCCTGTTGCATGCAAAATCGCGACCTATCTTAGCTAACCTAGCTAATTATTCATATATGTATGAATTGTTGAAACGTATATGTATACCAAGCATACACGCCTCAACAAATCCTCCATATATTTATTATCGGAAAATTAAGAGTTTTTCAGTTCGATAAGGGAAAAAAAGTAAACCCTTCCACTTTCATGTGTAAGCGTGTACGTGTGTGGGGGTAATCGTGTAGTGTTGTAGCGGTGATGTATATTTGTGCGTCACCGTATCGCGCAAGCAACGCACTCGAGGGCTCCCTACCGAGGGATTGAACCTAGGCTTGAGCCGCTGCCGTGGGAGGCCTAATCGGGTATACCCTTTTCGCCGTCCCACTAGACAACCGCGAGCGTTGCGGTCGTGGCGAAAACATCATTGATGACGTCATAACATAGCTCACGCGAAGCTCACGACGCCCCATGTCTAGAGGTGGGTCGACGTGAGCGTTGACAAAATTGGCGGGATTCTCAATAAAGACGGGGACCGTGAAAATGTCATTACTTGATACGGTATAGGATATTTATATTAAATAACAAATTGTATTGAAATACGTAAATAAAATATGAAATGAAATATGTTAATAAAGTTTTGATAATTTTACTTCTTTTGAAAAATGTTGTGAATTCTAAAATCCAATGTAGAAATTTATTTATAATCATTTCATGGTAATTTAATATTTTTCATTTAACCAATAAGGTCATTTTTATGTTTTTATGATAATTAAAATTAAAAAAAAAATTATACATTGTTTCTTTAATATACTTAAATGAATTTAATAATTATATGAATTTACTATTAAGACTTACAAAGTGTAACTTAACCTCTCATAACTTTTGTTTTATTTTTTCTAGATCGCCATTTTTATTATTTATCTGAACGCTCAAAACGCTCACAAATGCGGTCCACTAGCGCTTACGATCGTAACGCTTGAGAGCTAGTGGAACGGGAAAACTCGCGGTCGTGAGCGTGAGCGATGTGAGCTTCTACTGGAACGCAGTCTCAATCATTTTTAGAAATGTATGTCTGCCTATCCGTCTGATGTTTGTTTGAACACGCAATACTATTAAAGTACTACGTTCACATAAAACCTTTTTTTTTTACTGATGGATTCAAGAATGGTTTACATTCACTATCGGACCCGGTAGCTGTTTGAATTTTAGGTTTTTTTTTTATTATAAAGGCAGGACAACGTCCGTCGGACCCACTACTATAAAAGGCAACATCCTGCCTGACTTATCAACAGCCATTCCGAAGTACTGACTAAGAACAAGAATTTGAAGTTTGGGAATTACGATGCAGACTCCATTTGAGAAAAGATTTCTTGAATTTTGCCGCTTATTATCAAAGTATCTCTAAAAATCAGGATAACTTCAAAATTTGATCAGGGCGGTACGCTCTGAGTGGATCTTTCTGCGATTGAGATATATTCATTTATTGCAAGAATATTTTACTCATCAATTTTAAATCGCTGTTAAAACACGTCAAAATTGCACATAAAAGCTTGTCCTGGTTGTTAACTGTACGGATTATTCACCCGCGTAAATCAAGATTTGACGTACATATATTTCAGAAACAATACATTTTTCTGGATGATGCTCTTTTTTTCTGTGCCCCTGAAAATGTGCATAGAAAATTCTATGATGATTGGTTGAGTAAATAAAATACGAAATCGTAACAAAAAAACAATACCTCATACGCATTTATAACATTAAATAAGGAAGGGATTAGACATGATCAAAAGTAAATAATCATTTGAGGTTAGGAAACGGGAACACTCAATTTGCGGTTATTCATCCCTGTTATGTAATTAATCAGGTGTTTGACACGTTAATAATCGACCGCGCTGAATCCGTGGCAACTGATTTAAGCAATTAATTACCTGTACTATTATTTCGTACATAATAAAGTAAATATAATATTCATGCCCTAGTACCGTTCATAAAAAAATTGATACCTAATCGCTTAGGTACCTTTGAAGAATAATTGATATGATATTTTTTATTTTATGAATTACTAACTTCTGCACGCGACTACGTCCGTGTGGAGTATGTAATTACTTTGAGCTAACCCTCATACGCAATTTTGAAACATTATTCGTTGGTGCTCCAAACCTATAAGTCTTAACGTGATGATATATAGCTTATAACCTTCCCCGATAAGTGCTATATAACACTGAAAGAATTTTCCAATCAGACCAGTAGTTCCTGAGATTACCACCTTCAAAATCACAAACTTTACCTCTTAATAATATGATTATTAATTATAGAATAGAGAAATAACTTGCCTAATAAAAAAACCACCTGTCGCCATTTCTTTTTAAACTAGATATGGCATTTAAAATATATATATGTAATTAACAAAATACTGTAAAATATTAGTCAAAATTCACTGCTTACAATGCTCTTGTTATTCCCACAATTATGTTCACACATTTTTTTTTCTCGATCTGACTACACTATTGACCTGGCAAGGTCTTTACAGCTTCACCGGACTACCAATGTTCACACATATTCGGCTTAACTCAAGCAAATAAATGTATAAGGTTGTTCCACTTTTATTTTCCAAATGACCGTCCAACTTTTAGTGGTCCCAAGTAAAATCATATTTGATATACCGATGCTATATAATTTTTCCAAGTGACAACTATATTTTACCTATAATAATTGATTCAGAGACTATACTTTGTAATATAATGTACTTTGATTATATATATATATTCAAAGTAGTGTACGTTGTAACGTTATGAAGCCAAGTAGCTCCATCTACAAGTTTACGATGTGAACCTAAAGTAGTTTTTCGTCCTGAAATTTACTCTCTTTATAATGTTCATGTAAAACGCATAGATGGCGTTATAATAAATAAAACTAAAATGACCTTATAATTTTATTCTAATTTTTCATTGAACATTTGAAACATAAATATTTTGTAATAGTTATGTATCTAATTTATTTCTTCATAGATATTGATGTCATCGTTCACAGAAATATATTATATTCAGCACGTTCAGGTTTGTTTATTAACATTTAAAGGTTTACTATACTTCTTTATTTTATAATTTCTATGGTACCTACTTTTCCCCGAAAGTGTCTACATTCATAATGATAAGAAAACAATAACAAGTAAATAAATGACCGGCTTTGAACGCCGTTTATTTAAAAAGAGCATTGTTTAGCTAATGCTTACTAATTAGATGGTTAAGTGCGAAAAAAATTCAGTTTTGATGTTCCGTATAAATTATATATAGAATATATGTAACATAACATTGGGCTCAAATTAATAATACAAAATACCGGTATCTTATATAAAAGTTAAGTATATTATTGGATTTTATCAGTACAAGACTTATTTGTGTAACAGTCGGATGGTAATAGTGTTAGGCACAAACCATTTGATTTTTTTTTACTTATATAACCCGAACAGCAAACTATTTTAAATATGTCATTAAAATAACTGTAACAAGTTACAACTTTATAAATAATGCAATTCGCAATGAAACTCTTTTCAATTTTTGATCAAATGTCGAGTGTCGAATATTGAACGTTTCCATAAAACTTTATACTTTTTTACAGCTAAGTCTTTAAATTAGAATGCTTATTAATAATGAAACCATGTGATTTAAAGACGTATACAATTTAGAGTATTAGATACTGACTAAAATAACAAAATAAAAATTATATCTAGTAGTAGCCGTAGTAAACACTTTGCAATGAATTAATCATTTTTTAAATCATAAATGCTAACACGGAGGAGGAAGTTAAATAAAATAAACTGCAGATCGATACGTTTGTACAACATTTAATCATGATCAGTTGACCAGTTAAGCGTAACAGACAAATAAATTCCGATTCACATATATAATATTAGTTAGGTTCTGTTTAAGCTTACCTAACTGCAAATCACAGCTCGCAGTTTATAAATATGAGCATATTATTTTTGATAACAGTTATATTATCTATACATACAATAAAAGAGCAACGGAACGAAGTTTATACATCAAATCTTTTAAAGAAATATAATTCTTATTTTTAAGAAAACATAAGAGAGAAGACATTTATGCTACAATTACTAAGCATATTTTGAAGAAACTGGGTACTAATTTAAAATCTGATTTAATACACAACACAATTCTGTGATTAATTCCATTAATCATTAATTTTACGCCGACGTACTACGTAGTCATGGGCACTATCCATATAGTCGTTTCTTTTGAAGAAATAAAATAAACTAAGCAACATCATATCCACGAGTCGGATGTGACTGCTTCAGATAAGGTCTGCGAATTTTTTTAAACCTACGCACAATTAATTATATATGATTATTGAAAATACGTATTAATATCAACAGTTGTATCCTATATTAATAGTAATAAACAAAATTTTCGAACAGGTATAGGTACTGTGATAATTTATTGATATACTTTCATCATCCTAAAGTTTGCCCAGGATTTCTCTAATGGCATTTTCATTCTTTTACTAAAGTCTTGCTTTGTTCTTTCCTTTAAGTATATGAAAAGTACCAGGTATGATCAAGAAGTATTTTGCAGTGTACCTACAGCATCATAAAGGACTGTGAATTTTTAGCACGATTGTGCGAGCCAAGCAAACGTAAATTCTTGATTCGCATCGTATTTAGTAAGTTGGTTAATTGCAGTTGGTCAATCTGCGTCGTCTGTTCGTACATTTCTTAAGTAAAATTATAACATACGTGAGCCAAGCAAACGCGAATGCGGGCCGCGCATATAGCAGTTGCTCAATCTGTGTCGTTTCTTCGTATAACTCTTAAGTAAAATGATTACATGCGTGAGCCAAGCAAACGAGGATGCGGCCACGCATATAGCAATTACTCAATCCGCGTCGTTTGTTTATACACATTTTAAGCAATATTACGCACATCTTAAGCAACATCATTCGATAAGATTGAATTATTTTTAAATCCGCCTGTACCCTAAAATTCGTAAGCTAACACAAAACAGTTTAAACATTGAAGTATAAACTATAACTATGAATGTAGTCATCGCTTAGACGGTAGAGTACGTACAAAACCATAACAAGCGAACGGGAAGGAAAGCAAAACAAGAGCCCGCAACGGAAACAATCAGTTGATCAACGTTTACCATTCCGACAACATTAGACTCTAGATAAAACATATATTTAATTGAAAGTAAATCTTAGATATTACTATTAGGTTTCTATATAAAATGTTTAGTGAGCATAATTGATTATAGAATGTGATATTAATCATAAGAAATGTTCCGTTATAATTTCTTTGTGGTGTTCGCTTCCTTTTATATTGTATACAGTATACAGGTGAGTTGTTCTAATAATTCCACATTTTTATTTAAACTTCCGCTATTTTGCATGAACAATTTTAAGAGTATCGTGTATTAAAAAGTAAATTGAAATCGCTAAAAATGTACTTAACAAACCTATACTATCTATACTAATATTATAAAGCTGGAGGGTCTATTTCTTTGGTTGAACGCGCGAATATCCGGAACTACTGGTCCGATTTGAAATATTCTTTCAGTGTTACATAGCCCATTTATCGAGGCCCATTTATATATACATTATCACGCTGAGATCAATAGAAGCAGAGCACCAATGAAGAATGTTTCAAAATTGTTATTTTCCTTTTGGGATCTTACGCTGCGCGTTAGTGTTAGCCCAAAGTAATTATTCCACGTGGATGAAGTTGCGGACAGAAACTAGTATTTCAATAAATATTGTCGTACAATGTCTCGTTTAAAATTTAAAAAGATTCCATACAAATCGAGACCGCTACGTAGGGAGACAACCATGCGAACCACACAGCTTGGTGCCTCGCTGACAAAGGATATTCACTGTTTGATTCTCGTTGGAAAATCAGTCCGCCCTCAGCTTTTTTTTGTACCGTGTAGTGCCAGACGTAGTGTTTTCTGAAGATTTTTTCAATCTGATTAGTAGTGTTCAAGACTGGCTAGTTCAAACAACAAAAAATAGTCTCTTGAAATTTACAATATAAAAATTAGCGATGTGTGCTCATATTCATTACATTGGGGCATCGTTCATCTGACTGAGATATTGTTTTTTACACTTGTGAGAATGTTATTAACCTACTATCATGAATACGCAATAGATGGCGCGCGAATCTTTCTAACAAAAGTGTATATTTCATATCGTTTTCGATGTTTGATGAGTAGCTTTCTGGTTCCTGGTTTTAGTATACATTATAAGAATGAAAGAGTAATGAATAAAACGAATTCATTTACTCAAACTCATTAACACGTAGTTAGTGAAAAATATTTAAAAAAATTGCGAGATAGAAACGACTCGTTCGTAACAAGTTTTACTAAATATAATAATAATAATCTTTGAGTTAAATGTATCAAATATATTATTGGGTAATATGACCTGTGTCAACAGTTTCTCTCTCTTCTATACAGTAACTAAAATCATGAAATGGATAGTTTAGAAAACACAAATTACTCATTAAACTCATGAAAAGGCTTGCTGTATATGTGTTTATGTAACAAACGAACCTCTGCCCGCGACTACGTTCGCGTAGTAATAGTTACTCTGGGCGTTAGCTAACACTCAGCAGAAGCTCTCAAAAGGAAAAAAAACATCCCCATTTTGAAACATTTTTCATCTGTGCTCCGCTGATGATATATAGCCTTTAACCATTCTCAATGAATGAACTATATAACACTGAAAGAATTTTTCAAATCGGTCCAGTAGTTCCTGATATTACCCCCTACAACGTTACAAACTCACAAACTTTACCTCTTTATAACATTAGTATACATGTATTGTTTTGAAATGTACATATTTAACTTTTCCACGATATTATCGAGTTAATTACGGGATCGATATCGATGTTTTGTTCCGAAGTACCTAATTTGTTTTATTTCCGATTGTAAAATTGACCGCCTCCATTACTAGCGTTCGCAATCAATGTTGTTAGTATTAGCTTTTTCCTATTTTTTTTATGTTGCAATAACAATGATTTCTACTAAATGTATACTAGATTATTTAAATATATTTCTAGTACATTATGGGAGCAAGTTAGTCCACTTCTGTATCTAATCACAATAGGTATGTCATTAATGCTTTATATTGTATAAAAGATGTACAGTGTTATTACAAAAAAGATAAATACTTATTGAATACTACCTTTAAAATAGTTTGGGTACTTTCGTATTAAATGCACCGCATTCGCCGACCGCTGCCGTGGCAAGCTCGCGTTATGCTTTTTCGCAAGTCTAACCTAACCTAACCAAACAGAAAAACGTTTGGCGAGCGCAGTGCACTTAATACGAAAGTACCCAAACTTTTATAAACGAAGTGTTCAATACGAGTTATACTTTTTTAAAATAACACTGGTATAATTTTATTCAGACGCTATTCACTGTTTCCTCATAAACTGTACTAGCAACAAAATCAATTGAATAATGAAATGACTAAAACCTGGACGACCATGCATAGCTCGGGTCTTTAAAAAACGTGTTTAAATTAAAATAAACTGTTAGGTTTGCCTCACAAAATTAGCATTTTCTATAAAAAAATCTCTCATAATTATAATAATAATATTATATTTTTTATTTGGATAAACTGTTTTGTTTGCCTCACAAAATTACCATTTTTTTTTAGCAAAAAAGAAATAAAAACATATCTCTATAGCTGTCACGCGGATTCGAACTGGGGTTAGACGAATTTTTGAAGCAGTCGATCTCCATCTGAGCTATTTTAGTTTTGACTGCGGTGGCGAAATATACCTTTATATTCTAACTATATTTTTTCATTATCTGAAAACTCAGATAAGAAAGTTTACTATTAATGAAATCTAACTAGATCGATTTATCGGCCCCGAAACTACCTACATACTAAGTTTTACGAAAATCGCTGACGCCGTTTCCGAGATCCTATATATATCAATATAAAAATATACAAAAATTGCTCGTTTAAAGGTATTACATATAGTGACGTGACGAACAAAAGTATCAAAGTGGCTAGTATATTCACACGGATATTGAAAAGCAAAAAAGACACCTATTTCCTTTCTCTGGCGTTTATGAATTTCATACAATTCATACAAACAACAGTTATAAAACCTTAGCAGTACGTATGTATATTAAACCTCATAAAAAATTTAACCTTTTTTTAAAACCAACATAAGCACAAAAGGATTTAATAATAAAAACAGTACAGGAGGATTCTTAAAAGAAATGAAACTAGGGCGTATTGTATGTTCCTTCTTCTGTTTTATTCACATATTTAAAACGAGCTGTGGGATATCATTAATCACCGCGCCTCATTAGCCGTTTGTTTCTTTTCTTTTCAAACGTTATGAAAAATACTGAAAACGGTAACACTAACGAGTTGCGATTTAAACACTGACAAAAATCTGCTTCACCGTAATTTTTACTTTTATATAACACACTTTATATTTTTTACATCATTAATTTGGGTTACAAAAGAAGAATAAAAATAGGGTATGGATATCTTACGGCTAAATGTGTTATCCGATTTATGTTATTTCTGACGGTATTGTACTTAATTTGGTCATATGCTGGCGGTTTACCAGGTCATTAGTGTATTAAAATCTTTTAATTTTTTTTTTTCGAAATGAAATCGCTGTTGACCTGGAATGGTCTTCACAGCTTCACCGAACTATAAAAACTTCTAACAATAACAGAACATTACTCGTTTCTTTGACAAAATTTGGTTTTCTATCTCAATTCGCCTCCCAATTACATAGTTTACAAAAACAAAGCGACGACAGAAATTGGTACCTAAATGACTTCTTTAAAATTGCAAACAAGCCGTAATATAAACTATTTCGGACACTCTTATTTGTAGACTTACTGCCTTAAAGATTTCTGTATATATCTGTGTAAGTATTATATACGAAAATTGCAGTTCCTTTGAGGTTCAATCATGTCAAAACTACTAAAGATATTGGCATAGAACTATGACCATTCGATGCGGAGTCTTTCGGCGATAGTTTTATTTCTATAGTTTTACCAACTGACGTGATAGCGTTTTATAAATCAATGAACGCCGGCTGGACGCACGAAAAGTCATGACGCATTGTCACGTTCCGCCTGAGCCGAGCGTGCAAACGAGAGCGCGGAACAAACAATAAAGAGGCGCGATCGGTATAAGCGTTCGGCTTGTGACGCATCTATCTCTTTTTCACTCCATCGGTCGATGCGTGCGAGTCGTTATCACGTAAAATTATCGTTTCTTTTTGTGATGTGAGAGATCTATAGGCGGAGGGTAAACTATTAACGAAATACTCAAAGACATTTACAACCCTATATTGTAGGCCTTTTGATAAACACAGCGCGCCTGCGCCTAGTTGAATTTTTGTATTTCACATAATTTTTTACATAAAAATGAATGTTTATGTAATAAAAAAAAGAATGTGATGTCGTGGGACACCAGGTAGGAACGAAGATCCTTCGGCTAATGTAGAATCGACACAATTTGCAAAAAAAAAAATCGTGCTCAATTTTATGTAATCGTAATTCAAATTATCAATTAAAATAACAAAATATGTCTCTTTACTTTTGTTTGACTACATAAAATTACATAGAAATAGGAATAATTACAAAAAAGGAGAAAGACAAAGGTATTATACACTACTCGCTTGTGTATACAACACGACTGTCACGCCTGCGCACGTCCCATTTAACGGTTTTATTCCACACACTTTTCGTTACGGTTTTACTATCACATTTTTTTCAGTTCGGTCGCGCAGCAAAATCCCTATCTCCGCCAAGCCTGTCGTAAGGAACTTCGTTAAGTTAATATAATGTAAATTAGAAGTCAGCTTAGTTAAGCTTCTTTTCGTCAAAATGTAATTTCTCACAGGCGTTGAAGTCGTTTGTTAACAAATAGCGTTCATTTATTTATTCCAACGACTCACTACATTTGCACTAAGATACTTCAATAGGTATATATTAAAAGAATGCCATTGAATTAGTGGAATTTCAATTGTAGATTTTCACTTGTCATTGCATGCTGTGAGAAAATACCGCAATGAAAAAAATAAAGACTCGTTACATGTACATGTACGAATCTATTTTTGTAATTTTTCTTATTTAGATATATTATATTGCTTAGCATTTGCTGAAACTATTTGTGAAGATGTCTAGATCCGAGATTTTAGATTAATTGTGTTTTATATTAATTGAAGTATTCTTTTATGTAGTTAATAGAAAAAAAAACAACAATATATGTATACAATAATTTCAATCTTTACAAATAGGACCAACATTAATTTATTATCGTTAAAAATAAAAACTATAAATTAAAAAAAAAACATTAAAGATTAAATATCTAATAATTAATCACAAAGACCGCCTCAATATATACCCTTAATAAGAATTGTTCCACTATTCATATTAATTATAACAAAAATAAACTGATTCATAAGTACTTCAATTGCGACCAATATTTATTCGAAAGAAAAAAAATGTATTGTAGCAAATACACTAACAATATGATATTAGAAAAATAAAGTAACAAAGATGTATATAACATAGAATTGATGAAGAAATGAATATTAAAATCTATTAAAATTATACCTCGGTTTTATTGCAAAGACGCACAATTCAGCATGTGCTGTCTGCAACCCTTACAAGTGACCGCAGCGCTGATTTTCTATTGTGGCCAAGTGGGTTTAAATATATAATAATGACACTATATATATGAATTATATTATGTATAAATGTATGTATGTATATAAGTAGATATTCATATAATAAACAAAGTATTAGATAGGTGAGTTACATAAATTAACGAATAAGTAAAAGAATAAAAAAAAGGTTAGGTATTAGTATTTGAGAAAAGGTAATTCTAATATGTAGTAAAACCGTAGTTGAAACAATTACGACTGATTTAAAAATAAAAGCCATTAGGATATCTGGATAAAGCACTCAATGGTCAAGTATACAACAGTTGTACAATGTTGTATACGTATTTTATGTTGTTTTAGCATTAGCGGAACTACTCGGCAAAGTATTAAATGATTTTAAAAGTTCTAACCTGTTACAGACCACTGATTTTCAAGATAACCTCATAAATGGTTACAGAGCTCTTATTGCGGACATTCAAGTCCGAACGCAAAAATCTAGAGAAGACATGGACACCCTCGTATCACAGATCAAACTTCTTATGAAGAACGAAGCAGACAAAGCTATAAATTACATGACTGTTTACCTAGAACAGATATCGTTATATTTTCAGGTTAGAAATGTACTATCATTATTCCAATTACATATATTAGAGTTTCGCCTTCGAATTCGTTTCCAAATTCTAATGAATTCCTCTGCATATCTAATAAAGTTTCATAGAGATGTAATTAGCGTACAAAATGAAAATGTCTAATTTTAAGACCAAAATATGTCTTTGTTTAAAGTAAATTTAAAATAAGAAAATCAGCATTTTGAAGTGAAAATTTCTTCAGGTTCGATTTATAATTTCGCATCATGACATGCTACGTAAGCATGACCGGCCGTATTGCGCATACGAGGCTTACGTTAGACTAGCAACATGAAATATAAGAGCTTGTGTACATATAAAATTAATATCTTGTAGCTTGATATTTTGATTGATTAATTGACTTTATAAACATGTATATAGTTATTGTTCCGATTGCCAATAGATATGAAAACCGCACTATGTTTAATAATTTCAGTGAACTGAAATTTAAATATTGCCATTTACACTATGATTAATATAGAACTCCGATTGGTGGTTTACAGGTGATAATCCACGATAGAAAGCCTCGTAACGGAACATATTGCAAGGAGAGTATAGTGAAACTTCTCGGGGAAAACCTACAGCTCGCCGACGAGAACGTCACGTTATGTCTCGCTCTTGGCTATCAAAGAGTTCAAAGATTGCCAGGTATCACAATATAATTCTACTTTAATCTATACAAGTAAAATAATAGATGTCTGTTATTGTGTGCGCGTCACTCAAAACTACTGGATAGAGTTAAATTCTTTTTTGTTTACTTCTCAGACAATGGTTCTTTTCTAAAAATATATCAAGATAGCTTCACCTATATATTTAGTAAGTATGTAAGTGTAACGTATCTGTACTTTCAGATTTTTATGAAAAAAATATTGCCCGTCTAGGAATAAGCAATAATTATTTTCATTAACACCTGTTGATGGAATGTGTCTGCAATAAATCACAACGAGAAGCGGTTATATACCAGTTACAGATTAATAGATTAGATCAGGGCTGCTTCTATAGAATCTTGTGTGTACCTGCAAGTGAGGAAGCCAAGATTCTATGGAAGTTTGTGTTAAAGTCTATTTAGTGAATAAGATTAGGGTTCGATGGGACTGACATGTTCTTTGTGGACCTAAATCCCTAAATAAAAAAGATAAAAAAAGCAATTAGAATCATTTTTAGAAATGTCTGTCTATCGGTTTGTTTGGACACACATCACTGCTTCTGCATCTTTATTTCATTGAAATCGATCCATTCTATCCAAAGTTATTGCAATTTTAATGACGACGCGACTAAATACGAGAGAAAATTCGATTTGCTAGTAAAATGGCCACACATAGATATTTGTATTCTTGAAGTAAGTATGCAATGAGTTACCTAAATATTTATCGCAGCCACACAAAACATCTCATAAAAATGTGTTGGCTAGTAGTTAATATGTTTACGGAAAGACCTCCGGTCGCGGGACACCATTGTTCGATGCGTGTAGGCAAACCGTTTTATTTTGGGACAGCTTGGCTTGTTCGCCTATATCGATGTTTCTGTGTTTGCCAAAACAGCCTTAATAAAACAATCGACACTGGGTCACACACTCATAATAAACATTATGCTGTAGATAGTGTTTGCAAGTTAGATAGATTAACTTGGCAATCGTTAACAGGCAGAGCTCTGTATCGTTTCGCGGTCCTTATTGGTACATCCTGTAAAAACATCTTAATAGAATAAATAATGATACATTCAAAGGCATTTTAAAAAAACCCTCGTACGGACCGCAAAACAACTTTTAGTTATAACTGTTACAACTTTATATATTTAACTTTAAAATTCATCTCTAGCTTCAATTGAAATCACTTCATTTGCTGAGATATGTCTTGCATTACTAAGTCCTAATATCTAATAACCTTAAAACGAGCAATTCTTGTATATTGTTATATATTTAGGATCTCGGAAACGGCGTCAGCGATTTCCGTGAAACTTAGTATGTAGGTGGTTTCGGGACGATAAATCCATCTAGATTTCATGCATAGTAAACTTTTTAAACTGAGTTTTCAGGCAATAAAAAAATATAGCTAGAATATGAAGGTAAATTTCACCACCTCTGTCAAAACAAAAATAGCTCTGATGGAAATCGTCTGCTTCGAAAATCCGTCCAACCCCAGTTTGAAACCGAGATCTCTTTTTTTTTAATTCTATTTTTATGCTTATTTTGTTATGTAAACCTAACAGTTCATTTTTAATTTAAAGATATTTTTTAAAGAACCGAGCTAGACTTGGTCGTTCAGGTACTCAATACTTATTGGAGAAAAAATTGAACACAAAAATCTGTAGTTCCTACGATTTAGTATTTTTAGTTTTTAGAAAATAAGATATGCCATATTTTGTCACTAAAGTGTTCAACAACAAATATTAATGATCAATTTATATATATATTTTTTTTATATTTGTACTAACACCAAAGTGAAGAATAGGTATATTTGTAATCTCTAGTACAATAAAGCTAAGCTATAATTTGATTTAAAAAAAGTATCTATATATTTTAATTACATATTATTATACATTTCAGAGAAACTACAAGTGCATTTTGAAACTTTGGAAAATCTTAAAAAATACTCCGCTTCAAAATTGTTTGAATGTCAGAAGCAGCAACAAGTTGGCGGCAATTGTTCTCACGAAAGTCAGGATCTTGAAAGGACAGTAGTTAGTAACTTTTATTATTACATTGATACGCGACAGTAACGAAAATCTAAATATTGAATGGTATTGAATGTATATTTTAGTAAGTGAAAAACGAAAATTAATAAAAGTTGTAACATTTTAGAATTAAATAATGAATATATTAAAAATGCGGTCTTAAAACTAGCCGTGTGTGTGTCACGAACATTTCTCTTCAGCGATGTCTCAGGAATTGCAAACCCCTATATAACATTTTTAGTGGATAAAAATTCATAAAACCTTTCTTAAGGCTCTCTTACCTTATGTAAAGAAATCCTGAACAAAATTTAACGCTACAAAATTCACAAATACCTTTATACCACCCGTTGTCTGTCAAGGAAGGTCAGGAATTTTACTAGTGAAAGATACCTGTTGTTTTATTATATAATATACAAAAATTATATACGTTTAATATAAAATGGAGGATCCCTAAAAGAATCTTGATGGTTCAACTTGCCTTAAAATTACCAAACCATATGCTAATATTTTTATTCACATAGAATACGGATTCTTTGTATGATTCAAATTAATTATTTGGTCACTGTCTTCATGACCTATTCCACAAAAATATTATACAAAATAACTTATAATATCAGTATTTATTTTGATAGTCTATACTCATTAACTACTCATAAACAAAAACATTATATAGCTTCGACCACACCATGCAATCTATAATAGGTTATTATAATAAAACACTATGTCCTACAGTTTAATTTGTAATAAGTATTCTGGCACTGCTTAAAATGATACCCGGAACCTATGTTCTAAATTGTTGGACGTAATCATTTAGATTTTAATATATATTTTTTAATGTTAAATTTTTTTCTCTGCAGTTCCTTTACGAGACTTCACCTTTCCCGGTGGTGATGGCTGAAATAGCGATACACGGATTTAAAGAAGTATCTGATCTAAGCGTTTGCCTCAAAGACATCATCTCGCGAATGATGACTCACTCAGTGAAAGTCATAGGTGACTTCAACAGATGCATTCACAATATAGAGATGCCTAAACTGAAGTATTTACTTAAATTCATGAAGAAATATGCTTGATAAAATAATCATTCCAAAAAGACTTTGTGTTTAATATTGTAAATAACAAATCATAGGAGAACTTAATAAAATTTTCGATTAATTAGATCTTGTATATTATTATTTACATTTTTTCGTTGATATTTATTGCTACAATAAACGATGAGTTTCTTGGGAATAATACAACTACAATGTGAATTAACATGGAAGGATAATTTATTTCAAAGAGAATAAAGTGACTAGATACCCGAGTATTCTTTGAAATATATGTACTGTATTCTTGTAGCAAAGTTAGTTCAGAACACAAAAGCACGCTTGTCACCCACATCTCAAAAGAGATATCCTATGCTTGCGTGATGTTGCAAGTATGATTAACGGTACTCGTCCTATTTTATTATATACATTGTAGTATTGTAAAGGTCGAGAGATTGTTTGTTACGAACTTAGTAGTCGTATATGATGTTTTTTTTTTTCAAACTGACTACACTGTTGGCCTATCAAGGCCTTAACAGCTTCACCAGACTACAGTCAAATATAAAAAAACGTTTTTACTATTTAAAGCCTACCAGCTTTTCCTCACGACTTCACTCGTATTAACGTGGATTAGACCTATTCTGCGGAAATCGTATTTTTTTCTTGATGAGAAGTACCCTACATCCATTTGTACATACGGACAATATATATTCATTCAAAAGTTCACGATGATTAGTCAAACCGGGAAAATGTAACAGATTAATTCGCATTTTTAATTTAACTAGTTTCTGCCCGCGATTTCGTCCGCGGGGAATAATTACTGGGCTAACAATAATAACACACAGCCGAGCTCTCAAAAGAAAAAAAAACGATATTGCAACTTTTGATCTTAGCGTGGTGATATATAGCCTATAGCCTTCCTAGGTAAAAGGGGTTTCTAACACTCAAAGAATTTTTCAAATCGGACCAGTATTTATATATTACCAGTATTTATACTTTACCAGTATTTATATAGGACTACTGTTTATCCTGAATATCCCGAAAAACAACACCCAGTATATGATAAAATATACCATATATGCTGTGATTCACACACGTTTTGTATATAAATGAAAGGATTTAAATAAAAATGCACCGGTTTAACTTTCATGGAATCCACCCACCCAGTCAACTACCTCATGCATCGCTTTCGATTGAATTTTCTCGAGTTCCTTTATATCAGATATTTTTTAAATCACCACATAAGAAAAACTCTCAAACAAAACTGGTAGAACGTAAAAGTTTTGTGAACTTACAATATTACTGATATTTCTATATCTATACTAATATTATAAAGAGGTAAAATTTGTAAGTTTGTGACGTTGTAGGGGGTAATCTCAGGAACTACTGGTCTGATTTTAAAAAAATATTTCAGTGTTATATAGGTCATTTATCGAGGAAGGCTTATAGATTATATATCATCACGCTAAGATCCATAAGAGCGGAACACCAATGAAGAATGTTTCAAAATCGGGGATTTTTTCCTCTTGAGAGCTTCCACTGCGTGTTAGCGTTAGCTCAAAGTCACTATTCGAAGTCGCGGGTAGAGGTTAGTTGAAGACATGAGGGTCTATATGTGAATAGGATAGATTGAAGAGAATCTTGCTACAATTTTTGATTGATGAATGGCCTCCTTTGAGAAGTATTCTGAAGACACTATATAAAACCCTAACTAGATAATCTCTTTTAGTGTCAGGTGACGCCGTATCATTTTGTGGAACTAGAAAAAAACTAGATCAGACCAATTATGTAAATTCATTAGACCCATTTTTTACATTATGTACGCTCATGTGGTACTCTGTTTAAGTTATCGCTTCCTGGTAACTATATTCTCTATCTTTTACGATATCGATCCTTTAACGAAGAGTGAAGAATTGTTAATACCAATTAATATTACTACCGACGATTTGCTGGTGCCCTTTAATTGTACTTTTTTCTTTATCAGATACTTTGCACTCATTTTGAGAAGCTAGCTAGTATAGAGAAATGAAATTACACCAAATCCATTATATAGGTATTTGTTGAAAATAAACTTAAATACTCTGTTCCATCGAATGTCACGTTTATCGAATTATAGGAAAAAAGTCACACAATACAACCAAGTATTCGTAAACAAGGAAAATACAGTGATACAGGAAAGGACTTTTAGTGAATAGGCGGTAAATATTGAGCGCAAGGGTATATCTACTTGTTTCCTATCAAATGAACGTCATTCAGGTTTATCCGGATTTTTTATGTCCAAACCTAATCTATAGTGGATGACGAGTCTCATTGTTCAACGTTCCAACATGTTTGTGTAGCTTTTTTCCTTTTGGGACTTAAGTCCTGGAAATAGAAAAGCCAAAAATACTTTCTATAAGATTAATATAGTTAAATACGTAAAATAGTTAAATCTCCCAGTGCAAGTCTCATGTAAATCGCTCCAATCGTTTTCAACAAACTACTGCGGACAAAGCCCCGGGTGTCAGCTAGTCTAAAATGAAATAATTGAAATTGCTTCTTATAAGGTCAGCTACCTGCCAATGAATGTACCGTAAAAATCGGGCCAGTGGTTTTCGAAACAGCAATGCGGACAAAGCCGCGGGTAAAAGGTAGTATAAATAAAGTGGCCTATGTCACCTGCCGTAATTTTAACTATCTTTCAGTGAAATTCCAGTCAAAATCTGTTTAGCTGTTTCGGAGATTTCCCGCAACAAACAGACAAACAGACAAACTGACAATTTTTTTTAAATTTCATTTTTGTTATTTGTAAGCGAGTATACTTTCATATTCAATCATTAAAGATTTGTTATTTTGATATTACATACAGGCACTATATTTTTATTACATATATAGGTACATTATAAATTTGATGCAGTAATACTTGTACTGAATGAAACAAGTGCCCAAGGATTTAAACACTACAGAAGAGAATGTTTAAAGAATTGACTTGTTTTTTCAGTACATAGGTGTTTGATATGTCTCGGTTCCAATCAAGATATATGATAGCATCCAAGCTACATTGTCTATTAGCGTAAATTTTTGACATCTCAATAAATATTCGGCAAGATAGGTTGTCGAACAGTAACAACGCAATCTGTCATGCTGCCAGAAAAATAGACAACTAAGTCATTATAGCTTCAACTTCTCGATTTAAAGCTACCATATGAAGCCAAGGTGCTCTTCTAAATGATATTTCATGTCATGACACAGCCTTTCCAGAAATAACACAACAATTTAATTACAAAGAATCGACGTTTTATAGCAGTTTAAATATACAAGTATATTTAAAACCTTAAGCCTAATTTACAGTAAGTATTATATGTTAAATTATTATCGAAATATATAAAACGCTTAATAATTTATTCCAAATTTTAGACCCACATATTGACTCTTTAATGTTAGTTGTATAAATGTAATAGTATTTTACTTTAATATCATATTGATTTCGCTCTCATATTTCTGTTTTTTTTTTCTTCTCGAACTGACTACGCTATTGACCTAGCAAGGTCTTAACAGCTTCACCGGACTATCTCATATTTCTGTTCAATAGCGGACATTAAGAAATATTTACTTAAGTTTAAAACGGCGCGGTACAAGATTTCAATTTACACCATAAACAGACCACTTTCTCATTAGTACAATTGCACAAATAAAACAACTTTGTATTGCTATATGATCGAGTAAAATGGGTCGAGAAACCTAAATTCCATGTAACGACAAAGGTCACCATTTTCATGCAAGTATTTACAAATTGTCGAAACCGAAGAAAATCCATGCACGAAGCAGACTTATTTCAATACTAAATAACCTATTAAGGAAGGATGTATAAAGGAGCATTTTATCAGATTTATCAAAACAAAATGTATACATGTAAATTTATAGGGTGTTATTACAAAAAAGTTAAATACATATTGAATAGTTACTTTAAAAACGTTCCGTATTAAATGCATCGCGCTCGCCCGAGGCAAGTTCGCGTTATCCTTTTTCGCAAGTCTAACATAACCTAACCAAAGCAAGACAAAAGAGCAAGATGGCGAACATTCAGCGAGCGCGGTGCATTTAATACGAAACCTTTTTAAAGCAAGTATTCAATACGTTTTTAACTTTTTTGTAATAACTCTGAAAGTGTCTCTTATTTGTCTATACTAATCTCAGAAACGTTGAAACCAATTTGAACGTGACAAAATCGGTGAAATAGATATAGGAATTAAGTAATAAAGACAATTAAAAAAAAATTAATGGAACAATAACCTCCAGGAGAACGAAGTTACAGACGCTATCCAGTAAAAATAAAGGTTATTTAGACGTGAGGTCGTAAAGCAGGTTGATTAAGAATGGAACTTTAACAATAAAAATCTCTGCTTTAACATTGGGATACTAAAGAGAAACCTGGTATTATTCCCTGATTATTTTTTTTTCTACAATGACAATTCGTTCAAAGTACTTGTACACAATGCAAACATTCAAATAAATATGCCTATTAGAAAACTAGAAACAAATTTAAAATATTTCTCCGTTAGGAAACCTTATTATCTTAAAATATTGGACATATAATTCAAAATCAGCTTCTTACTACTGATTTGTTAATTTAGAAACATTTAATACAACTAAATTTACTGACAATTTACTACGGAGGCTTCATCAAAACCTTTAAAACGACCGTCTACTCGATATAACGAATATTTTAAAAACTGAACTTTATTTAACATGTCATACGCTTTCCTTAAAGGAAATTGTTTCGTAATTACATTATAACATAGAAATCGGCTGAATGCCTTAAGCGCTCGCCTTAGTAGTCCGGTGAAGCTGTTAAGACCTTGCTGGGTCAATAGCGTAGACATTTCGAAAAAAAAAAGAAACATTATAATACTGCATCATCATAAGTGAAATAAAAAAAAAACATCTGCATATTGGGAACATTAAATACATTGCTGATGGTTCGGTGCTTCTCTCATATAACAAAATTAAAATCATATATGTTAGTCTAACACTCGTACGCGATGCACTGAAAATGTAATGTAACCTGCACAAAATACTGGATTTACTCGTAATCCCACATATTATATCACTGATAACGTCGAAACGATAGGGATGCGAACACTTGATTGTATGATAACGACCCAATTATGACTTTACCGAGATATCTAACGATTTATGCCTAAAACATACACGGTTTGTATTTATTAAGCATTCTTATAAAAAAACAGGTAAAATAAACGACAGGAAAAATCAAACGAACTTAGTAAAATAACTCACCAAAGTTATGAGAACGTCCGCAGAACAAGGTTGATACTTCAATAGTCTGCTAAATCTCAGTGTCCGTTGAGCCATCGTCAAGGGACCTACAGGGCGCGACACGTGGATTAGCGGAGAGGAAGGCGGACGCGACGGCGGTGTAGTCATTGGAGGTATATTCCGCCGCACAGTCTCTAAAGGCACCGTTCTAGCAACCAAAGTGTCACTTCCTACTGAATTCGCACTACCGCTGAATATGTTCATCAAATCGCCTATAGAACCACCACCGCTTGACCCACCACCGCATCTCAATTTGTCCAAATCGGTTAAACTTGACCCGCGGCGAACTCGGAGGCGGGAACCGGTGGCGTTCGACCGTGAATAGCCTTCGTCACGTCGAATATCCGCCTCGCTGGCCGCCTGAACTTTCCTACTTCGGAACATGATCAAACCGAGATACTTTCGCGTCTGAAAGACGACTGCACAGTCAACACCTGTTGGATTTGCATACAAACGACCGGTTTCGATATCAATAGGGCCACGGCCGCCCGCAGGATGTTCGTATCGCGTCCTCGCTCACTTCCGCCGCCATCGCTTGCGCAATGTCGTCGTACCCTAAGTGTGTACAAATTTCTACTATTTTTTTTTCGTAAAGGGTGCGTACGCAACAAAGTCTGTTAACGGACTGAATGGAGTACGCGTGGTTTCATATGTGCGTATGTACCGAGCAACTGAGTTGAACTAATGAGGTGATCGGGTTCAAACCATCGGGACTCCGCAGGCGGCACGACGACCACTTAACTAAGACGAAAAGAAAAATAGAAATCTCTGTTTACAACAAAAAAAAAATACAACGATTTGTGTTAACTCGCTATAGAATTTTTCATTCCTTTAGTGAATAATTAAAATCTATTTTAACTTTTCAAGATTATGTCAAGATTAGCCTCAAGGTTTTTCGTAACAGAGTAGCCAGCAAAAATTAAATTTGCTTTTAATAAAAACTTTTGGTACATGGTAATTATTTTAACAATATTAATATAGACACAGAAAATTTGTAATAATTTTTATTTCCATATCCATTGAGTTATTAAGTTTTGTTGTACTAAGAGAAAGAAACCAATAAAAATAGGGTTTCAATATAAAATAAGGAGAATTTGCACTGTTGTTTCCATGAACTCCGCTGCAAACGCAGTACGACATTATATTAAAAAGATAAAAATGTTATACAATATATAATACGTGTGAAAGTGTGAGTTTACAAAACACCCGCAACTTTGTATGCTTTAAATTAGTTATAAAAGTTAATAACAATAAATAAATATCTCTCAGGAAGAACGTAGTACTATAACAGTATTTTTTTAAATCGGGACAGTGTTTATACAAACACACGCTTCATAATACTAGTATAGAATAATATTATAGACAAAGCTTTATAAATACTCCTTTTACGAAGACTAACGATTAGGTTTGTTGTTATCAATTATACTGAGCGTCTATGTTTACAGAATATATTAATACCTATTTTCATATCTCTTTCGACTTTTGTAAACATTAATTTAATGTTACTTTTTCATTAGTCCTAGAGACGTTTGTAGTGATAAATTACTTATAAATATACTAGTTGTTGCCTTGTGACTTCGTTCTCATGGAAATGGTATTGTTGTTTTATGTAAATTACTTTTTTTTCTCTATAAGACTCAATTTTGCCTCCGGTAATTATCTGAGTCTTTATTCACAGAATATTCATTTCTTTCAACTTCTTTTCTTCTGCAAATCTTCTCAATTCCGTTTTTTATTTATTTCTTTGTTTTGCTATTTGCGCCACATGTTCCATAATGATCAGTGGCGATTCCCTGTTATTTTCATTCACCATTATTTTGTGTAATTACCTTCTGAGAGTTTGATGCTTAGCTGAGATTGAAGGTCACACCTGCACGAGTTAAAACAAGGGCAATGAAGGAGAAGGTAGATGACCGTCTCGTCGGTATACTGGTCACACGCACATACGGGACTATCTTTTATCTTGAAGCGGTGGAGGTACGCCATAAAACCCTCGTGTCCTGTAAGGACTTGCACACGGGTCGGTGACAGCCATGTCTTCTTCCCTACCCGGTGTGCACTGGGAAGAAGACACGCGTCACCGCCCCTGTAGCTTACGACTCGTAGCATTCCTGCCACCTCTCGGCAGTTTGTTCCCGTATAATTAATTACATACCTGGATAATTATGGGCTATATTTTTATAAAACTATTACAATTTTGTGTTTTCTATTTAACCTCCATAATCCTGTATCAATTTTTACGTCTGTTAAATTTTATGGTTATTTTTTAGCCCTACGAAAGAGTATTTTATGTAATAGGTATAAGTAAAATCTCGTCAAAATTGATTCATTTTCAAACGACAAATAAATAACTTTTTACATATCCTTTAATGAAATATATGTGATTCTTTCTTTATAAATAGATACTCGATGTAAATAATTTATCAATACCTTAAATAAAGTTTTCGTTTTTTTCTCGAAGTGACTACGTTATTGGCCTAGCAAGGCCTTAACAGCTTCACCGGACTGCAAGTCTTCGTATTACTGTATATCTTATATGTAAACTATCTAACTTTATTATAGGTACATTACTTTTCACTAACTCGAGTGCTAAAAACTCGTATCATATCCCGAGTAATTTAGATTTAATAATCGAGCAACAACTATAAATCAGTTCGATAAATCATCTGGAAACGATATTAATGTCGTAAAAGTGAATAATATCGAAAACAACTCAGAGAAACCGTCCCATTCGGATGTCACAGCCGAGTGACATCGCAACGCAATATTTCGTATACCATTGAAATTGTTCCAAAATAATTCTAACCAGAAAGATACTAGGGTTATAAATTGGATTGAATGAAAGAAGATACATTTATTACAAAAACTATTAAAACCTCCCTCGTACTTAAGTTGCGCCTTCATTAAAATTACAATCACTTTTGATAGAGTTGACCGATTTTAATGAAACTAAGACTAGATGTTACTCGAAAATATGCTTTATTATTTTTTGGGTTTTAGCATGACGCAATATTGTAGCAGTAATGCGTGTTCAAATAAACAGATAGACAGACATTTTTAAAAATGACTGAAAAGTATTTTACTACTTATTCAAAGAAACCCACCACAGTTTTTTTAATAAAAATTTAAAACATTTAACAATTTAAGACACGTTAGATTTACATTTTATTATTTGTATAGATAACTTTCAGTTATATGCTAAATCCTATTATTCTATATATGCTAAACCCTTACTCTTACTAATACCATAAAAGCGAAGAAGTAAGTTTGTTTGTTTATTACGCTTCCATATTTTAACTAATAGTTAAAATCGTCATAAAAATTTGCATACAAGTTGTCATAGTTAGAGAAAAGAACATAACTTACATTCATCCAATAAAATTACTATTCCCGAGAATTAGATAAAAGCTATATTAACACAAGTGAAACCGCGAGCAAGAGTTAGTCATTTCTAAAGCAAATACAATCTGAATAACAGCAACCAATCATTTGTATATACTAAGATACAAATAAGGTACAAATAATAAAGTAGAAAACCAATGGATCCCAATTTCACCATAATCAATGTACTAAGCATTTAAAAATACATATATTTCTAGACGAAACTACGAATGAACAAGACAAATAAGTTACTTAATTCTAGCTATACCGAAGAGCAATACGAGTTTTGTGCGAAATAGGTCATAAAGGTTTATACATTCTGTAACCTCATTCAAGGTCACGACAATGGGAGGTTTCTACAAGCTGCCATAACAACACTTTCGCATTTTCTCAGCGGCATGTTGCGCGCCCCGCTGGCTTGGCTATATAATGACTTTGTTACATTTTAGTTAAGTAATAACATGTATTAAAAATAATCAATTTCCGAATGTACGTAATCGCATCACTTCAAACCGGATGCACCTTATTGGCCACTTATTTCTTTTATTCTGCGTATAATTTTTAGGAATAGGTTAAATCGTCAAGAAAAGTGAAAAAAAATGGTTTAATGATGCCGCTTGTATATATAACTAACTGTTACCCGCGGCTTCACACGCGTTTTTTTAAATATATTAAATAAATTTAAAATTGTGATTACACATCTAGTGTAAATTACAATAATACTATTTCAAAAATATTTGTATCACACGCACATCATCTACTGTAACAGGTAACGTGTATGTACATTATGTATGTGAATACTAATAGTGTATCGAATGGGATGGAATTATGATCAGCCACATAACTGGAATTTTAAACTATATATCACCCTCAGTGCTCACACTATATAAGAAAATAATGAAAATATGAAACTACACATTATCGAACAATATTAAATAAAACAGCTAATTAGTTACTCATTTGCCCGTAAAATTCCCGTTCAAATATTACTTGTAGTCCGGTGAAGCTGTTAAGCGTAGTCATTTCTAAGAAAAAAAAAAACATTCAAATAGGTCCAGTCGTTTCGGAGATCACCCGGAACAAATAAAAAAACAGACATATCGACAGAGTTAAAAAAAATGTTGATGTTTGTAGCATCACAGATTGTATTCACCAAAAATAATTTATTTTAATATAAATTACACTCACTTTACTTTTATAATACGTAATATATCACAAATAAAAAATTGGCAGCAAAACTAATGTAGAATAGAGTTTTTTAAGAGTGTTTGGCGGGATTTCAGTCTGTCATGTAGTGGATTTTATATTTTTTTCATAATATTGTGTTACATGATTCTATATCGTGTAGAAATTGGTTGCGTATTATATAATATCGTTCGTTTATTTTGCATAAGTGAAATGAATGAAAAATAAAACCACGAAGCATTAATTCTATGGTCTTGAAGATTAAGAAGATAAAAAATTACGTTATATTATGTAGAGGATTCGGCGCTTATACCTTTACATTAACTTGGACATAGAAGAAAACTAATTATATTGACAACTTCAGAATTGGCTGTATGGATTAATTCCTTCGACTGTCTTATTGGACGAATATTATTACTACTAAACTTTCTGAATAACAACACAAAATAAACTTAAGAAATGTTTGCTATATAAACGTAACACGTATAATTAAAAATCGAAAACAAAACTAACTTAGAATAAACTTTTTTAATAGGAATACAAAATAAACCATGAAAATATTTTTGATAGAATGTTATCGCGTTACCATGGCAACGCATATAATACTGACATTAACACGCAGCGGAAGCTTCCAAAATAGCCCGATTTTGAGACATTCTTCATTAGTGCTCAGCTCCTTTTGGTTTTAACGCGATGATATGTAGCCTAGAGCCATCTTCGATAAATGAGCTATCTAACACTAAAAGAAACTTTTAAATCGGATCTGTAGTTCTTGAGATTATCGCGTTCAACCAAACAAACAAACAAACAAACTCTTCAGCTTTATATATTAGTATAAATTTTTAAACATCTATATTAGGGTGTACTAAAAAAAAACGTATTTTTTTTGTCGCTTCCAATCCAGAATATCACAAGATATATCCATACAAACATTATGTCCAAAGGACCTTTCAATTTTAAATTTCAAATCAAATCAAACTTTAAATTTTCCCATATAAATAATCAGCAAACTGAGTTTTTTTTGTTAAAATTAATGGATACATTTTATTACGACAAAAATTTTCATTGTGTCGAATTTCTGTCGTTGTATTTAAGTTTCTACGGGACTTTGAAATTTGATTATTTAATAGTTTTGCGTGTTTACATTAAGTTAAAACTGTTTAGACGCATTGAGCGGTATTTTTGGCAGGAGATGGATTTATAATTTCGCGTCATTACATGCTAGTAAGCGTGACCGTTCGTAATGCTTACGCGGCTTGCGTCAGGCTATAGACGTGTAATATAGTTGCCTGTGTATATCTAAGTTTGATACTTAGCAATGGAATTGTGCAGCCTCTCGTATATTAACTATAAATTGTACAAAAGTGTTTATTATGATTGTTCGGAGTCCAAAAGATGTGAAAACCAAACTAATTACAATTTACAAATTAGGAAATTTATATTATTGTATTTTACAGAAACACACACACACACACACATACCCAGTTATCACAATTTACGAATCATAATATATATAGTGTATTGAAA
Source organism: Antheraea mylitta (assembly GCA_014332785.1). Classification (NCBI taxonomy): domain Eukaryota; kingdom Metazoa; phylum Arthropoda; class Insecta; order Lepidoptera; family Saturniidae; genus Antheraea; species Antheraea mylitta. The sequence goes on from JACEII010000012.1 coordinate 6,382,526, forward strand.
TAAAATGATATTGGCTTTATCGAAGGTCACTTAATTAAATAACGTTGCTACGCAATTTATGAGAATTAATTGAATCGCCAGACTTCATCATGAATGTCTACGAAACCTATAAAATCGCAATGATAGTATACTAAATCTATCAGTAACATGGGGGGTTGAACGCCCGCTGCGTAAAATGCTTTTAGTAACTTGTTCCTGTATTATTTGGGACACATATGCCTTTATGCATAGTTATAGTATCTATACTTAGCATTTAGTTATTTATTTATTAGTTAAGAGCTGATGAAATAAAAATCACTCTACTTTTTAACTAATTATGAGTGACTAATGAAATAACATATAACACGATCACTTATTATTTTCTACGTGATTATAATTCAACTCTACTGTTATATGTACAAGCTGATTGTTTGGACAGTAACAATATTTATGAAGGATACTTTGCAATCGATTCTCGTTCGAAATCAATCAAAAAAGTAAGTGCTTAATATTTGGCCTAATTATCTAGAAAAATATAAAAATTATACCCAATTCTCTACGCGTCTATGATAAAGCTCAGTGCCAGTGACTGTCGTGTGATTTCACTTTCACATAGCAGTGAACGTGGGAACGTCAGGATCAAAACAGAAGGGTTTATTTGTTTATATTTATAATTATGTTTATAATTTTGAAAGTCTTAGAACAAACTTTAACTTAGGTTTTCTTGGTTGTTTATTAGTATTTCTTTTAATATTATTATTTTATATGTTAAATGTGACCATGAAGTGTCATATCCTATAATACTGCGAGTGTTTAACATTTCACCTGGTATATCGTAATCCGTAATAAGGAACTTCTTATTTTATTTAATATGATTACATAGTGTACATACAAAATTCCACAAATATTTGTCAATGATTATAACAGAAGATGTAATGTTTATATTCATTATAATTACTCGAGTCCAAATAATGTATAAAGAAACTCAAAGTTCGTGAATAAATACATTTTAGATAGTGTATATGTGCACCGAAATATCCATTTAAATACATATCTATTCAGAGTTTAAATTCGTTCATCTTTATAAATTTCGACAATCTAAAATTGAAATTTGGATTGTTATTATTCACCAAAATCAAAAGAAATATTCTATACGTATCATCCGTACAATCAAGAGCACATAAAGATAAAACATCCCCAAATGAAACTGAGTTTTTCGGATAAATAAATGTATAAGAAAGACCAAAGAGAAATATCCTACAGACGTTTGCTAGAGAGAATTATCCTAAGTCAAATTACTTACATCAAAATATTTAACGTAAAATTAGTTGGAATTAAAGCGCGCTGTATTTAAATTGTACATTGTCATTATAGTGGAAAAATAACATTACCCATTATAAGATGTAATCGCTAATTTCAATCTGAAAGCTAATCAAACAAAATGAATGAAATCAGAATTGAATTAGGCTAGCCACGCCTATCCAGTGTAGATTTTTAGATCATAATAGCAAATTTATTACACGTAGTTACAAACGAATTTGCTACATATCAAGTTCATCAAGTACATATCAGAAATTTCATCATGATGAATTAAATTACCAGGCAATTACCAAACATCTTGATACCAATTATTTTAAGAAATGTGTAAGTCACGTTTGTATTCGTAAATGTCATAGCTATTATTAATTGTTGGATTTTGTTTTATTAAAACCTTATTTTAACGATATAGTACCGGCCCTAATCTGACAAATAAACGTTTTTAGGCAATATAGTTACAGAATTCTTTTAGAGAGGTTTGATATTAATTTTTATATTTGATAAAATGCTAAATCTAATAAGAGTCGAGGTATGTATAAACTTATAATAGATATCACCTCCTTAACAACACTTTTAATATTGTAATACATTACCATATTAAATAATATAACAGTTCATTGGTTATACAGATCCTAAGTCACTTAGCGTCCATATATTTTTTGACAGGTCAATCAACATTTTTATATTTTCTATCTAAATTCATGACTTATTATAATATTGAATAATAATGATATTATTATAGAAATCATATCATATAAAATAACAACTTTTACTCTATGATTATCAAATGCTGTTCGTGGTTCTGAAATGTATAAAGAGATTATGAGTGATCACGTATATTGTCTCTTGTTACGTAAAATCCTGATTCCATAATCACTATTACTAACACGGAACTTGCGAAAGACCGTAAAATTATCTTTGAAGAACAGTGTAATTGGTATTCGTATTTATTAAAGTTAATTTTCAATCTATAAATCTATAATCTATAAATCAATCTATAAATATACGTTTTAATGTATTATACACTTACCTATTCCATATGCAAGCTATTAATTCTCCATAAACACATTTCATACATGAAATTAGTGTTAAATTATAATAATAAGATAGTGAATTCAGAAAAAAAATTTAAGGTTTGTAAACAAAACATCTATAAAAAATAAATATACTACACTTATTTGAATAAATAAGGAAACGTAAATAGTAAAAAATAAACAATTCTGAATTCATTATCGGAAATCAAAAGGTACTCACATTTAGCTGCATAACAATCTTGTTGTACGCTCGGTGCCATCGCTGTTTCGGCGTTAACTTCGGTTGTTCTGTCTTAAAGTCAGCCTGTTTCTGGTGCCTGGACTCCTCTTGAAAAACACTATCTTCTTCGTGATATTGTTCGTCTCTTTGAAACTGGCCTTGGTCTTCGAACTTTTCATCTTCTTCGGGAAAATTATCGTCTTCTTGATAAGTGTCTTGGTCGTATTCACCTTGATCGTCGAACGATTCTTGTCTTTCGTGAAATGTATCAGTTTCTTCTGGCACTTCGTGGTACGTGGTCCGTTTATCTTGAAATGTGACTTTTGATTTTTCTGTGATTGATTCTAATAAACAAAAAAAATGCCATTTAACACATACTGTTATAAAAAATCAATTAGCTTTCATTTCAGCAGTTACCGTACTAACATTAATTTTATTAGGCACAAAGATTATATAATTTTTCTATGTTTTTATATATTGTATGTAACAACTATGTAAGTCTAATTATATCTCTCAATCAACACCACTATGGAACATGTTTATACAGATTGTAGTTGTACAAATAGTGAAATAAAATAATCATACCAACCTTCTTGTGTAATAGGAACAGCAACTTTCTCCTCATGATGAAAAGAACTTTGCGATGTTCTACGATCAATTATAGACGGCGTCTGACTGTGATAACTATCTACCGAAGGCTTCCTCATTTGCGAGAAACTCCTTGTTGGAGATGCAGTTTTTTGCAAACTTGGACTTCTTGGACTGGTCGGTGCTTCCGACATACGTCTCTCCTCGACCTCTTCATGGATAGTGCCATGAACGTAATCATCATCACGATACCTACCCGAATAAGTCCTATCGCGGTCTATTGATTGATCGTATTCAGTCTTATTATACTCGTCCTCGTAGGCACTTTCGTCAAAACTAGTTTGGGTTAGATCTTCCGGTGCATCGGGTAAAGTCCGAGTTCGACGCACGGGAGGTCTCTGTATAGACTCCTGTCTTCTTAAAGATGAGGTTCTCGGTAAAGTGGGCGCTATAGTCGTCGTGGACGCTGGCATTGACGGTGATATTTCTGGGACGGATGTTGCGACTGGAACTGTTGATATGGATGATGTAACGGATGATTTATATTGACTTGTAGCGACATTTGACACTGGTATTGTTTGTGGCTGACTTACTGGTGGCGGGGCAACAGCGGCTGCTGCGGCACCAAACAGACTTCCTAATTTTTTGGCGCCACCTGCCATTAATGACCCTAATGTTGCAGCACCAGTTAATACACTTGATTGTAGTTGTTGCGCTGTTTGTTTTTGTTGCTGCGCGTGGTGAAGTGGTTGAGTGTTCTGCATTTGTGGCTGTTGTTCGATTTCTTTTTGTTGCTGTTGATAAGTTACTTGCTGTTTTTGCTGTTGATAGTAGGATTGTGTATCTTGATTTTGCATTTGGTCAACTTGTGCCTCAATCACTTGTGGTTTCTGTTCATCTTGATACTGTTGTTGATAATGGTAAGTTGAAGTTTCCTGAATTTTATTCTTTTGTTCTTGATATGGATCTTGTTGCTTGTACTGATACTCATCTTTCTCGTTATCAACTAAATAACGGTCTTCTTGGTTAGTTAAAGGTGGTTGTGGTAAATAATGTGATATTTTAGATGGTACAGATTTAGATATCAATGAATCTTCTTCACTTGTTCCCGGATAAGTAAATTGTACAAAATCTTCCGTTTCAGTCCATGGTGTTTTTTGAGCTGAAATTTTGAAAAAGGCACTAAATATATTAAAAGTTAAGTCCTGACATATACTGTGAATCAAATGACAATCCATTTGCGACTGACCTTTGAAATGTTATAAGCAACATAAAAATGTTGTATATATTGTGAACCGGAAACTTTTATCGTTGACATAATGATCTTTTTTTAGACAGATGATAATTTTATTTCGCATTATTAATATAATACAATTGTTAACAAAAACAATGTTATAGAAAAACTCTATGGCATATTATTTAGTTATTTGACCCATATTCTTGTACATATAGTGTGTACTTTATTTGCATATACAGTTGTTCTCTATTTGTGACAATTTTAGTAAATCTCAATAAACTTATTGAAAACCATATCATAGACGACATATATTTCTGAATAATTACCAGCCGCAGGCGGAGTAGCGTGGGGGGTTTCGTCAAAGAACGGTTGCATTCCATCTTCATCATAACTGGAAGCAAATTATACGTTATTGTGGTCGATAATAAATGTAAAGTTATTTAAAAATACTGGATATTATATTAAGCCAAATTTGCTAAAATACCAAACATAAACCTAAATAACGCTAAACATTTTTTTATAGATAATATCGAAAATTAATTTTCCTATGCGGAACCAAACTATGCCACTACAATCTAATATTTAAAAGAAAACAGTAACAAATTCCAGTGTAAAAATGTACAAAAAAACGAGATACACTAACCATACTAACTAAAAAATAAATTCGATTGATTCAGTGTATCAAAATATAAGGTTTTTATGGTTTTGACCAAAATGTGACCAAAGATGACACGAGAAACCTAGTGGAAAATGTCAAGCTCTCGGAACACATTTACAAATGCTCGATAATAAATGTTAACCTTGAGGGTTATAATTAGCCAGATGGCTAAAATGAAAGCGTCATCACTATACTATGGTTTCATAATATTATACTTCTTCACATAAAGCTCCGGCTTATAAGGCTACGAACCAACGTCGATCAATGGTCTTTGAACAGATTACTTCTGAGATTTTAAGGCATATAGATCAATATACTGTTGTACAAGTAAATTTCAAAATGATAACAGTACACCCTATTGAACGAAAAAATAAGGAAAGGAGGAAAGCATATTATAATATGATATATTATATTAGGTCTTTACCTATGAAATTACCGTTTTGTATGAAAATATTTAATCGATTTTTTTTCATGCATTTTTTATTTGTATTAATCGAAGTGACCACCCATGCAATCAATACATATTTGCCAACGCAGTGGCAGTTTATTGATATCCTTCTTAAAGAAATCAGCTGGACGGGAGAAAACAAATTCTTCAAAGGCATTTGTACTGCCTCTCGGGTATTGAATTTTTTTCCCGCCAAGAAGTTATCCAAATTCTGGAAAAAGTAGTAGTATGTAAGCGCAAGATCTGTTGAGTAGGGCGGGTGACGGAGAATGTCCAACCCCAGTTGGTGCAACTTGGAGACCGTCTGCTGTGCAGTATGAGGTCGTGCGTTGTCGTGCAGGAGCAGCAGAGTCGAGCGATTGACCAATGCTGGTTGGAGATGTGCCAGCTTCTCCATCATTGTGTTCAGTTCTTCACAGTACATATCTGCAGTAATGCTCACCCCGTTTGGTAAGAAGCTGTAAGGAATCACACCGGCGCTAGACCACCAAACAGCGACCATCACTTTTCTAGGGGTAAGTTTTCGTTTTGGGCATTGTTTAGGTGCTGAATCAGGATCCAACCAACTTGCTGAGCGCTTGCGGTTATCAAACACAATCCATTTTTCATCGCAGGTAACAGGTAACAATGCGGTTCAAAATTTCTTAATTTGTGTGTCTGTTGAGCAGTGCAAAGTACGTCTCGACGCGTACTTCACGCTGGCGATCATTGAGTTCGTGGGGCGTCCATTTATCAAGCTTTTTTACCTTGCCAATTTGACGCAAATGGACCAATATTATTTTGACGCTAACGTCGAAAGCTGCTGCTAATTCAGCCATAGATTGTGTATCATTAGCTTCCACAATCGCCTTTAATTCGTCATTATTGACCAAAGTCTTCGGACGACCGCGAGTTTTATTTTTCATGTCGAAATTCCCAGAATGGAAGCGAGCAAACCAAGAACAGGTAGTGCGTTGGCTTGTAGTGTTAGCTCCGTAAACGTCGTTGATGTTGTGTGCCGCTTGTACCGCGTTGCTGCCACGGCGGTACTCGTATTCCATAATTACTCGAATTTTAACGTATCCATAATGACAAAAAACATTGAAATGCGATGAAAATGTAACTCTAATCAATAAACAAATGACTACTTTCAGAAAAAGAATTCCATGTTTTTAAAATAAAATTAATTTGAAATTAGAATTCTTAGCCATACAAGAATTATTTAGATTTGGAATGGCCAGTATTACAGAACGGCAATCTCATAGGTAACCTATTATAATATTCTATCAACGTTCTATCGTAGAGCCTCCAGTAGCCAAATATCCTTCATTTCTCATGTTTGATTTTAAACTTTACATACTTTATTAACGAGCAGTAAAATTATTTTTCCTAATATAGTAATACGCTAATGTGGTAAAAACTTACCTTGTACTATAATTATTATCTTGAGTTTGTTCAGTGGCAATGATCTGATACCCAGATTGGTAATCGTAGTCCTTGTAACTGTAGCTTACGTCGGCACTACTTTTCTCAGGTTCTATGAAAAACATTTTGCTATTAAAATATTTTTTTAATATTTTAGAGGTGCTAATTATTTAATGTCTTACCACAATCTCATTTGCTATTAAATGACGAAGGTAGATTAACACACTAAGGCTATAGTGAGCACTCAACGGCAATTGCTGGAACTCAACTGTAACTTACTTTACGACAGATTTACAAGTTGAGAGTGTTAGCTAGCTGGATGAGCTTACAAAAAGCCTTAACTGCAGTGCTTTTATTACGATATTTTTCATCACAAAAAGCTCCGACGACATAACAACATTAAAATCCACATAATAATCTTTTCTTTCAAATTCAACTTAAATAGACATGCAACAAGGTATATTATTAACCTGCCTATACCCACGCGTCGCTCTGACCGACGGATCTGCGTCATGTACAGGTACATATAATGTATACACGAACGTTCACGCTATACTCATTTGAAGTAGGCTATGAACTATGCAGATACTGAGAAGCCAAAAGCGCCATTAAAAAATTAAAGAAAACTGGTGAAACGTATGTCGCCGGTCTCACAAAACAACGCGCGGGTCTAGTAGGGTTAAACTTACCAGATACGTAAGGCACGTGCGTGTGTTCTGCGCCAGTTGGGACAGCAGGAGTGTAAGGGTGAGTGAGGTTCGCCAAAGGTGGTTGCGGTAGTCGAGAAACAGTCGGAGGTCGAGGTAAGCGACGGCCGCGACCACTCCTGATGGACCCACTCTCACTGCCCGGAGGCACCGGTAGTACTCTTCCCCTCTTTGGCGTTGATGATGGCGTCGCTGAAACAAAACCGATTATCAATTACTATTTTACTTAAGAAAATTCATAAGAGTAACTGACAGACCACGTCTTATCTTGAAACAGTGGGTCTAGAAGCACTAAATCTAGCATAGGAACTTCTAATATAACGTAGTGAAAAGAAAATATTGTAAACGATTAATTCGTTAACAAGGGCTATATCTGGGATTAAAAATAGAATGGTTCCCCAGATGCTAACAGAGAACCTACTTTATATTTACTTCAATTAAATTTAAAATAATTATGCCTACTATTATAGGATTGTACCGTTATACCTTGTATGTAGGTATCAACCTACATAAGTATTTGTACATACATTTCATAGGTTCCCAGACTTGTTTTCTCATAGACAACTTTCAAAATGTTACTGGTTCCGGTGAACCCCATGCAGCTACATTTCCACCATATTTCCAAAACTCGACAAAAAATGTGGAGATAAGATCTATGGAAATTTGCTTTGCGTACTGAATATTGAATTTACAAATTTTCAAGAGTAACAGTCGCTGAGTTTCTTAAAAAAGCCAAACTAATATTCTACTTCTTCACTATCAGATGAATTTCCTTGGAACCCCGCTTATAAATTGTAAACACTCAATTTTTTTTTCAAGTCAATGTAGACCCCGTCGTCTATCCCATGAATCCCTTGAGGTTCACTTTTGGAAAGTAAGGGTTTAAATGATAGCAGTAGGGTAAATATTCCTTTAAGCTTAATCTCGAATTAATAAGACATTTGAAACGTTGTGATATCTAAACAAACATATAACTATTTCTTTTTCACCGCCGATATATCATCTTACTTCCACATTTTATCTAAGATAGTTTGGCGTTACAATATGATATTATGTATGTGTGCGTTATCGTGCCATTTGTTTTGTCAAAATATCATATAGGTAACGTATCTATACCTTTTTACTTGTAATATCATTGTACATAACTGTGGGATGTCTATCATTATATTTATATAGGATAAATAGATGAATACCTGGCAGACTGGCCGCGGTCCGTCGTTGCCGTGGTCTGTACGGCGCCATCTCATTGTAGTCGGAATATCGAGAGGACATCACTAACTGAAATACAACATTAATATTAATTTTCTTAATAACTATTCAATTTTTAATAAATTGAAATCTTTGTGGAAATATCAAAACAAATTTGGAAACCTAAAGCTTATATGTCGCTGAAATCGTAAGTTTTTGGAATACACAGCAGTATAATTTGAATCAATTTTCAACCGATTGTTTTCTTTTCCATAGATTACTAGCAAGCTCGGTAGCAAGCTCGGTAGACGTTGTGCCGCCCTAATTATAAAAAAAAATCATTGACAAACTATATACCAAAACCTTCCTCATGAATCTCTTTATCTACTGGTGAAGACAGCATGAGTGATTAATCCGTTCATTAGTTTATGAGTTTATCGCGAACAGATAGACAGACAGACACGATAGGGGACTCTGTTTTATACTATGTAGTGATGATTCACTGTAGATTAATAAATATGTTATTATTTTTATTCACAATCTCCGGAACAACACATTAAAAAAATGTTCCATTATGAAAAAAACTAGCTTCCGTTCGCAGCTTCGGTCATGTTATTGTAGATCTGAGTTTGTACGTGGTATAGCCACGCTGAAGCTATTAGTAGTTTCAGCTAGTACTACCCGACCCACAGAAATCTGACGTGAAATAATAGTGCTTGCATTGTTGCGTTTCGTTTTTCGTTCGGTCAGTGAGTGCTATTAGGCTCATAATCGAATTCCAACCTAATTTCGGTATATATAAAATACAAACCTGTTTAGGCGGCACTTGTGGCAATTGTACGACGGACGATCTTCGCTTATTCACAATATTTTCATATTCGGTTGGCGTGAGGCCGTATCCGTCGTCATAGAAATATTGCCCCCCGCTGTCCCACTGCCTCGAATCGTCCCCCACATACGTCTGGTATGGATAGCTACTCGAATCGAAGTACTCTTCGTAACTTTGTTGTTGTGGTACATAAGAATGGTCCCTAAAAGCAATATTATATTTAAAACTAGCTGATCCGGCCACGTGTTGCTATGCCTCAATTATAGATTAAAAGAACACGTGCATCATGATACAAACTGCAGTTGTAAAATTAATTCAAACAAACTAATGAAAACACCATCTGTTTTAGATAGGTGAAACATACAATTAATGACAGTAACCAACATTGACAATGATTAAAAAATCAATTTAAAAAATAGGTGTTTGATATTTGACCTAATTATTTAGAAAAACACAAAAATTATACGTAATCCACTGCGCGTCTATGTTAAAACACAGTGTCAATGACCATCGGGTGAAGTAAAAGTGAACGTGGGAACGGCCCGAACAAACCAAAAGGATTAATGTCCGTTTTATTATCGAAGGTTATTAACTTCGTGTCGCCCCTTGCAGCTTTCGATACAGGTCCTCATACAAACATAGAATTTCCTCTTAAGCAACAACTAACAGCTTAAATTTACGATGATGACTTAGTTAATAACGTATTGGACACCGAGTCAATTGACGTAGATTGCAATCCTTGGAACTCAGTCAAAGCTTCTGGTGACAGAAAACATCATAATTAAACCATGGTTGTAGGGTTTTTTCTAAGTCTACTTGGTTAGCTGCCACTCTCGAGTTGAAAACCTGTCGCTAAATACCCATTTGGGTATTCCAACAACTGCACTTAGAGCCAGTTTTTACCATCTTAAGCCATTACATCATTTAACATTACATGAGATTGTGGCCAAGCACTAAAACATGTAAAGTCTTAAAAAAATTAATATATAACCAAATCGATTTCTTAACTCTTTCTATTCGTATCTTTGCTATTATATGATATGCCCACAAAGAGTTTTGTATTCCTGCAAACCTTTTCCAGATAGCTCTCGATTTTTCTTAAGAAATGAATGTACGATATATAGTTTTGCTATACTTGTTGGCATTAAATTCAGTATCATGTGAACAAAGACTGTAGTACCCAAATTCGTGATTATAAACCTTCTACGAAAATTTATAATTGGGAGACTCACGAATCATTAAGGAAAGTACCAGAAATTCGGTATCTTAAGTCTGTCCTCCCAATATATTCTTAATAACTTCACGTATGTCCGCAAAAACTTAGATAATCTGGATTTAGTAAAAGATCGATATAATGTAAATACTATAAACAATAACAAAAATGGTCACTCCATATTTCAGGCTCACTAAGAGCAGTAACAGTTTTTAGGTACTAGTGTCAGATTTTATAACAAACTCCCAAAGCATATTATTGATTTGCCAGTAAGATCAAGTGTTATGTCAATGTTTATACACCCTATCAATATGTCAACGATGGTAACATCGGGAAATGACGCCTCTCCCTGTGCATCCACTAAAAACGAATGTAACTGTCTATTGTGTTGTAATAATTAAAAAGTATGTCATGTATAACGAAAAGATAAACCAGAAAATTTCTTGCCGGTCCTTATCGATGACTGCATTTTTTTTAAGTGCCTTGTCAGGGCCTAAATTAATTTAAAGAGTATTTTGGTTTTGAGGCAGACTTGGAAAAAGCCATCACCATCCTATGCTTTGATCACGATGTATTATTTCCTTCACCAAAAAGACGCGTTAGTGCTTTAACTTTTCCATTACAGCCTTTTAAACTATTCTTCGTTTTCTGTGTGTTTCTTCGGTGTGTTTTAGTTAAATGCGATACCTCTTTTCCTCATAGCAAAAGTATTATAATTAAAAAGAACAAATATATCAAACAAGTATTTCAAACCTAATATGTGTGCTAGTGGTGTAGCCATCAAATCCATAACCCATATTGTCATCGTACAATGTATTCTGGCGTTCTAGACTTGGGCGCCGTTGCTCCTCTGCAAATAAATTTTGCAATTTTAAAAATTAATTTTAGATTAATATTCATGATTTAAAAAATCAAAATAGGCATCGGAATTTATACAGAATTTACAAAATTCTCCAATTAGATTCTTTTAATAAAATGAACTACAAAATGGTTACATGTTATTCAAAGAAGACTACGAAAATAGATGATCGACTGCGGTTTTAAGCAAAAATAAAATAAAAATATAGGAGTATTTCGTAAAATTTACAGAAAAATTATAATAGATCTTTACCTATGAAATTGCCGTTCTGCAGTACTGGCCATTTTAAATCAAAATAATTTTTGTTTGGATAAGAATTCTAATTTCAAATTAATTTTATTTTAAAAACATAGAATTCTTTTTCTACAAGTAGTCATTTGTTTATTGTTTAGTGTTAAATTTTTATCGCATTTCAATCTTTTTTGTCATCATGGATACGTTAAAAATTCGAGTAATTATGGAATATGAGTACCAGCAATATGAGTGGCAGCAACGCGGCATAAGCGGCACGCAACATCAACGACGTTTACGGAGCTAATACTACAAACCAAAACAACACCTGTTATTGGTTTGCTCGCTTCCGTTCTGGGAATTTCGGCACGAAAAAGGAACCTCGCGGTCGTCTGAAGACTTTAGTCGACAATGACGAATTAAAGGCGATTATGGAAGCTGATGATACACAATTTATGGCTGAATTAGCAGCAGCTTTCAACGTTAGCGTCAAAACAATATTGGTCCATTTGCGTCAAATTGGGGCAAGGTAAAAAAGCTTGACAAATTGGTGCCCCACAAACTCAATGATCGCCAGCGCGAAGTACCTTGTTGCTTGTTACCTGCGATGAAAAATGGATTCTATTTGATAACCGCAAGCACTCAGCAAGTTGGTTGGATCCTGCTTCAGCACCTAAACAATGCCCTAAACGAAAACTTACCCCTAGAAAAGTGATGGTCGCTGTTTGGTGGTCTAGCGTCGGTGTGATTTATCACAGCTTCTTACCAAACGGGGTGAGCATTACTGCAGACGTATACTGTGAAGAACTGAACACAATGATGGAGAAGCTGGCACATCTCCTACCAGCATTGGTCAATCGCTCGTCTCCGCTGCTCCAGCACGACAACGCGCGATCTCATACTGCACAGCAGACGGTCTCCAAGTTGCAAGAAGTGGAGTTGGAAGTTCTCCGTCATCCGCCCTACTCACCAAAGCGTCTACAGACTACTACTTTTTCCAGAATTTGGACAACTCCCTGGCGGGAAAAAAATCCAATACCCGAGAGGCAGTACAAAATACCATTGAAGAATTTGTTGCCTCCCGTCCAGCTGATTTCTTTCAAAAGGGCCTTAATAAACTGCCACTACGTTGGCAAAGATGCATTGATTGCATGGGTAATTACTTCGATAAATACAAATGAAAACTACATGAAAAAAAAATTGTTAAATTTTTTTCATACAAAACGGCAATTTCATAGGTAAAGACCTAATTTATGCTTATGATAATTACTTTATGTTATTCTAGTTCAGTAGATCATACAAACTGTAGGATAGATACCTCCAGACTGCCAATCAGCGGCTGTCCGCCATGATATGGCAGACTCGACACTCGCCTGGTGCAACTGCGACCATGTCTCTATCCTAAGAAATACAACGTAAATTATTATGACATTATACTTTAGACAATACGATACAGCTAATGCATTAAACTGAACATTATATAGGTCTCATTCTTTAGGATCAACATAACATGGTCCCCTTGATACATTTAAAGTTCAAGCTTTAATTTGTCAGACAAATTCGGGTAGTTTATTATTGCAAGTTAATTTTCTTATATTTTTCATAGTATGTCAATTGCTCATTAACAAAACAATTATGATAATATTAAGAATTGGCACTGTTGCGTTTCGTTCGGTCAGTGAGAGCGCCGGAGGCCCATTTCCCATCTTCTCTCCTCCCCTATTCTCTCCACCTTCCTCTCCCCCCTCCCCCATCGCCAATTTCTCCCATCCCTCCAAAACACAGTCTGGCAACGAACTTACGACTTCCCTGGTGTTGCTAGTGTCTATGGACGGCGGTGATCGCTTAACATCAGGTGACCCGCCTGTTCATTTGCCTCCTATATGCCATAAAAAAAACATTATTTCGATGCCTGGAGAATTGCGCTTTGATATGTACAATGTATGATTTCAGAATTCGCATATATTATCTTTATATTTCTTAGCGTCTAAAATTGACAATAGCTGTTTTATTGACGTGGTTATTACACTTTTTTCTTCTTTCAGGGAGTGTTTGCTATGTAATGGTTCAGTTACAGGCTGACACTATGTAAATATTGCCGGTTAAAAAACTGTTGATTCTAATAACCAATAGCAAGCGTTCCTTGCCACTGATACTAGATGTAAAGGCCGATATTATTAAAAGTATATGATTTATAGAAAATACCTGTTAGTTCTCGGCTGACTATTGTAATAAAGTGGATCTGTGTCACCGTGCATATGATATTCATCTCTCTCATACGAATTCTCCCGTGACGCCTCCAACGACCTCTGTAATGAAAAATATCAATTCAATTTAATGTTTAACCACTATATAATTAAAATAGATCGACAATTTATAACTTCACTGAAATAAGGCAAAACTATCTAAAGTGATTTTAAGAAATATATAGTTAATAATTTTCTTAGAATCTGTGCTATTCATATAAACAGTCTAGTTTCTTTATTTATAGGAAGTACCTGTTCTCTGAAACTTATTCGCTTAATAAGATTGTTAGAGAATAGAAAACTGTATTTTCATTAAGTGTTATTATTAATTTTTATAGCTTAACATAAATAAATATATGTATTGTACTAATATGGGGTGATATAAATATCTAAATGACTTAAATCTTTGCACTTTAGCAGATACGGATCATTAAAGTCATATACAGAAGGTACGTAAAAATGTCCATAAACTTTAAACCATGATTAAAGTAGTATGATTTAAAGGGTCATCACTTTTTTATATCAAAGTGGGCAAACGAACCGGTGGGCCACGTGATGTTAAGTGATCACCACCGAATATAGACACTAGCGACATCCGAGAAGTCGCAGGTGCGTTGCCATCCTGTATATGCGAGACGGGGGAGGGGGAGGAAAGGGAAAAGGGAGGGGAGATGGGCCTCCTGCACTCTCACTGACCGAACGAAACACAAAAATGCAAGTACTGTTATCTCACGTCGGTTTTCTGTGAGAGGGGTGGTATTACCGGAGGAGCTGACCCATTCATGCTGAGACCAGTAATAGCTGCAGCGTGGATCTTCCAACTACCAAGTATGGACGTTATATGCTCAATATACCCAAATATATTGATTAGATATTAATTATAGTATTAATAATAAAACATCGATTGATTAGATTAGTGTCACGAATATCAAATTATCTTTTAATAATATCTATCCTTGTATACTATTCTTACAAGTTAGATATATACCATCGCATATATTACTGTACCTATTTTTAAGATGAACTAGTCTGTGGTGCATTATCAAATGGATACAATCCGTAACCAGCATTCATTATAATACAAGGATTCATTGCAATACGTTGACTCTTCTCTGCTCATTATCTATATATTAATACGTGAAGCAAAAAAATTGTACCCCTTTTTTACCTATTTGCCGTGAACGGGTGAACTCGAAATTTGGCATAGTTAAAGTTTATATGGCGGAGAAGTGCAGACAGCTGTTTATTTTACATAAAATGCATTAGAAGTACATCCAATTAATTATCTATATATTAATACGTGAAGCAAAAAAATTGTACCCCTTTTTTACCTATTTGCCGTGAACGGATGAACTCGAAATTTGGCATAGTTAAAGTTTATATGGCGGAAAAGTGCAGAAAGCTGTTTATTTTATATAAAACGCATTAGAAGTACATTAAATTATTTAAAATATGCACTACTCACACTACTGCTTGAATTTTACACAACATATACACACATACAAATAAAAAAGACATTTTGACAGCCGTCAATAATTACGAAGTTCAAAAGAGGTTGTGAAGGAGGTTGCTATGCTCGACTGTATGTATTTTATAACTCTTACGTTCTTATTATCCTTTTTCATCCTACATTTAACAATTATATTATAGAGTATAACTATTATTGTAATGTTTATTATTTTTCATGGTGAACTCACTTCAAATGATGATTTAATAAAAAAATGAGCCAAATAATACTTTATATAATCAAAATAAGGATTTTGTTCATAGAAGTAATCCATGACTTTGACCTCCGCGGTTACAATGTTGCAATTCAACCTAATGTAGCAACAACAAAGAATTTATTTTCAAAAGCTAATGGTAGCATTAAAAACATCTTTGTATTGGATTCACCACTTGATTGTATTATGGAACCATTACTTTTCCAAAAGATGATACTGAGTATAGAACCCTAATAAAGTTCAAACTTTAGAATATCAAATAACTATGGTCGAATGTCGACCACTGGGCGCCCACTAGTAATATTTATTATACACATAGATTAACCCATTCGAGATTGAAGATTAATAACTACACCTTTTTTATATTTTTCCTTTAATATAAAATTACGAAATAACTTATTCTTTAAATAAGATGCTAAAGTGTTGATGAAAAAATTACAAATTAAATAAAAGTGGAAGAAATGCAGAAAAGCATCATAGTTCCTATTATACCTCTTTTTTATACTAAAGGGCAGCAAATACGCAGACAGCCCATCTGATGGTAAATGGTTACCGTCACCTATGGACAACTAGAATATCTAGAGTTTCATTGTTACGTTGCTGGCGTTAAATATTTCACGAGAAAGAAGTCACGATCGTCAAATACAATTGCTTTAAGAATGGAATAACCTAAGTTTTTACACATAAAATATACCATAGAGTAACGAAGAACGAAAAATGTTCAGAATAATAATTATAATGATTAAAATTATTTTTACCTGTGGTGTATGCATCTGATGCGCTGCACTCCGGAACTGCGAGGCACTGCAGTTGGGATGCTGCCCGACCGGATAGTTGAGGTCTGATGTATAATCAGAGTCCTCAGAGTAACCGGCTGTAAATACATAATGTGTAATTGTTACATTACATTTCCAAATGAGCTGTTTTTTATACCATAGGAGGCAAACAAACAGGTGGGTCACCTAATGCTAAGTGATCACCATCGTCCATAGACACAACACCAGGGCGGAGGAAGGGAAGAGGAGAGGGGGAAGGTGAGGAGAGGTGGGCCTCCGACGCTCTCACTGGCCCAACGAAACGCAACAATGCAAGCACTGTTACTTCACGTCAGTTTTCTGTGAGAAGGTGGTACTACCCCGGTCGAGCCGACTCATTCATGCTGAAGCCAGTAATAGCTTCAGCGTGGCTCTGCCGCCTACAAAATTTATCCTAAATTCAAATTTATCTAATCTATACAAATATTATAAAGTTGGAGAGTTTGTTTGTTTGGTTGAAAGAGCTACTCTCAGGAACTACTGTTCCGATGAAAAAAACTCTTTCAGTTTTAGATAGCTCATTTATCGAGGAAGGCTGTAGGCTATATATCATCACGCGCAGACTAATAAGAGCAGATTGTAGTCTGGTGAAGCTGTTAAGACCTTGCTAGGTCAATAGTGTAGTCAGTTCGACAAAAATAATAATAATAATAAGAGCAGAGCACCAATGACACGTTAGATTTACATTCTTGTTATATGTATAGTTATAAAAGTACTAAACATTTGGATTATAAAATACGTTTGGTTTTAGACAAAGCAGTACTGGTAGACTAGGTTAATTAAGGTTACTAAAAATCAATATCTCGTAAAGTTCGTAGCTTTGAAATTATGAATGTTAGAAAGTCACGTCTCTGTTGGTATTATAATAATAAATATTGACGGTTAAAAGCTACTGTACATTATAGGATTTATATAAAAATTCAATATGGATCAGATGAGAATGAACTGAAAGATTCACAGATAAAAAGGCTAAAGAGATTTGCGAAGATATCTATTGTCGGCGCTCCAGTTTACGTGCACTCCAATAAAAACTATATATCGGTGATGAAACATTAAGTTGTTTGAAAATAATTTCCAAAGTCAATGTGTAGAAAGTATCTCGAAATGAAACTCGCATACAAGCAGTACAATTACGTAATTCAAAAACGGTAAGAAAAATGATTAAACAAAAACTCCATAATGACATAATTTAACTTATAGTTCATATTACGGCAAGCATATCTATCTATATAATACCTTTAAATGAGCAATTTCTTGTATACTTTTATCTTTTTTTTTCTCGATCTGACTACGCTATTGACTCAGCAAGGTCTTAACAGCTTCACCGGACTACTAAGGCAAGCGCTTAAGGCACTCAGCCGATTTTATAATGGCAACCAGCTCAAGGGTGCACGGCACACCTCGGCTTGGCTGTTGCCCGTTGCATGCAAAAATCGCGTCCTAACTTAGCTAACCTAGCTAAATATTCATATATGTTTGAGTTGTTGAAACGTATATGAGTACCAGCATATCCGCCTCAACAACTCCTCCATACATTTTTATCAGAAACTTTGGAGAGTTTTTCAGTTCGATATGGGAAATTTTTTTTTAACAAAAATAACCCTTCCACCAAAATGTGTAGCGTGTAGGCGTGCACGTGTGTGGAGGTGATCGTGTAGTGTTGTAGCAGTGATGTATGGGTGTGTCACCGTATCGCGCAAGCAACGCACTCAAGGGCTCCCTACCGAGGGATCGAACCTAGGCTTGAGCCGCTGCCGTGGGAGCCCTAATCGGGTGTGCGGGAGCGAAGTTAACCAACAGATCGCGCCGGCGCGATCTGTGGTTACGCGGGCGTGGGCGTGAGCACGCTCTGTTACGAGGGACAGGCTGGTACTGATCGTTCGCTGACGTGATATCGTCGGGAGGGTCGGTGAAAATGTGTCGCGGACGTCTTTTATAACGCCCAGCGTTGGGCACGGGTTCGTAATTCGCGGCGGATACCACTAATGGACTGGGATGAATCGCGGCTCGCTCGAAATAGCTATCTGTAAGTGATTTTATATACGCCCAGATAGACCGCATCTCCAGGTCCCTATGGAGATCCGCCTTCCGGACGAACCAAGGAGCACCGGTGATTTTACGCAGAACCCGGGTCTGCAAAACCTGAAGCGTATCTAGATTTTTCGCGTGGGCGAAAACCGGACAACTATACGTCATAACGGGACGAATACAAACTTTATATATTGTGAGCTTATGTCTGAGGGACAGTTTGCTCTTCTGACAGAGTAGATAATGGAGGCGACCCAAGACCATAGCGGCTTTGTCTCGCACTCTCTTAATATGGGGATCGAACGTTAAGTGACGGTCTAAAGTGACGCCGAGATACTTGACCTCGGTGGTCCAAGGTATCTCGGAATCGTATAGCCTTATGGGCTTTAACTTGTTCACGCGATATCTGGGATCGAAGAGTATCGCGGCACTCTTGTCGGGGTTAATACCTATACGCCTTCGAAGAAACCAGTCACCGAGCATGCTAACGGCTTTTTCGATGCGATTCCTAAGGACTTTCGGCCGCCAGCCAGAGGCGTAGATGACTGTATCATCAGCATAACAACCTACCTCGACTCCCGGGAGCTTAGGTAGGTCGCTGATGAACAGGTTGAAGAGGATGGGTGCGAGAATTGAGCCTTGTGGCACACCTGAGCGTATTGGACGAGGCGATGAGAGTTCGCCGTCTACTCTAAAACGGAAGGTTCTATCGGCTAGATAATCGCGGAGGATGTGAACTAACCTATCGGGTATGCCGGCTTGATTTAACTTGTATATGAGCCCTTCGTGCCAGACCTTATCGAAGGCCTTGGCGACGTCGAAAAATACTGCTATCGTACGTTTCGGATTAGTGTTTTTCACGGGCTGATCCGGCTCCGGATGCGGATCTTTATTGAAATTAGAAAGGATGTACTCCGTTAGGCGGTGTACTCGATTCGTGCAAGAGTGTTCGGCACGAAATCCAAACTGCTCAGGTGGTATTAATTTTAAGTCTGTAATCGAGAACTGAAGACGGTTCAGAAGGAGCCGCTCGTAAAATTTTCCTAAGGTATCTAACAGACTAATGGGGCGATAGCTAACGGGAAGCGTAGCTTTCTTGCCGGGCTTGTGAATTCCTATCACTACGGCCCTCTTCCAGACGGCTGGAAAATGACCCTGGGACATGGCCGCATTGAAGATGCAGACCAATAGAGCTATGATGCGGTCAGGAAGGAGCTTCAGAACCTCGTT
This sequence comes from Antheraea mylitta, assembly GCA_014332785.1. NCBI lineage: Eukaryota > Metazoa > Arthropoda > Insecta > Lepidoptera > Saturniidae > Antheraea > Antheraea mylitta. The sequence continues at coordinate 6,402,478 of JACEII010000012.1, forward strand.
CCTGATCCCATCGGGACCTGGGGACTTCCTAGGCTTGAGACGCTTGATGGCGGCCGAGACTTCGTCAAACGTTATCGGGGTTAGGGTATCCGCCGGAGGAGACGCGAGTGCATGCTCTACGGCTGTTTCGATAGGCTCTATGATGGAAGGGTCAGTATTATCAGTATTTGGCGAACACTGTTTCTCTAAACTCGCGGCGAGACATTCTGCTTTGTCAGTGTTATCGAACGCGGGAGGCAACCCGGGGCTTCTGTCGAGAGGGGGCATTGGAATGACCGTATCGGACTTAAACTTCCGCGTGAGGGCCCAGAATGCCAGGTGAGTCGGCTGGAGATCCTCCAGAAACCTGTCCCACCTGTCACCCCGGATCTCAGAAATACGAGACTTGACTGCTTTCCGTAAGACACGTAAGCGTTCGCGGTTCTCAGCGGTCGGGTAAGCGTCGTGAGCACGAGTCGCGGCGTTCTTTTCCATGATCAATGCTCTCACGTCATCAGGGAGTATAAAACGGCGTTCGTTCGCCGCTTGTACCTCTTTCGAGGTCTCCCTGACGGCGGTCTGGAGATAATCAACCAGGGAATCGATGGCCGAATCTGCGTCGGCTTTGGACACCAACACGTCCGGGATCCTGTCTAAACTATTAGGCGACGGGCTATTTTTAAAATATTCGCTAAGTTTCGCGTAATCGGCCACTCTGATCGGCGTTGGGCTGAAGTCAGAGTTATGTCCTAACTGTAATAGAACCGGGCGATGATCCGAGTCGAGTTCGTGTATGACTGATATGAGTCGTACAGGAAGCGCAACATTTTTTAGCAAAGCTACATCTAAAACTGACGGTCGGCAGTGATCTTGATAGTGCGTGGGTTCCGGAGGGGCTATGACGTCAAATGCGAGAGCCCCACCTAGTTCGTCGAGTATCCTCCCATTACGAGAGGTACACGGACTGTTCCAGATGACGTTCCCGCAGTTGAGGTCCCCCGCTATAATGACAGAATTACCTAAATTGAATAGCGCCTGCAGATCGGATTTGAGCAATACTTTATTTGGTGGTAGGTACGCGGAGACAAGAATAATATCAGAGTGGCCCGTCATACCAACGCGGCATACTGACACTTCCATATGAGTAAGCGCGGGCGGATCTAAAGGCATGCAATACAATGAACGCCTAAAATAAATTAAAGTGCCACTCCCACGGGCGACACGGTCGTTTCTAACGATGCAGTAATTCGCGATTCTCGGATTACGCATGCTCGGTTTTAACATCGTTTCCTGGATGAGGAAAACGTCAATCTGTCTATCGCGTAAAAAGTCAGCTACTAGATCGCGCTGTGTCCGAAGGGATCTCGCATTAAAAAACGAGAGGCAAAGACCGCGTGGTTTGATTTTATTAATTCCCGGGAATTTTAAAATTAATATTTAAGAGACTGTGATCGGGCGAGGCGCTGTATGGTGGCTCCGATAGCCGGAAAGCGCGCTAGGGCGGAGATAAGGTGTATCCCGTGCTTCTCCTCTACTACGGCATAGAAGGCGAGAACCTCCTGCATATCGTGCTCTACGAGTAGGTGCTCCATCCAGTCGAACTTATCCGAGAGAGATGATGGAGCCTGAGTCACCTTAGGTGGCGGCGCCAGAGGCCTTGAAGAGGCCTGAGGCTGAGGTCTGGGAGCCCAGGGGGCCACAGGGGCCCGCCCGGGTTGGGCCGCGCGCGGCACAGAGGGTGGCGAGCGCGGTGAGGTCGTGGGCGCGGGTGCTACAGGGGCGCGGGAGGCGCCCGGCAGGCCCGGAAAGGCCTCCACGGACATGAGAGGTGGAGGCGGAGGGCGGACGGCGGCTGCAGGCGCCCTGGACGCCTGCCTCGCCTGACGGGCACGTTGTGTGCGCGGCGCGCGGGGACAACCGCGATAATTCGCGGGGTGACCCGCGTTACCGCAGAGCACACAGCTGGGAGGATCGGGAGTGCCAGGAGTGCTCTCGCACTCCTTCGTGGCGTGGTCTCCCAGGCACTTGACGCACCTGGGGCGAAGATGACAATTCTTCGCGGAGTGGCCATAACTCTGGCAGTTATGGCACTGCGAAGGAATGTGGGTCTTACGTGGGGGCTCAACGGTGACCCCGTTGAGATCACACACCGAAGTGAGTGAGAAGATGGCCTTGCCCTCCTGCGACCGGTCGAGAAGAACGAGAACCATATTATACGGGGCGCGAGTGCGTGGGTGGTACATACGATGTACCTCACGCACCGGGTAGTTTTTCTCCTTAAGGGAGAGGGTGACATCCTCGACCGAGATTTCGGCCGGGACACGGCGAAGCACGACACGCAGAAGGCGCTCGTCCTCTAGAGCGTACGTAAAATACGCGAGTTTGGACTCCGTTAAAAAGCGAATTAACGCGCGGTGGTCGTCCGACGTCGGACATTTAACACGAATGCCCGCCGGCGTGCTAAGGGCATTAGTGTAGTTGATATTGCGAGCTTTTAATTTCTTCGAAATTAAAGTCCATTGGGACTTGTCCTGTATCGTAACAGGAGGCGGCGGGCGCGGCTTCCTAACTGCGGAACCCGGAGTGAGGGAGACGGAGCTATTCGCGTTCGGCTTACGCGACGGTATTGCCGCGGTCGACGGTACGCGAGCGCCATCTATATTGGCGACTTTTTGTGGGCCTACGGAACCCGAATCCGTCGGGCTGTCCGGACGACGCTTCTTGTGCGAGACGGTCGTATAGCCGTCCTTGTCTGTCTGCGCTGAAGGCGCGGGAATCGCGGACTCGGTCGCGGTCGTGATCGGCTCGGCGGACGCCGTCACGTCTCGGAGCCGGCCTCCGAGTTGGAGCTAGGAATCGAGGCCTCAAGTAGACCTTTGTCGCGCGCGTCTAGAGGAGACTGCGGCGCAAGGGACGCAAAGGAATTCGCGGTCGGAATGTTAAAAAGGTTACGCTACGACGCTACGTTGCGGTAAATTGAATTTACAATCTCCTGATCTAAACCGCTCTCGAGGAGATTTTTACGATAATATTCTGCCACAGCTAACGGATTCATCGCGGCAGATCGAAGAGAGGGAGGGGCCGCGAAACAACCTCCCTGCCTTAAGGGCAGGGGGGCACGCCAAACGGTAAGCTACGGGACTATATCGAGTCCGGAGTAAGAGAACTGTTTAAAACCAAACAAAGCGAAAGCACAAAATAAATAAATGAGTGGGCGAGACAGGGGACCATGTATATGAGTAAAATACTATAACATAAATAAATAATGGTTAAATAAATAGATAAATAATAATAAATAGGTACTTACATAGATAATTAAACAAATAAATAATAGTTGGTTATATATTTAAGAATAAGGAATAGAAAAATGAGTATATAAATAAACGGGTAAATATATAAATAAGGGAATGTCTCACTCACTCAGGTAGATTTTGTACAGGTGTGCCGCAGCTGCACTCAACTTAGCACTAAACAAAGCACAACGAAATCGAGAACAAAAGATCTCGAGCAAAGGAGATATCGGACACGTGCGTTCGCTAGCGCGTCCAAAACCGGAGTCGTCATACTTTTATATGTTATATATTCAGGATCTCGGAAACGGTGTCAGTGATTTCCATGAAACATAGTATGTAGGTGGTTTCGGGGACGATACATTCATCTAGCTTGATTTCATTCATAGACAACTTTTTTTATCTGAGTTTTCAGGCAATGAAAAAATATAGCTAGAGTATAAAGGTAAATGTCACCGCTACTCTCATAACAAAGATAGTTCATATGGGAATCGACTGCTTCGAAAATTCATGTAACTCCAGTTCGAATCCGAGTTACGGCAAAAGACTTATTGGTTTTTTAATTATTTTTTTCTGGTAAAGAAATGTTGATTTTGTGAGGCAAACCTAATAGTTTATTTTAATTTCAAAATGTTTTTTAAAGAACCGAGCTAGGCTCGGTTGTTTAGATACTAATTAAAAAGTGTAATCATGGAGTTTTTATTTAGCGATTTCTGTTACCGATCTGCTCTTGTGAATTATGTAATTATACAACCTGTATATGTCCCATTTCGAGTTACTACACATTGATTGTAGAAATTACTCTTAAGTAATTTAATGTTCTATCATCGTGATCAAAGTTTAACATTTCTCCATAGACATAGTCATAAAAAGGATTTTATATTACGTATCTAAAACTAGTACAATCAATGCTTTACGAATGATACATAACCCGAGTATTTTATGTAATTATTTGGCCAATTATGTTTTTTTTTTTTTAGTTTGGGCTGAGCGGGTGTCACCCCTCGTCTGTTCACCTCAGCCGCGGGTAAGCCGAGACATTTTTGGGACTAGGTTTCATCCGTCAAGTTGTTTGGTCTTATCTTAACTCATTTCATATGTCTATGTATTCTACTGCTCTCGTCCTCCAGCTCCTGCACTCTCTTATCATTCTTTGTATATTTATAACTTTCTTACTCGCATTTGGCATCTATAACTAAATAGGAGTCCAAAGCTTGTTTCCTTTCCTGTTTTGCTACATATACTTCCATTGTTATTAATTTCTGTTTTTGTTTCCTGTATTTTCCAGGGCTCTCCCTTCGAGTTTCCATATTTCTTCCCTCTTTTTTAAGTCCTACTGCTGTATAAGTTGGTGAAAATTCTCACCTTGCTTTTCTTCTTAGTTGTTTGTCACTTTGACGTTCTTCATCTGTTACCATTTAGATTTAGCGTATGTATCTGGATACTGTCTTTGTAATCTGGACCCGAGCTCATTTGGCTAATTTTATTTTTCACATAGTCTTTTTCCTGCAATTTACTATCTACATGTTCCTTTCTTTAAATTATTAAGAGCCTAGGTCACAATATATTAAGTATAATCGCTGTTTTGTAGACTATTTTTCTCTAGAAATTGTTTACCTAAATGGGCGTTTGCCCAAAGCAGCTCCATCTTTTTTCCGCTATCTCCTACTTCTATCTTTCCTTCTTTTTGTTTAACTAATAATTTTATGCCATATTTATTAGTATCAAAAGCGCTTCTCTTTCTCCTCATTTCCTCCATATCCTACGCTCCTCCTAGCTATCCTATCCCATATAGCTCTTGTGGGACAGTCTTGATCGAAGGCGTTGTGTCTATCTTCACTTTCTTTATGTATGACGCAGTTTTTACATTTTTGGGCTCTGTTTTCCTTGTAGGCTGGGCACTCAGCTTTCAAATGGTCTTCACCAGAATGGCTACAACTATCCGTTGTCTTTGCGCACCACCTACGCCCATGCCCGTACTCCAAACATCGCGTACACTGTATTAGAGGGGATTGGTCGGATATTATGACTCTCTGCAGGTCAATGTATAGTTTGCCTGCAGTTGTGAGCCTCCCCCATACAGCGGGCGACACCTGGAGCACCACGTGGTTAATTTGAGGGGTTTTCGTTCTTCTTTTATATTTAATTTTCATTCTGAAATCGTCGTCGGGAATGTCCTGCAACACGTTCTTATTTTGATCTTTTATAAGTTTTAGGATGTCTTCGTCTTCGTGGCTTCCGAGTATGTTTTTTACGATCACTAGTGGGTCTTTATTTCTTGCTCTTTCTACAGTTAATTTTGGAGCTACCCTCTTGATTCTATCTGTAATTTTTCTCACATCTTCTTCCACCACGCATCCTAGCACTACCTTTTGGTCTTTTACCTTTCTAATTTTGTCTACCCTTAATCCTTTCCTGACTTTCTCTATGATATCTCCACTCGAGACCCTATCTTCAGTGGAGGATATTATAACCGAGTGCATCGGTGCTGGAAGTCGAGAGCTGTATTCCTTCCTTCCCTTGATTGGCTGTTGGTCTGCCTTCTTTGGTGTAATCATCCTTGTCCCTAGTCTCTTTTTTATCACCTCGATTTCAGTTTTTAGATCCTCTGTCGTTTTGTTCATGGTTTCCATGTTCTCCTTTAGTTTTTCTTTCCGAGTGTCTGTTTCCTCTTTTGTTTCTATAGCCTCTATTTGAGTTTTTAACGCTTGTATATGTTTGTTGATCTTGTCAATTTCCTCTTTTATTTCACATCTCCATGCATTTATTTCATCTTGTTCCCCTTTCCTTATATCCTCTATCTCAGTCTTTTTTTTTTTTTTTTTTTTTTTTTTTTTTTTTTTTTTTTTTTTTTTTATTATTCCCCCTTCTTTCCTCAGACGTGATCTGAGACCTTGGTTGCTCTTTTCTATATTTATTTTCGCCTTTTTCTTTTGGCTTTTTCTTTCTTTATTTCATCTTATTCTATTACATTATTTTGTCTTGATTTTGTTTTGTCTTTTATTACTATTTTGCTATATACTACGTTATCCTAAATTTTGTTATAGTTTATATATTTTATTTCACTTAATTTTTTTTCCGATTTGACGTTAGTAGAGTTTTTTTCATCACGGATTTTATCACGTTTTATCACAGGTTATTTCAGGATTTCTTAATGCTATACTTATTCTATTTATTGAGCTATTTCAGTCTACTTATTTTTTTTTTTTTTTTTTTCTATAGTTTGCCAGTTTTGAGAGTACGAGCGTCGAGAAAACATTCGTCCCCTTTCTTTTACTGCCTTTCATTTGTTCCTGGCGCCTGCCACCCTGGTAATTTCCGCCAGAAATTCCAGTGCGGCTGCGCGGTGCTCGTCTTCCTTCAGAAGTGAAGGAAAATTTTCAACGCTCATCCTCAGTCTTTAACTCAATTATAGTTTTACTCGTCGTGTCCTTTAGATCCATTAATACCCTCGTAATCCTATTTCTCTCTTCTAACGTGTCCTTTCTGATATTACTAACAATCTCCTTCATCTCCTCCATTATATCCCTCCTGAAGTTTTTAATATCCTCCTCCATATCCTTCCTTAGATTGGAAACAGTCTCGTCCCTCTTGTTTTTGTTATCTTCCTTCCTTGTTCTATTCTCCTCTATTACCTCTTGCTCCTGTCTTGCTATTTCCTCTCTTCCGATTGTCTCTCCTAATGCTGCAATGATGCCTCCATACGTCCCTTCAACAGTTTCTTTTACGATCCTCTTTGTCGGGGTCGGGGGCTCCTTTCCGTATGCTTCTTCAATTAGTTTTATACCAGATTCAAGGCTTTGCCTTGCCTTGGTTATAATTTCTTTAGGTCCCCTTAGGGACTCCCACATTTCCGGATCTTTACTTATGGCTGTTTTCTTCTGTCCTACTTTGGACCCCCGCGCTTTACCCGCGGCGTTGTCCTTGTTTTTCTTCATCTTAAAATATTGTTAGTCTTAAATCTAGTAAAATTGTATAAAATATGAGCACTTGTGTGTCTATTCACCCTGTTTGTGTCAAAAATAAAGCGTCTTGTCAGTATACCGATGCTAATTGCATTAACTTACCTATAAAATAAAATAAAAATCGAACTATGTTCGTCAACTTAAAAACTAGATCGCTAGGCCCAATATCACAGCTGTTATTTACTTAAGACTATTTCCCATTAAACGTTTTTTGTTGTTTTTAACGTGTACAACACGATCCAGCCCTAAAAAACCCGAAAAGGCAAAAATTACTTTTTCCCACAATCGAAATCCACCTTACCGATAAAGGAAATAAGGGTGTGGTGGGCGGACCCGAAAACGATTTTCTTGACGGAATTTCGTAGTTTTTTCGACGGATTCCTGTGGGGGACGTCTAGGACTATCCCCTCACACGAAAACTCCGGGAAATTCAGAAGGAATTTTCCGGAAAACTGAAAAAAGTGTTAATTTTACTAATTTTTTCTCTGTTACAGATCCCGGGAGCGTCCCTCGACGGTGCCGACGTGTGCGACGGGTGAAGGATGATGCCCCCGACCGGATGCAACGAGATTTGGATTTCCAAATGGTAAGTTTAATTATAATTCTGATAAAATTTTGAAAATTTTGATTTTAATGAAATTTTGTGTTTTCAGGGTCCGGGCGCGTCTCTCAACTATTCCGACGGGTGCGGCGAGTGAGAGGTGGTGCTCCCGGTCTGATGCAGGCCGAAATTTTTAAAATAAACTTAAAATTTGACAAAAAACTAAAAATTTCGTCAAAATCTTCGATTTTTCAGCCTTTTTCAGGTTTTTACAAGTGTAAATTGTGAAATCAAAAAAGTTTCAGTCAAATTCGTGTAGCGCAGACCGAGACGAGTGCAGCGGTATGCGACACTTGTATAAACCTCTGATTTTTATACCTATAATTTTAAAATTGGGCAGCGATCGGCCAATTATGTTATCGCTTTGCAATTGTGAAATATATAATCGAGGAGACAGTTGGAACGTACGTTACAAATAAAAGAGTTTATACTTACAATGAGCAATGTACTGCATCTGTCTACGCGCCTGCTCAGCACGTTCTGCGTCGAGCGTCCCGTTGAGCAGGTCCAACTTACGCTGGAGATCCGCGCCACCAGTGCCCTCCGCGTCTGAAATAAGTTATAAAATGTATAAAATTAAGATGTAAATCCAATTTAAATTTAACATCTTTATATCATGTTCGCTAAAAGTGGCTCAAGACAAGGAAAAATGGATGTCTTTGGAGGAGGCCTTTGCCTGAACAGGGGTTTTTGTAAAAAAAAAAATAAAGAATAGTCATAAGATCTTTTTTCTTGTTTATGATAATTATGTAAATATTTAAGTTCAAGTTCATGTTTAGTTTGTAAGAAATATAAAGTTTTTTATTTTATTTTATTTATTTATTATATCATATTGATTATATATTATCAAATAATATTATTATATACCTAAGGCTAACTCATGAATAACTTTATCTTCGGGTGACCACCGCATGAAAATTTGTTCAGTAGTTTTTGAGTTTTTCGCGAACAGACAAACAGACATATAGACGTGGCAGAGGATTTTGTTTCATAATATATAGTGAAACTTGAAATAATTTATTTTTATTAGCTTTACAAATGTTTTACACACAGATTCACAATATCTTATATATTATCCTGAAAATTTGTAATTGTGAATTCTTAATAGGTATGAGAATACTTGTAGGAAATAAAATGAAAAATATTAGCGCTGTTTAAGCTTTGACAAAGGTAAGGGATAATAGATACTTGGACTTACTGGATCGTGGCCTGTATTAATTTACTTTCTTATATTTAATCTCACAGTTTAGATGCACTTCTTCAATAATTTTATGGGCACGAGTGAAAAATTATTTTGAAGCGCGGTAGAGTTTCGTTTGATAGGTGTTGTTAGTTCCTCACGAATCTGTCGATCGTACGTTTTGTTTTACGCATATATATTAAAATGGAGAGGAATAATGGAATGGTTAAGTTTATGCAGACGCTTAGCACTCATAATTGACGTATACAATTAAATCACATTCTGAATATTATGAACTGGAACTTGTACGACTTTTTTCTTTGATAAATCTATTATATACATCCTTTGCAATTGTATATCTTTATATATAAATTTCCTCTGTACGTGTGTATGTCACTGAACTCCTCCTAAACGAGTGGATCGTTTTTGATGAAATTATTCGTGAGTGTTCAGGTGGGTCCATCCGGTTTAGATTCACAATTGGACCCGACATCTGGCACTTCGATTGGCTTCTAGGATTTTTTTTAAATTATCAAAGCAAAACAACGTCTATAAGGACCGCTAGTTGCATATGTGAACATTGTAAATAGCATACAAACATAAATGTATATCTATTAAAAATTTTCAGTAATATTTTTTCAGGGCCGATATACGACTACAAGAGCTCCAGAATCTGTAATTTCATGTCTAAATTAATTTTGTTTTCTGTAAGTTTTTTTGGGAGACTATAATAAAACTAGCTTTTGCTCACGGCTTTGTTTTCGTTAATTTTTATTCTCCTATCGCTCAATAACAGTAATTATTATTATGGATAAACGTCGGTGGTACTCTATGTCCTGAAGATGTGTCTAAATTTCGTGATGATTGGCTGAGTAATTGAGACGTGAATGCGTAACAAACAAACTTACATTCGCATTTATTTCGCATTAGTCAGGATACCTACTTCCATTAGAACAAACATAACAGAGTTAATTATAAGATAAAGCAACAATAATCGTTAATTAAAACGTTATAAATTTAAACGAGTTAAGTTTATTACAACGCTGCAAGACATAAAACTCATGTAAAAACTAATTAACAGCATAGAACTAGGACATTAGAGTGCGCTTGTCGACGACATTCTCGGCAAAATCGCGGGGGAAATAAGTTTAATCTAAGAAATTGGGTCGCAGCCGGAGTATATTAACTCCTCGGGATAGGCAGTGATTAGGTTAAACGTTTTAAACTCATAGCGTAACGGTAATTAAAGGCAACGTAATATACGTTTTATAATACATAGTTGTTATCATTTTCATTATTAAAAAAAATGTAGGTGGTAGAACCTTTTTTTCGGACTGACTACGCTATTTGCCTTGCAAGATCTTTACAGCTTCACCAGACTACCGGCGGTAGTTCCACGCTGAAGCATTGTAGGTGTTAGAGCCACACTAAAGCTTGTAGGTGGTAGGGCCACGATGAAGTTATTATTGGTTTCAGCATGAAGGAGTCGGCACGTCCGGGGTAGTAACATCCTCTCACAGAAAACCGACGTGAAGTAACAGTGCTCGCATTGTTCCCTTCCCCTCTCCTCTCCCTTCTTCTCTCCTCTCCCTTCCCCTCTCATATATCCCTTTCTCTCCACTCCCACAAACAGAGGCTGGCAACATATTACGACTCCTCTGGGGTTGCTACAATCTATAAGCGGCTGTAATCGTTTACCAACAGGTGACTCGCCTGTTCGTTTCCCTCTTACATGCAAAAAAACACAATCTCATATACATCCATTTAATTCTATTCTATTTTAATTCTCCTGGTAGGGTTTATTTTAAGTCTATCAGACTAGCTATCCCCTATATTAACAAGTACCTACAGGTGTGTTCTAGTAACAGCACTTGAGAACCTATCCTCGCTTAGGTTTAGCCTCTCTACCTTCTTAGACCATATTAATATTTGTATGGTGACACTTTCAAATGAGCTAAATTCAATTTTAAACATTTAAATAACATGTTTAACTTTTTAAAGATTTTCAATTTTTATATACCGACAATGAAGTTCAAATATTGCCGTTTTTAAGGGTAATAAGTTGATTACGTATTAAATACTTACTTTAGAAAGGTTTCGTACTAAATGCACCGCACTCGCCTGAGGCAAGTTCGCATTATCCTTTTTTCACATTTTTTTTTTATTTTTTTAAATCCCTTGTGTATACCCACCCTATCGGGAGAGAGGGTGGGTTATGTCCAACTCGCACGGACTAACACCCCACGGTATACCTGCGTCTTCCGTTATGGTTGGGGTGACACGAGATCTCTATAGACTTCATCGTGCCGCCCCAGCGGTGTGGCCCAGCAGCGGAAGCGCCGCCACCGAGCCTCGTCATGTAAGGAAACAGCCAGATACACACCGACAGTCTCCTTCGTCAGCCGAACCTGTGCAATGGGAAGATGGGCCCCGTGACCCAACTTCCCTTGGTCCGGCTACGATAGCGGGAGGAGGCGATCAAACTGCCGCCTCCTCCTGCCTGTCCTCCATTGGCGGAGAGGCCCGCTTAGAAGAGCATCCTCGCGGGCCCTCACCGCCACCTCCTTCTGCGAGATGACTTCCTCGCAGAAAGAGGCCATTGCGTTCAACACTTCCTCGCTGCCGAGCATTTCCGCAACCACGTTCGGCAGCGAGAGGTCCCCTCCTACCGCCGCAGCCAGGATGCGACGCTGTTCCTCCCACGCAGCACACTCAGATAATGTGTGCTGCGCGGTGTCCGGGTCCACGCCACAGCTATGGCATACGGCGGTCGGCTCCCTGCGGGCTATCCCGTGCAGGTACCAACCGAAACACGCGTGTCCGGTCAGTACCTGCAACAGAAGGAACGTCTAACCTAACCTAACCAAAGCGAGATAAAAGAACAAGATGGCGAACACTAAGCGAGCGCGGTGCATTTAGAGTGTAACCTTTTTAAAGCAAGTATTCAATACGTATTTAATGTTTTTGTAATAACACCAATAAAGTTCATTAGAATGACCACTATTTTGCCTTTCGAAGATAACATATATAAATGATGTAGTATTTAATATCAGTTTGTTTTCCCGTTTTAAAGAAACTGTACTTATGTACTTACTTATGTATTTCAATGTAATAAAGTTTAAATTATTACTTAATATCCTAATAAGTCATATAATATTACAATTCTTTTCAACATATAATACACTCATTAAGTTTTTTATTCCGCAGAAAGTTCTAGAATAAAATAATCATACATTATAAATTATACATGGATGATTAAATCCAACGTTTTTCAAACCATGTTGCAAAGAGGTCGGTATTTAAATATTTAAATGGTCTTTATTTCCGTAGCTGTAACGTAGTGCGTCGCCTATAGCGTATAATAATTTAATGATTTATGGCGCGACACTGTAATTGATAACTTTGTAACGCTAGTGCAAGTGCCTACCGTGCAATACTGCTGATCTGAGGACTTATTATACTCAATAATAATCTCAATACTCAATCTATCCACACTCTATACATATAATAAACGGGTAACGGGGCGAAATGTTACATCAAATATTAAAAAAAACTTACAATAACAGGTACAGGCTATTTACCGGTATAACATGTAGGATATGTTTTACATATATAACCTACATATATATATCTTACTAATGAGAAAACATAAATTAGGAGATATTTACGCAAAAACTACTAAGCGCATTCTGAAGAAATCTGATGCTGATCTGAAATCTCATTTTAATACACAGTACAATCATATGATTTTACTAACTAATATGTTTATAATTGAAATTTCACGCGGAATTATTTGCGGGTTCATCTAGTATCCACATAAGTAACGAAATAACTCAAGAACTTGTTTCTTTAAATGCCTTAAATAAATAAAAACTGCAGATCAAAAAATACAGTAACCTTTTTTTTAACTTATTACGCTTTTACCTAGCATGGTCTTAAAAGCTTCACCGGACTACTAAGTAGAGCGCTAAAGGCACTTAGCCGATTTTATTTGACGACTAGATCAAGAGTGCACGGCACACCTTGGCTTGGGCTGTTGCTTGAAATACACCATGTATGATATGTAGCCTAAAGCCTTCCTCGATAAATGAGCTGTTTAACACCGTAAGAATTTTTCAAATCGGACCGGTAGTTCTTGAGATTAGCGCGTTCAACTATACAAATAAACAAACTCTTCAGCTTTATATATTAGGATAGATATATTAAACGTAATTTTTTCAAGAAGACTTCATATTGATTTTATATTTTATCATATAAATTATAATTGTGTAGAAAACGTGTATCAAAAAGAGAAAGGAACTACGTTCCGACCGATTCGTTTCCAATAATGGATGTAATTCACTGTATTCATTTTAAATTTATACGTTATTTACACAGATATATCTAGTTATGAAGAAAATGGGAACACTAAGACCTGACGACGAGCGTAAATATGGTATCTACGGACGTCTTTCCGCCATGTCTAGTACACCCAAGGCAAGTTTAATATTTTGACATAGGTCCAAACCTCATATTAATGCGGTCTTCCGTAGTCTTCGTAGCCACATCATTAATTTGATGCTTAATTTCTCTTCCTTCGACTAACACAATATTTTATTATATATATTTTTTTCTCTTTATTGTTATTGAGGGTTTGTTCAAAGAAAATACGAAACCCTCATCCATACCACAGACAATTACAAATTACAAAACAACTTACAAGTATATATCTTACTAACTACTACTTTCGGGGTGTAAGGGGTGTCGAGTAACATCTTAAGACTTGAGACACCCAAGCCAACCTCACCTGCACGTGGTGCACCCTGCTGAATAACGAACGAGGCAATGGCGAAAGCGGGGTGGTAGGGTTTTACAGCCTGACTGGATCGCAACCACCATGTACATGGCGAAAAAGCCCGTCATAGTGACTCGCTTTTGCGCGTGGCGTTTCGGGATCAGCCTGTGCATATCCAGTAGCGGGTAACTTTCGTCATTATGGCCGGCATGACAGCGGCGACCGACGATGGATAATCTGTCTGTCGGTGGTCGCCACTGTTTTTGGATTGTACTATGCTTACCATCAGGCATAGTGCAGACGCCTTGTCGTGCTTCAATAAAAAAAAAATGGTGCATTTGCGCCCTATCTGAGCTAACCTACATATTCATATACAGTATCTAACCACAGAAGACATAATAACAGGGACGGGCCGTGTGGTGTGATGCGCGATAAGAGACCTTCTTTCTAGGAACTGAAATATTTTATACATCACATCTCATAGACACACGTCACAAATCATAAGAATATTTTACTAACCTTTGTCTTCTGTAATATTTCAAATTAGATCTTCAGATAGACATTATTGTTTCTACTTCATACGTTTTCGTAATGAAAACAACATTAATTTTAACCCAGTTTTTACTATACAATAGTTAGTAATGCTCTGAAACAAAGCGGATGGCATAATAAATAACGAGCACAGAGTACTGACAGGTCTCTGAGTGCGTGTGTGGAAGCACCATATTTCACATCCAGGCGTGAATTAATAATGCACTGAATGTGCTTGTTAATGTGCTTCGTCAAAATGTTTATATATATATATGCAATATATCCTCTTTGGAGTGAATAAAACTTACAAATAGATTCTAACCTATAAATGCGAATGTGAGTTTTTTTTGTTTGTAACGCTTTGAACTCATAACTACTAAACCGATTATCGTAATGTTTTATGTATGTTTTCAAGGGTACAGAAAAGGATAATAATAATGTATTATTTTTTCCTTTTGTTATTTTAGGGAGGGGGGATGATGTAGCGATTATGTATTTTGCTGAGTTGCATAAGCCGCATAGTCTCGGGCGGCACACATGTAATTACGCGTCTCTGAATTAAAGACTAAGAAGTGATCTTTTTTTTATAATATCTACAAACATTAAATAGAGGCTAAACCTGTAAAATAATAATAATATATTGTTATTCTGCATTTTTTATCATAAAATGTTTATAAATTTATCATGTATTTTAACCGCCAATTTAAGCACACGTTGACGTATGTACTCGTATTAGTCTTGAGACTGTATCACAGACGGCAACGCAAACTCCGCTAATTTAATAAAAATATTTGGTAAAGGGGGTTACTTTTTAATAGTATTATATACGAAGCACCTTTTATTTACCTTTTTATATGTATAAAATTATTTAACAAAATAAAAATTTAACAAAATAATTTACACAGTATAAAAAGCACCTGTAGATTCCCACACAAGTAACTGAATCCTGTGGGTATTCGACCAAAAATTCTAAATAAACTTTATTTCTTGTCAGTACCGGTAGCTTACTTATTAGACAAATAAGATTAATAAAGTTTTCTAATATAGATATCCATATATGAAACTGTTAATATTATATATTATAATACCTAAAGAATGGTCCAAGAATGGTTATTTACGGAGCTATTTTGACCAATATAGTGTATAGCTTAGATCAATTAAATGTATTATATAGTTTAGGTCTTTAATATCAATAAAGCTATCTTTTACAACACATCACATCGTTTGATATCTTTTTTAATGCTAGTTCGGCAAAAATACTTCACAATACCTGATGGAAAGTGTGATACAGTTCAAAAACAACGGTTACAGTCGGTTTTAAAGACCAACGGTAGTCCCTGTCATTATACTGGCCTATAATATCGCTTCTTTACGATTGACCTAAAGGATCCGATATCGGATAAGGAAAGGAGCAAACTAACAGAGATATTTTTTCACATCTTCACAATACGACAGAGGTAAAAATTACCATCATACAATTACAGGTTTAAATTAGGCCCAACAAATAAAAGTCGTGAGTATAATGAAACTACTAAAATAAAAGTAGTCGAGTAAAGCTGATAAGAACTTACTATATCAATAGCGTAGTCAGTTTGAGAAAAAAAAAACTAAAATAAAAAAATATAACCAAATAGCTTGGACACCTATGATGGCAATTTAATACATTATATCTGCGTGAAGTCGAGGCTAGTAACTAATTTTAAATAATTTGAGAACAAGTTCACAAACCGTTTTCTGATACCCCGTCAGTTTGAAATGTAATTTAAAGTTATACTGTACATAGAGATTACATAAAGAGAAAAAAATTAAAAACACGTTCAGCCATAACAATTTGTGTTTAATTTCTTTTATCTCGGTTCCATATTATAACCACTTCAACCTCTTTACAAAGCATGGCATTTTTCAGTTTTATTATGGACCGTTATTATAATATTGGGGGATACTGGAGAATTATTCTAGGCTCGTATTGTTTTAATAAAGTAAGTTTAGATAAACTTTCTTTAGATAAACATTGTAACATGGTTTAGGAAGTTGGTTGGAGAATCTCTATTATAGGATGTCCCTCCTAATTATAGAATGTTCACAATATTAGACCAGATCGATATTTAAAATAACGAGAGATTGTTAAACGCAAATCCTATAAAGATTTTTAAAAGATAGCAATGCTCATTTTCCTTTATTGTTTTTTTTTATTTGACGTAAGGAATACATGAGATATATTTTCAATTTATCATTTTTATAACATTAAATTACGAATACTACATATATTAAAACATTGCAACAAATCAAATATTACTAATTTTTATCTATATCACTTCATTACGCACCATAATCGATACACTGATTTCGAACTAAAACTTTGTTAAATTATTATAAAAATAATTATTAACATAATTTTAAAACTTCAAAAATAGTATACTTTCTGCAATGAAAAAGGTTTTAATTAAAAAAAAAAACTTCTATAAAGCGAGTCCGGAAAACGCAATCTCGTAGTCACTGTAGCAGATTGCTACGCCATAGACATTACAACAAGGAACTCTGCTACGAGACCTGCATGAAATGGATTATTAAAGCAAAGAAGATTGCTCCTCCTTTAACGTTCCATCGTTGCTTGACCCGAGCAAATAAACACCCGACTACTCTAAAACCACTTTACTAATAAAATAGCTCGTATTTTAAATTCTCTATTGTTCTAAAGCTCTAAATTCAGCGCAGACATTAACGTGAACCTGTTTAAAACAGATATATACTAAGTATGTAACTTTATTTCTGAATTGTGTAATAAACAAATGATCGTCTTTTCGAAATCTACAATTTCAATATATTACTGGACCTCAAGCAGTCTCAATTCGACCATATTAAGCTTTATAAAATATTTTTTTCACATGATAATATTACGTATATTCCTTTTCTTTTAATATATTAAATCTAATAAGTGTGGCGTATGACATATAGAGACTTATAAATAAAATCTTCGAGACTGCGATGATATGAAAAAAGTACCTATTAAAAAAATACTTGTCGATAACTACTAAACATACTAAATCGGTCAACAAAGAGTGGAGAAAAAAGTACTGAATTGATTTATATTCACCTATATATTTTATACTAGCTGGTTCTAATGACTTCTTTCTGATATAAATAAATCATAAGAAAAACTGTTTTATTTATGTAACTTATTTTAATTCTGTCGTTACTACTGAAATGTTTTGTAACCATTTTACCGATTTTAAATTATCACTATTACATTTTATTCTGTTTCCTTCTTATAGAATAGCGTAATAATATGTTGTGTAAATAACACTTCTAAAAGCCCCATATTATCTCGTAAAAGCTAAGATCAATTAAACCGAGAATACAAATGAATAAACTCTTAAATGTACTTAAATCCTCACAGATAATAATAACCTGTGTTAGTTTAAATTCGTTAAGGTTTGTATATTAACTGATAAAAATTATAAACATAAGTAATCCAGTTCCGAATAAACCCACACAAACTAACGTATACCTATTTTTGCGCACGGTTAAAACTACTTTTAACCACAAGCTGTGCTTTCAAAACTAGTATATATTTTTCCAGCGTATACTCTAGAGCTTAACCAAAGCCCATGTTTCTCTACAACATGTCCAGTGTAACATGATACACGAGAATAACCCAGACCGGGGGAATTTGTGACTACACTAAAACCTTTTTTATGAACAGGCAGGTCCAGTTATTCTGGTCTTATAAGGTATAGTAATATTTTCAGTATGTGTGATGCGGTATAACTTATTTTACGTTTAAACTTTGTCGTAGACGGTTTTACATGAGAATTTAATGCTAAAATATCATACAATTTCCTCTGTAGACTGCAATTTTCTATACATAAAACTGTATGTGTGTATATATCGTAGATATAAGCTTAATAAATTCTAATATGGCATGATATCACTGTAAAACTTATCACATATAAGTTATTTTTCCATTGAGAACCTTTTTATGCTGACTATTTAATTGAGTTTTTGCCGAGATCTTAGTAACATGTAGTAGATTTTATTAATTATTTTGTGTTATGGGACTCTAGAATATTTTGTAATATTGGTTGCGTTTTACGTAATTTAGTTCGGTTATTGTGCACAAGTGAAGTGGATGAAAAATAATACCGCGAAGTATGAATTATTTAAACAGTTCTAACAAGGGATTCATCTAGTTAGAACATTGAAATTATAACAAGAGGCCCCAAAATTGGCAATTATGAAATATCGCCTGACTTGGCTGCAAGGTCTAAATACTTTGCCTTTTTCTTACAGTGAAAAAACAGAAACCAAACAAAATATCTATTTAATTGTACTGCGGAGTTTTTCGCGGGATTTCAGTCTGTCATGTAGTGGATTTTATATTTTATTCATAATCTTGTGTTACTTGACTCTATATTGTGTAAAGTTGGTGGTGTTTTATGTAATATTTTTAGGTTATTGTCCATAAGTGAAGTGAATGAAAAATAATACCAGGAACCATGAATTCTGAGATGCCACAAAAATTCCCAGGAAAGTTGTAACAAGAGAACCACCATCTTGTTATAACGTTGAAAAAACCGCAAGACCCTTTACTTGAATATCAATCTCCTAAGTTATCCTGATAATTTTAAACCTAACTTTGACTTTATCAACTCAACACTTGGAGATATCAGAACATTTTTTTAAATGATTATTCGAAGATTAAGAATATAAAAAATGTCTGAAATATTATATAGAAGATTTGGCGCTTATGCCTTTGCATTAACTGGGACGTAGAAGAAAGCAGACTAAAGAATTCATAAGAATTATCCGTATTGACAACTTCAGAATTGACAAAAGAAACGGATTGAAAATTAAAGTATAGAAGATTTGGCGCGTAACTATGCCTTTACTTGAACATAGAGTAAACTCACTACAGAATATAAAAGAACCACATATATTGACACCTTCAGAATTGGCAGTATGGATTAATTCCTTCGCCTGTCCTGTTGGACGAATATTATTACTACTACTGTACTGCACCACTAAATGGCTCTAAATTATAATTAAGTGTTATTACAGTTTATAAAGTAATTTAGTAAGAACAAAGCCGTGATTATCCTAACTATAATCTCATAAATGCAAAAATGAGTTTGTTTATTTATTACACGGCTTAACTACTAACCTGCTTACCATGAAATGTTGGATAAACATTGTCAGAGATATAGAGATCGACTTAGCGTACTTTTTATCCATACAAAATATATTGTTCTCTAGGGATATGTCAAATCTAATATTGTCGTAAACCGGTAGCGTCATAAATAAATGTAGTATTAATAAATGCAATACAATAAAATGATTTTATAAATTCAATTTATCATATAAAATGAATGTATTAATGGAAATCGAATGTAATGTAATGTAATGTATGAATGAAATCGAGAATGTAATAAGTTAGCGTGATATTTATTGATACTTTATTAAAAAGTATGCACTTTATAAAACTATAAAAGTGTTGAGTATAAAGGTAGACAGATATAGAATCAGAAAAACACCAATGAAAATATAGATATTTTATGAGATCCATGGTATCTATGTAAAATATGTGAATGCTGAGTGAATAGCAGATAGTACAGAGCGAAAGACATAAGGAAAAAAATTACCTATTCAGAATGTAAAAAAATCGAAATTTAAATTTCAAAATTCAATATTAATAAAATATATAAGTAAAATAATATTATTATAATACAAAATTATAATTCTCAGTTTAAAAATATTAATAAAGACCATATAGGTTGAGGGATTTAGACTGGCGGATAATGGAATGACCGTCCGCATTTTCGAGACACTGCATATACCAATATAGCATAGCATAGCAGGAGGGTATTTGCCCTCTTGCCTAACCGCAAATATAAAGTTAAAAATCTATCAGAATCAAAATCAAAAATACTTTATTCAGTTCAGGCCCTAATAAAGCACTTATGAACGTCAAAAACTACCACTGGTTCGGAAACAACCCAGTCATCGAGAATAACCGGCAAGAAACTCAATTTAGTTTATCTTTTTAACAAATATATATAATATTTAGACTATATTACATACATGATAGAAACGTTTTTAATGGATGCACAGAGATGAGTCCATACATCACAATCGTTCACATACTGATCCACTCTATAATAGCCTTTGAGACCAAACCCGCTTGACATGGCGCTTAAATTCACAATCCGGCAAATCGGTAATATCCTTTGGAACTTTGTTATAGAACCGTACATTATTTCCTAAAAAACTATTACTCCTATCGCGAAGGGCTTCTATACACCAACTGTATAGAAAACCGAATGGTCCAAAGTACTTTAGAGCCTAATACTAACCTACTACAGCACTCATCAATCTTTTTGGCGGCTATGAATATAGCCCTAAGTTCGGATTGCACCTAATATAATCAAAAGATTAAAACAAAACAAAGTTACAACATATCGAATCTAAAACTGACATATATTCATCGTTAAGTGATCTCAATAAACATATACAACGTCTATGTACCTCAATTTGCATACTGCGAAACTATATTTAAAGCAGTCGAAAGTCAAATGTCTGGCAAGGGTCGTAAGTAATGTCTTTCTTGGGTCACGTCCATCATCATCACCAACATTAAGTAAGATTCTCGATTAGCATTGTATCAAAAAACAAACCAAAAATTTGTAACTGTGTATTTGTAGCCTCATCCCAAGTAAGTACAGCAGTGAATCACTTGCTCAGTAGTATTATTATAAAAAGCTCGCCATCATTATATTTATTAATAACTTCAAACAATTTCATATCACACGAGTGCCTGAAAACGTTGAGTCATAAATTACGAAACGGACAATTCGTAGCTGGAAAATAAAACCCGCTAAAAATTTTTGCTCATTCATAAAATGTTTTAAAACTTATCTCGTGCGTTACCACAATAATGCGGAGTCTGGCTCGAGTTGTTTTCAAAAGTAACGGATTACGCTTCCCCGAGAACAGGGCACAATTTCAAAGTGAAAAGTTACATATTTTATGTATTATTTTATATAACATTTTGCAATGTAATAAGAAACTTTACTTGCCTGAGAATACTTTTTAAATTTACTATTATCTTGTAATATAATAAAACAGCTAATCAATTGAGCAATACCAATAATTTACTGGAAACCTATACTTAAAAATCAAAATAATATCCTCAGTTTGGAGATAAAAGCTATTTATTCAATTTCTATGTTACACACGTTGCCTAATATACGATTTTTTGTCTGTCCGTCTACGTATCTAGATTAAGCAAAATTAGACCAATTCTACGAGGTTTTCGTTTCCAAGTAGAGGATTTTTTGAATAGATTACTTACGCAGAGATAAATTGTAATTATAACATTACAATATTAAAAAGCTATGACCATTTATTCTTATAAAACTCATAGATTTCAGTGGGCCATTATATTCACGAGAATGCGTTTGTAGACACGAAGTAGAAAATAAAACTGAACCATTTATGTACTGCCACCAACTATACATAACTAAAGTTGCTGATAAAGTCTACTATATGACGTAAAATACACCCATTTCATCATTGAATCGTAATTACTATATGATTGCATATTATCCTCGTAAATACTTCATTTCGGGTTCCCAAAGGGTTTTCTTCCAGGAAAATGGGTCGGCGAGTTATTAACCAGAAAGATACTTACTGCTTACAAGACATTGACTTTCGTTCATTTATCACGTAAGGACACAAGACCGAATCCAGGGAGACAGTTTAATCAAAGTCCATGAGATAAAACATATATTATATAACGCTTTATATGCGTAAAAACTAGTATATTAAAATATCACTTCACAGTTACTCTTTAGGTTGTTGAGTCACGCTGAAGCTATAACTGGTTTTAGCATGAATAGGTTGGCTCCCCAAAGGTGGTATCACCCTTTCACATAAAACTGACGTGAAGTAACAGAGCTTGCATTGTTGAGTTTCGCTCGGTCAGTGAGAGCGCAGAAGGCCCATCTTTCCACCACTCCCTTCCTCCCTTGCCCTTCTCCCTCCCCATTACCCCACCAAGACAACACAGGCTGGCAACGCATTTGCGAATCCTTTAGTGTTGATGGTGGACATAGACATGTACGGTGGTAATCACTTAACATCAGGTGACCCACCTATTCGTTTGCCTCCTTTTTTAAGGCAATCCCATAAAAACGACATTACTAGAATAGAAGTCATTCATGATAGTATCTTCATGTTTATAAACAAATGAAACAAGTGTGGACACACGCAAACATCGATTGCGAGCCAGGATTATTTCGTTTGCTACCAATCCCCTGCGGTGAGCAAAGAAACATGACAATAAACATGTACGGTGTTACTACAAAAAGGTTAAAAACGTATTAAATACTTACTTTAAAAAAGCTTCGTACTAAATGCACCGAGCTCGCCCGAGGCAAGTTCACGCTATCCCCTTTTC
>JACEII010000012.1:6425262-6518988 GCA_014332785.1 Antheraea mylitta
TAAATGCACCGAGCTCGCCCGAGGCAAGTTCACGCTATCCCCTTTTCGCAAGTCTAACATAACCTAACCAAAGCGAGAGAAAAGAGCAAGATGGCGAATATTCAGCGAGCGCGGTGCATTTATAATGTAATGTTTTTCAAGCGAGTATTCAATACGTATTTAACTTTTTTATAATAAAACTGATAGCGTTCACAACAGTTTCAACTATTTTGAACAGAAATACATTAATTTGTTTCAGAAACACGTTTTTTATACTTCAAAGGTTTTAGTATTTTACCTCAATCGCATGTTTTTTTCATGTCATATAGTAGGCAAACGAACATGCGGGTCACCTGTTGTTAAGCGATCACCGCTGTTCATAGACACTAGCAACCCCAGAGGAGTCGCAAGTGCGTTGCCAGCCTGTGTTTGTGGGAATGGAGAGAAAGGGGGAGGGGAAGGAAGAGGAGAAGGGAGGGAAGGGGAGATGGGTCTCCGGCGCTCTCACTGACCGAACGAATCGCAACAATGTAAGCATTGTTACTTCACGTCGGTTTTCTGTGAGAGGGTGGTGCTACCCCGGACGAGCCGACCCATTCAGGCTGAAACCAATAATAGCTTCAGCGTGGCTCTACCACTACTTTAAACGACAATGTAATCTAAGATGGTAAACACGTAAAACCTAGAGAGGACTGGTTCCCAAATGCAGCAGTCGGAACCAATGATATTACAAATAATATAAATAACATTGGTCGGAACACACCGAAAGGCGCTTGTTGACAGAATATGTCAAAAATAAAAATTATTACGTATCTATCTATGTAATTAACATTTTAAAGGCCTGAACATTTTGTTCACATTATGTAAAATTACTTTTTTTATATCAAAGGAAGCAAACGAACAGGCGGGTCACGCGATGTTAAGTGATCACCATCATCCATAGACATTAGCAACACCAGGCGAGTCGCAAGTGCGTTGTCACCCTGTGTATGGAGGAGGAGAAAGGAAGACAAAGGGAGAGAGAGAAAGGTGGGCTTCCGGCGCTCTCAATGACTGAACGAAACGCGACAATGCAAGCACTGTTACTTCACGTCGGTGTCGGGTGGTACTACCCCGGGCGAGCCGACCCATTCATGCTGAAACCAGATATAGCTTCAGCGTGGCTCTACCACCTACACCTCTACTGGATAGATTTCAATCATTTTCTTTGCTTTACTCCTTAGACAATCCTCCTTATCCATCAATTTAGTATTTCTGAAATCTTTAGAATCATCCTGAAGTTTTAATATTGATATAAAATACTGTAATCATTATTAAGGTGAAAAGGCAAAACGGGCTTGTAATCCCCGAATAACTATGAATAAGAATTCATATATAGTAGACTAACCATATTGGTTACAAAGAAATACTAGAAAATATTTTATAAAAGTTTAAAAGCCTTTATACCCTAATCTATATTAATTTTTGAATCCACCCGTACTACGGGCTTATCTCTGGGTTAATACATTATTATATAAAAGTAGAATTATCAGCGTATACGGAGAGAAATACGCGAATCCCTAAGCTAAGATCTTTTATTCGGGATCTCGACCTTTTAGGTTTTCGCACTTTCCCAGAATTATTGTAACGAAAAACTTATTATTATGTTGAAGGTTACTTGAATCTATATTTTTTACATTTATATCCTATATTTATTACGCTATAATACGTAATGTATCACATTATTACATTACAGTATATTAAGCTATAGTAAACTATCAAAATATAGTGAGGTGTGTTGTAAAATAAATTATTTCAAAATGCAATGAATTAATGCCATTTTTTATAGCTTATATTATAGATTACTTTAACTTAATTATGCCCACATAACATATTTTTGCATTTAATATACGAATGATATGCATAATTTATCATTACAGTATAATTTCACTAATCCGGTACTTCAAGAGATCGGTACGTCCAATAATCCGCCACTTTTAATAACGGAAGGGTGCCGGATTATTGGAATGTTCGGATTTACTGGATTATAGTGGAAAAGTCACAGGTAATGTATAAAATAAAGCATTTAATAGAGGGAATAAATGTGTGTAATATTTAAAATTAACATGTACATATGTAATTACATAGTTTTAAAATATGTAATCCTTAATTGAGGTCTGCTTTTGTGAAACTTGTAGTCCTTTGCTTTAAAACCTTTTCTTGCGAAGAATTTACGCCGGATTGGACGTGCCAATATATCGAAGTGCCGGATTAGTGAGATTATACTTTATATAATTTTCTTTTATATCATAGGAGGCAAACGAATAGGTGAGTCGCCTGATGTTAAGTGATCACCACCGTCCATAGACACTTGCAATACCAGCGGAGTCGCAAGTGCGTTGCCAGCCTGTGTTGTGGGAGGAGGGGGGAGGGAAGAGGAGATGGTAACGTGAGAAGAGATGGGGCTACGGCGCTCTCACTGACCGAACGAAAGGAAACACTGTTACTTCACATCGGTTTTCCGTGAGAGGGTGGTACTACCCCGGGCGAGCCGATCCATTCATGCTAAAGCCAGTAATAGCTTCAGCGTGGCTCTACCACCTACAAAATATACAAATTACATACACAGAGAGCGCGGGCGTCGGTTTGACGAGGCTTAATAGATACATAAACTGAATTTGTAATACTGAACCCGATATCTAGCAATTTCTGAGATCGCTTTGCTCTCTCAAAACACGTATCTAGGAGGGCGGCATATAATAAAGAAACATATTCTCGTATTTGTTTTAGATATGTTAATTAAATTGTTGATTATAAAATATGTTATAACAAGAACCCTTTATAATAATTACCGAAGTAGCAACAAACACTCTGTAACGTTACACGTGTGGTTTAATAAAATATGTTGTTGCGTAAATTCCCCGTTTTAATCTCGTGGGAGGATTTGATATGAGCAATCTTGTTATGACAGAGGATTACTTATTTTACGCAATACTAGGTGTTACACGCGTATTTGTCCGCGTGAAATTTAGCAAATAATCGTCGTTTTTGTAGAATTACGCATGGGGTGCGTGGGTTACTGGATACTGCTTGCTTAATAAATTATACCGGCTCGAAACTGTAATTTTTACGTGAAAGCTTAGAATGAAAAGCCAAAGTAAAGCCTTATAACATCAGCTATTTGGTATTAAAAGTCTTATAAAAGCTGGTTTTTGTAGATGGTAGAGCCACACTGAAGCTATTATTGGTTTCAGCATGAATAGATAGACTCGCCCGAGGTTGTCCAACCGGCCCACAGATACACCAATATGAAGTAACAGTGCTTGCATTGTTGCGTTTCGTTCGGTCAGTGAGAGCGCCAAATACCCACCTCTTCTTCCCCTCTCCCCTCTACCTCTCCCCTGCCCTAAACACAGTTTGGCAACGCACTTGCGACTCCCCCGGTGTTGTAAGTGTCTATGGACGGTGGTGATCACTTAGCATCAGATGACCCACCAGTTTGTTTGCCTCCTATAATATAAAAAAACAACTCTCGGATATTAGATAGTACAAAAAATAGACGAACAAAAATTTATAAACTTGATGTTTTGTAAGTAGTACCATGTATACTTTCATATGCATTTAGTAGACAACTGTTATATTTACATTACAAACCTAGACAGATATAATAACGTAAATAAAAGTTTGAATCGTTGTTTTATACCCCTCCATTGTTTCATTTCATGAGACTTCCTTTATGATATTTTCTTGTTTTAATAAAAGGAAGCTTCAGTGCGCTTCTCGATGCCATAAGATGTTATTAATGAGAAACTACTGAAGTGAAATTTAATATCTGATTTTATAGGAAACGGTTAGTGCCCGCGGCTTCGAATATGCCATTATTATTTGTAGTACATAGCCTAGTTAGGTATAGTGGTCAAATAAGTATTTATATCAATATTATATTCTTGATGGTTAGTTAAATGGTATAGAAGTTTGTATCGCTATTTTCTTATGTCATAAGTGGCAAACGAACAGGTTGATCACCTGATGTTGAGTAATCACCACCTTCCATAGACACCAGCAACACCCGAGTAGTCGCAAGTGCGTCGCCAGCCTGTGTTGGTAGGAAAGAGGAGGGTAAGGGGAAGAGAGGGAAGGAAGAGGGAGGGAGGTGGGCCTCCGGTGCTCTCACTGACCTAACGAAATGCAACAATGCAAGCACTGTTACTTCACGTCGGTTTTCTGTGGGTCTAACTAAACTAGTTATAGCATCAGCGTGACTCTACCACCTACAAAATCTACCTATCTAGTGACTAAATATAACAAAACTAGTTTTATCCGTGGCTATAATCGAGATACTGAAGATTTTAGCTAACCATCGGAATACACTTTTTTCTTCATTAAAATACCCTGTACCCTGTGTTTCCTTTTGCATTACCTCGACAACGTTACATTATTCCCTTTCATTATAATTATAACCTTTATTGCTGTTGTTCTAAACACATTTTTTTTGTATAAGTTTTAATATATTCGGTTTCCTGTATTTGTAGTCAGCATGTTGTCACTTGACACGTAGGCCTCTTCCAGCTGTTTCCAACTTTTCCTATCATTTACTTTTCTTTGCAGGACCGAAAAAAACACATTCTCCATATCATCTGTCCATCTTTTTCCTTGTCTCCCTCTTTTCCTTCTACCATCTCGTGGATACCATTTTTGGATTTTGGATACCTTTTACAATATAATAACGAATAAAATATTACTACTTTGAGTGCGTAAATATCTGATATTATCGGTTATATCAACTCTACCAGTTACTAGGTGCTAGCGGCTTTACCCGTGTCAATGTAGATTTGAGCTATCCTTTGGGAGCGATATATTTTTTCTGTATGAAGGGTACCCTACGTCCTTTTCTTTATCTTCAACGGCGTGAATTCAAAATTTTATAATAATCGTTTCAGTAATTAAGGCGCGAAACCATAACAAAAACTCTCTACTCGCATCTATAATGTTAGTTAGAAGACATCAATACCTTCTCCACAGAAAAAGTTTAAGGTGTGTTCATCAAACAGTTTTCAAGTTTATTGGTATCAAATATACTTACATCAGTTTACCTTCCATATATATAACAATTATAGCATAAAGTTAAATATTAATTATCTTGCTCATTAAATCTTAATCGTAACTAATACTGTAAAAGCGAAAGTTTGTTTATTTATTACGCTTCTTTTTTTTATATCATAGGAGGCAAACGAACAGATGGGTCACCTGATGTTAAGTGATCATCACCGTCCATAGATACTTGCAACACCAGGGGAGTCGCAAGTGCGTTGCCATCCTGTATTTGAGAGGAGGATGGGGGAGGGGCAGGAAGGAAAGGAGGAAGGGGAAAGAGAGGGTAGTGGGTCTCCGGCTCTAAAACGTGCAATACATTTTTTTTAAGTGAAACTTTTAATGAGACTTCCAACAAGGTTGCATTTAACGTTCAACGCTAAAATAATATGATTTCACTAAAAATCAACTTCTCCCTTCGTACTTTCATTTCCACATTACGAAGTTTCAGTTCTGCCGCACGGAGGATTTTTTTATATCATAGGACACAGATGGACAGAGGATTTTCTATGAGAGGATGGTACTACCCCGGACGAGCTGATCCATTCATGCTGAAACTAGTAAAACCTTCAGCGTGACTCTACTACCTACAAGAGTCTACCATCTACAATCCTACAAAAACTTAAAAAATATACATACTGTTCCCGAAGCATAGATATAATCTATATTAACACGTGCGAAGCGACTGGCATTTAGTAGTTAGTAGGGCTAATATAACCTAATAGTATCAGATATTTACACGCGCAAAGAAATAATATTTTAATCATTATAATATTGGACATGCATATACATAATATTTATTTTAATTTGACACTGGCAGAATTCATATCTACGAGTCGACATTATTTAAAAAGTTGTAGTTAAAAGTGATTTCATATTTACATCTAGAAAATTCAAGAAATCATTAAAGAATGTAACCGGAAAATAGATTATTTTACATTCCTAAAAGGCATTGTTAACCACGCCTACCTCCATTACTGTAACAGCATTGACCAAGTTAAAATAAGTTGCTTATTTCTCGGCCGCGCCTCCTTCGACTCAATTTTGTAAGCAATCAAAATTCAAGACATACCACCTAGACTGGAAATAGCATTTTAACAAATAATTCTATTTCATTGCGAATATTTTGAATTGAATATAATTATCGTTGAACTTATTCAGCATTGTATATTGACCTTCCTGAGTTGTTGAATTCCTAAAATTCTAATTTGAAATACAAAAGTAGAACATTGAATTATAAAATATAACAAAAATATCTACCCCGATCCGTTATGGCCTGAGAGTATTTACAACTAATGTGCTCGCGGTTTCACACGTTTATTACGTAATTTGTATGATAATAACATTTGTCAATTTTATTTATGACTTACTTCTGCCAGCGACTTCGTCCACGGGGAATAGTTACTATGGGCTAACTAACGCTAACACACAGCGGAAGCTCTCAAAAGGAAAAAAACAGTGACATACACACGTACAGAAGAAATTTATATATATTAAGAGTAACGGGCCCGGCGGACGTTCTTGCACCCTGATCTAAACGCAGTGCCACCTACCGAGTCTAGTTGTGAATCTAAACCATTCTCGAATCCAAACACGCACACAACATTTCATCAAAATCGGCTCAGCCTTTTAGAAGGAATTCAGTGACATACATACGTACAGAAGAAATATTATATAAAGATTTATCAAAATCGAAGAAAAACTTACAAATACAGCAAAATTTATAAAAAACAGAATATGCGTATCTTAATTACAATAATCCT
This sequence comes from Antheraea mylitta, assembly GCA_014332785.1. Taxonomy (NCBI): domain Eukaryota; kingdom Metazoa; phylum Arthropoda; class Insecta; order Lepidoptera; family Saturniidae; genus Antheraea; species Antheraea mylitta. The sequence continues at coordinate 6,432,075 of JACEII010000012.1, forward strand.
TACAGAAATAAGAAAATACCTAAATATTCCTTGGATCCAAGATTCTTTTTTCTATGCCAATACCAAGCATAAACACAGAGCACAAGACTGCGAACACTCTCAACAGCGGTATTATAATAGGTCTAGCCTAGATGAACATCAAAGGGCGACCTGAATACACGTCGCGGTTTAATGAACACATTAAATGTTAAAACAAGCAACAGAAACATTGCGACTGTGTTTGTCTATAAATATACATTTTTTTTTAAGTTCTAATAGCCGAGAGTATTCTTTAAGTATGTGTTTTAAGTACTTAAATAATTTAGATATCTATTAGAGGTGTGCGAATATCGTTCGAATCGAATCGAATAATTTGAATCTTTCGAAATTCCACGAATAATTCAATAAAAACGAATAATTCGAAAATATTGAAAATTTCGAAAATTGACGAATAATTCGCGACTTAATGAAATACCTCTGGATTTTCAATTGTTTCTATTTAAATTCCTTTAAATCGTGTATCGAAATGTTCTACTTACGAATAATATACTTTTCGTTTAAATATCAATTACCCAGAGAATACAATTGCTCATTTTCAATATTATGTTCATCTCTGTCCGCACCATAAAAAATCTAGATGGTAATACTAACATTATTTCATGGTTGGAATAAAATGTATATAGATTGTTAAATTTTTATATTTGAATGTTGAACATAAGAAACCTTGAATTGTAAATACTCGAAAATTCAGTAATAATATAATAAATAGTTTACGAATAATTCGGAAATCGAATTCTGCTCACACCCCTAATACTTATCTAAATAGAACAGGAATTTGTTTCAGTGAACTAATGACTTATTTGATACTGGCTGTACCCACGACTCCGTCTGCATGGAATTATTGTAAAAAAAATCTTTACAAAAAAAATTGAACCGACTTCGATATCAAAAACTTATAAAGCACTGAAAAGTAAAAAATAAATATAATATTAAATTAATCAAATTAAATAAAATTATGAATTTTTGCGCTACCTAGAGATATATTGGACGTCGGTGCCAACCGAAAATCATATGTACATAGGTACGAAGTCCACTCTATATATATACATATAGGTATAATGTAATATACTTTTCTACCTGCAACAAATTTGAAATTTCGGTTGGCACCGACTTCCAATATATCTCTAGGTAGCGCAAAAATTCATATATTTTATTTAATTTGATTAATTTAATAATATATTTATTTTTCACTTTTTAGTGCTTTAGTTTTTGATATCGAAGTCGGTTCAATTTTTTTTGTAAAAATTTTTATTTTTTCCATTTTTAGTGTATATAAATATATTTATATGGTTCTAATTAATCATAAAATAAGTTCATAACTTGACAAATAAACATGATATTACACCGTACTAGATCAGGATTGATTAAATTATATTTGGATCACTACAACAGTTTGTTCCAAGTTTTCATTAAATTTAGCTTATGGGGAAGTTCATTTATTCATATAAGCTTTATTCATCCTTTTATTTTCAACCCTTATGGTTGGATTTTTTGTTAATTTGAAGAACACCTATTCCCAGGTTTCGGTAATTCAAATAAAATTGTTGAAATCGGTTTCAAGTACAGGAATATACGTAGACACGAAGTGGGTGAAAATCAAATAAACGATATTTCACCCCTTTAGGGGTTGAATATTTTATTCAAATTTATATGGGACCACGTTGGAGTATAGCCGAATCATACAAAAAAATAATCATTAAAATCGGTTCACAATTGACGGAGATATCGATTAACATACATAAAAAAAACATACAACCGAACATAGAACCTCCTCCTTTTTCGAAGTCGGTTAAAAAGACAGTGATTAATAGAATCATCTGAATGTATTAACCCCATTTACTTATCTACTTTTCTCTCGTACTTAATTCGCGTCGTCACTACAATTATAATAACTTTTGATAGAATAAACCAATTTTGATGAAAGCAAGAGTAGATGTTATTCGAGGGTATGTTTTATGATTTTCTTTTCTACGCTTTATCGTGAATGCAGTACTAAAGCAGTGATGCGTCTTCAAACAAACAGACATATATTTCTAAAAATGTATTTTAGCACTATTTCAAGACATTTTCTTCACATAAATCTAAAAAGTACAGATTTTTTATGTCATAGGAGGCACTTAAACACTAAGTTCAAGGAATTCGGTATCTTAACTCTGCCTTCACCTTCTGTCATGTATGTAATATAGTCTAAATATTATATATATTTGTTAAAAAGATAAACCAGATCGAGTTTCTTGCCGGTTCTTCTCGATGACTGGGTTGTTTCCGAACCGGTGGTAGTTTTTGACGTTCGTAAGTGCCTTATTAGGGCCTAAACTGAATAAAGGATTTTGATTTTGAAACGAACAGACGGGTCATCTGATGTTAAGTGATTACCACTGTCCATATACACTAGCAGCACCAGGAAAGTTGCAAGTTCGTTGCCAGTCTCTGCCTAGGTGGAGGGATGAGGGGAGAGGAGGTGGGAGATGGGGGAAGAGGACCTCTCCGGTCGTCCTCCGGCGCTCTCACTGACCAAACCAAGCGTCGCCTTTCTGGAGGTGGAACTACCCCAGGCAAGCCGACCAATTCATGATGAAACCAGTAACAGGTTCAGTGTGGCTCTACCATCTACCAGTTTTACAACCGATACATTACATTTACATGTTTAGTAAATGAATAGAAAAGTAGATTACATACATATTGCTAATACTAGATACGCAAATAATAAAATTTTGAACAGCGAATATATAAAATGACCAAAGTGTTTTTACTCGCGAATACTTAAGACGCGAATACGGAGAGTACAGTCTATTTGAATTAAACACTCTGACTAGACTTATTGAATTTACTATTGTCAGAGCGTTACAAAGCGGTTCTACCTTTACAAAGTTCCTCTGTTTTCCTTTAGGGGAGATACGATTTGTTTGAAAAGGAAACGGAAACAAGATACGGACGTGAGAGATTCTTTACGTTGACACACGTATGCCAACATTATACCGCACTGCGTGTGCATAATATATAAATACCATATCATCAAGTAAACTACTATTTATGTATAGTAACTCCACCTATTATTTGTACTATGTATTATTTCCTCTTCCTTATTCCGCATATTTTATCTATACTTTCGCGCGCTATTTATAATCTATGTATTTTATTTCAACCCCTACCTCTCCAAAATAACGGAATGCCAGTCGCCGCCCGCGCCGCCATCCTTCTTCACCTACCCGCTTACGAGAATTCACGCAAACTCGCACAAAAAATAACCTGTATTTAGTTGTTTACTGTATTATCGGTGTATAAACATTACCGGGATAGTGTTATTCTTATTATATTTTATGTTTTATTTGTGGTGGAATCCCAGAACCAGCCGAGACCCGGTAAGTTCCGTTTAAAATCCTACTGCTAATTATTATATATTCTCAACGATTTCCACCAACGTATTCAGTGTTAAATATCTTTTATAGAGTTGAGTTTGATTGCTGCGTTTTCTGCCTTATCTACTTAACCGATCATAATAAAAAAATTATATACCTTGCCAGAAATACAGAAAAAGATATAGAGTAATTTATCCTCGTATCTGGGTGGTAGAGCCACGCTGAAGCTTTTACTGGTTTCACCATAAATGGATCGACTCGCCAGAGGTACTACCACCCTCTCAGAAAAAATTGACGTGAAGTAACAATGCAAGCATTGTTGCTTTTCGTTCGGTCAGTGAGAGCGCCGGAAGCCTACCTCCATTTACCTCTCCCCTTGCCCCTTTTTTTACGTGCGGAAATCCCTTATGGACATCCACCTTCCCGAGAGAGAGGATGGGTTATGTTCGACTCGCACAGACTAAAACCCCACGGTGTACCAACAGACCGTGTTGTTGGGGCGGCAAGGGATCGGTCTACGCTATTCCCCTTGTAGAGCCGCCCCAACGGTCTGCCCGGCGGAAGGTGGCCGCCAGGCTCCTACCTATAGAGAGGCAGCTGGGTACACACACACCAGCTGCCTCCCCTGTTCCGCCGGACTTGTGCAATAAGGAGAGGGCCACTTAGAGGGTCTACCTGCATAATACTTTGAAAAGACAAATGGTGTAATTACGCACATAGTCACATGTTACTAATATACGAGTGGAATGACAGGGTAGCTGTCAAAAATAAGATAATTACCAAATTTTAACAAGACACTGTCGAAGCACCTATGACGTATCCATACAGTTATAATAATATTATTGTACCTATACACAGCATAATTAGTCTAATAATAATTTTAGAGTATATTAATAGCTTGAATACATATTTCTTATAGTAATAACCTCAGAGTTATCGAAATCTGATTGAACCAATAATCTTTTCCATTATAATTATCATATTTGTTTACTGTTAAGTTAATGCCGATAATAAAGTTGAGTGTTTTTGTTTATTGTTTATTTTATCAACATGAAATTACATTTGCTTAAACGCCAAATCTTTCTACGCAAGAATGCCTCAACAGATATAACCGTATAATGCGACTTGTCGGGGGAAAATTTATAGATTTTCATTAATTACATACATTAATATACATTAACATATACATTACTAAGTTGTAATTATTCAAAATATTCTAAACTCATTTACTTTGCAAAAGTGTGTAAAATGGCGTCTTTAATATATAGCACCTAAACTAATATTACAAAGGTGAAGAGTTAGTTTACCTGAACGCGCATCTCAAGAACTACTCGTACGATTTGAAATATTCTTTCCGTGTTAAATAGCTCATTTATCACACTAAAATAAGAATATTTTAAAATTGGGGTTAACGTACGTATTATTTAAAAATATTTCCACATTCTACGTAAACGAAGTCGCAAGTTAAAGTTAGCGTTTGCCCAAAGTAACTATTCCACGCGGATGAAGTCGCGGGCAGAAGCTAGAAATAAATAAAAGAAGACAAATCTATTTCGCGCCTAAATGTCTCCAACCAGGTGAAGGCGCGAAGCCATTCATTACCGTTGGGTCTGAATGGCTCGCATGACCTTGGCACCCGTCATCCGCCCACCAATAGAGCCGCCCAGACGGCGCCTGTGAACTGTCTCAACAAAAATAAGGACTTGACCTCGTTACGATGGGCATCTCTAATCTCACAGAGCGGAGTGAAAAATATCCTTTGGAGAAAGGTCAGGTTTTTTAGACGTCGCAACTTCAGTGGGAAAACAAGATATCAGTTCAGTTCTTAATATTGGATGGTTAATTTAAACATAAAACTAGCGTTTCCTTTCGGCTTAATTCGCATTTGTGTAGTTTTAATTGATCCTTCAGGAATTGTGATTTTTTCCAGATTAATTAGTTAATATTAATTAATGATGTGCCCCAGATCCTTTACTAAAATACCTTTTTCTATTTCACGTGACAAAGTTTATGCAAAATTTCATGATAATCGCTGTACCGCAAAGGTGAGAAAGCGTAACAAACATAGTTACTATCGCATTTAGAATATTGATTAGGATAAGGTAAAATTAAACATTACCGATCTGATTAGAAAAACAAAAACACGAGTATAACACGAGTTTTACTAAGCAGTGCCTAAAATTTAAAATCTACTTAAAATCATGTTTAAAATACATTATTACATAAACGTGTACAAACGGTCTCTAGCTAAACATCTGATTTAAGTTTTTTATGCAAATATGCAATAATGTCCACCTGTAAACAGGGGTAGAAAACTTTTTTGTGATCAAACTTTTTTTTTAAATAAGAGTTCGTATTTAACTTTTTTTGTAAGAACACCGTAAATATGTGTTTCGATTTTTTTTAATTACGTTTAAATTCATTGTAAATTTCGCCAGCGTTACGCAGTTTTTGAATTTATGTTAAGGGATATTTGAGATTAATTAATTTTAGTTATTTTCAGTTTCATGAAACAATGACTTTTTTTAATTATAAAAAATTGGTCGTCCATTGTGAAAATTTGAACAAAATAAGAGTACACATATTTGTTCACATGAGCGAGCCAGCTAAAGAGCAAAAACTAGTATAAAATATTGCAGTATTCTATATTGAGAACAATTGGCAAAGATCTTAACTATACCGTTATGGCGTCTGTCTGGCTGGCAACTGTCTCGTCTTGTATCCCTTGTTTCCAAAATCACATTCTATTTATTAAACCAAATTGTATTTTATATGTTTTTTTTTATATTTTGAACATACAGAACATATATGTCTATTGTGTATTTTAATAGTTGTATATTAATACTTTCTCATTAAATCAAAATATAAAGACAATGAGTAGCCTTTTATTTGAAATTACTTTTGAATGAGAATGATTGAATATTTTATGTATATACTAATTCATTTATACAGAACTAGGAATCGTGCACAACTTTGTTCGCGGTAATTTACATTTTATGTTCTAGAAATCTATACTAATATTATAAAGAGGTAAAGTTTGTGAGTTTGTGATGTTGTGCCGTTGTAGGGAGTAATCTCAGGATCTACTGGTCCAATTTGAAAAATTCTTTCAATGTTATATAGATTATTTATCCAGAATGGTTATAGGCTACATATCATCACGCTAAGACCAATAGGAGCGGTACACCAATGAAGAATGTTTAAAAATCGGGTTTTTTTTTCTTCTTGAGAACTTCCGCTGCTTGTTAACATTAGCCCAAAGTAGCAGAGGCAGAGGCTAGTTAGTAAAAAAATACATTTCAATCATTTTTAGAAATGCCTGTATCTCTACCTGTCTGTATGTTTATATGTACATGCATCACTACTAAAGTATTGGGTTCACAATAAAACCACATAAAGCATATTCTCGAGAGTAATCTAGTTTTATTTCATTAATATCGGTTAATTCTCTCAAAAGTTATTGTAATTTGAGTAACAGCTCGAATTAAGTACGAGAGAATAGTAGATAATATATTCAGATGATTTTATTTAGGTGGTAGAGCCACGCTGAAGCTATTACTGGTTTCAGCATGAATGGGTCGGCTCGTCCGGGATAGTACCGCCCCTCTCACAGAAAGCCGACGTGAAGTAACAGTGCTTGCATTGTTGTGTTTTGTTCGGTCAGTAAGAGTGCCGGAGGCCCACCTCCCTTCCTGTTTCCTTTTTGCCGTTTCCTTCCCCTCCCCCTCTTCCATATACAGGCTGGCAACGCACTTGCGACTTCCCTGATGTCGCTAGTGTCTATGGACGGTGGTGATCACTTAACATCACGTGACACACCAGTTCGTTAGCCTCCTTTGGTATAAAAAAAATAGTCACTAGTTTTTACATTAGCTTCACGCAGATGGAGTCCCGGGCACAGCTAGTACAAAATAGAACATACAGGTTAACTTAGTAATAAGAAGCAACTGACATAGCTATAGCTTATAATATACTTCTCTTGATATTATTATTTCCGTTAACATTTCACGTAAAAGAATACAAAAAAATACAACATAACATATATATTCTTTAAAACCTTGAGTACACATTTTTCGATTAAGGGCGGCATTGATTCGACCGTAGTTTACAGGAACATAAAGTATTTTTATGAGTTTTATACGCAGCGAACCAATGTCGGTATAAATGACAAGGGTCGTGGAAACAGGGAAAACTCAGACAACCCATAGATATATATCGATTCAAAAGACTTTATTCTAAACGAATAAAACAGCGAACTCAGCTTAGGCGTACAAAATTTATAAAACATTGTGTAAAAAAATAACTATTCTTTAATAAAAATGTCGTACCCATCTCAATATTTTCTAAAGCCTATATTTTTAACAAAATTAATTATCGTTTTGACAAACATATTTTTTCCCAGGGTAAATTCCAAATTTTTCTCGCAGTGTAGAAATCGCAAGTCAACATAGAGGGCTCGTTTACGGAGAAAAATCTTTTAAAAACGATTAACATATGTGTAGGTAAAGCCTTAATTAAATGACATCCAAAAAAATTTTAACGAAATCTATTGTTTCATTCTTATATTTTTGTGTTGGTGTCGGCGTGGCGCGGTGTGTACACGATCGTACAGAAAAAGAAATATATTTTAGAGATTTAATTTAGTAAGTAGTGAGTATAAAAAGAAAGAAGAAGCAAGATGGCGTTACAAGTGTTGGAAGAATGTCTAGTATTCCAGAAAATAGTTAAATTATTACAATTAATGTTGTTAGTGACTGTAAGGAGAGGCTTGCATCATAATAATTATCAGTCATATGAAGAACATGTATATAGTAGAAATAATATAAATACGCGTATCTGGTGTTTGACAGGGAGAGCTGGCTAGATGGAGGCTCTTCCCAGTACCCTTTGGTCCAATCCACAGATGATAAATTAAATTCCAAGCGCTACTAAAAAAAACAGTAATCAAGGGCGTAAATATTATAGGCATAGGTAAATGACAACGCTGTAAGTCACGTAATCTGAATGTTTCAATTTCTTACTTATTATTCTTATGAAGAGATATTGATACAAACAACGAAATAAGCTCCCGATGCAATGGCTGTCATGGTTATACGCGACTCATGGTCACCTTAGTGGCTACGCGACAGGTGGCAAGTGTCACACGAAATCACTAAGCAGCGAATTTTGAATGATAAATTTTTCCGCAAGCGCCATACACTTAACACGTATTATTATTATTCAGTAAGGTATATTCTGTAAAAACTGAAATTGATTTACTATATTCTAAGAAGTATTCCAATATCTTTAACTTGTGTGTTAAAATTAGAAATCGGTGTCAAATGCCCAAATTTATAAATTATTAAAAAAATGTGGCAATTCGAAAGAAAACTTTTTACCTAAGATATTTTGTAAAAGTGTAATTATGTCAGACAGAATTTTGAGGTGGGATTGACATTTTAATACAGACATTTATGTTTATTACATTACGTAATAGCTGTGCCCGCGATTTCGTCCGCGTAGAACCTTATCTAAAAGTCATGATTAATAAAGACATCTGAATGTATTAAGTCCATCTATTTATCTACTATTCTCTCGTACTAACACCGCGTCTTCATGAAATTACAATAATTTTTGATAGAGTGGACCGATTTTAATGAAACAAAGACTAAGTTATTTTCGAAGATATGCTTTATGATATTCTTTATGTGGTTTTATTGTGATCCCAGTACTTTAGCAGTGATGCGTGCACGTATAAACAGACAGACAGGCATATTTAAAAATGATTGAAACATATGCCTAGACACCTGCATTTTTTTGACGAAAATCGAAAAAGTACAGACACGTCAGATTGACATTCTTATTATCTATATATTAATACGTGAAGCAAAAAAATTGTACCCCTTTTTAACCTATTTCCCGTCAACGGTTGAACTTGAAATTTGGCATAGTTAACGTTTATACGGCGGAGAAGTGCAGAAAGCTGTTTATTTTATATAAAATGCATTAGAAGTACATTAAATTAATTAAAATATGCACTACTCACACTACTACTCGAATTTTACACAATATATACACACATGTAAATAAAAAATACATTTTGACAGCCGTCAATAATTACGAAGTTCAAAAGAGGTTGTGAAGGAGGTTGCTATGCTCTACTGTATGTATTTTTTAACTCTTACGTTCCAATTACCATTTTTCATCCTAAATTCAACAATGGTGTTATAAAATATAACTATTATTGTAATGTTTATTATTCTTTAAATCACTTCAAATGATGATTTAATAAAATAATAAGCCAAATAATACTTTGTACAATCAAAATAAGAATTTTGTTCATAAAAGTAATTCATGACTTAGACCTCCGCGGTTACAGCGTTGCAATTCAACCACATGTAGCAACAAAAAAGAATTTATTTTCAAAAGCTAATGGTAGTATTAAAAACATCTTTGTCTAGGATTCACCATTTGATTGTATTGTGGATCCATTACTTTTCCAAACGATGATACTGGGCATATCACTATTTCTCATAATGAACAGACTAGATTTAATTCAATATCACCCAGAAATACCACCCACCCATGGTGTCGGGTAAAATTAATTGAAAATTATGTCATGGGTTGTGATAAATTTCTTTATTTTCGTAAAGTTATGTTTGCTGTAAATTTGAGAGCCTTACCAAGTGATTTTTGTTTAAAATTTATAATTAATTGCAATTTTCATTTACACATAGATTTTCTTTATGTTTATATAATTAAAGATCATGGCAAATGGTAAATAACTGAGTAGCCATGATGAAAACCTTTGACAAAAGAACTCTAATAAAGTTCAATCTTTAAAAAATCAAATAACTATGGTCGAATGTCGACCACTGGGCGCCCACTAGTATGTATTAATAGAGATATCTAATACCTTTAATCGAGCAATTCAAAAACATAGTATGTAGGTGGTTTTGGGGACGATAAATTGATACATTTCACTCATAGAAAACTTTTTTTATCTGAGTTTTCAGGCAATGAAAAAATATAGCTAGAATATAAAGGTAAAAAAGATATCTCTTTTGCTGTCACTCGGATTGGAACTGGGGTTAGACGAATTTTTGAATCAGCCGATTTCCATCTGAGCTACTTTTGTTTTGACAGCGCTGTCGATATAAGCAAAAGAGATATCTTTTTTTAATATACCTTTTTTTGTTAAAAAGTGCTAATTTTGTATGGCAAACCTAACATTTTCTTAAATTTAAAAATGTTTTTCAAAGAACCGAGCTAGGCTCGGTCGTTCAGATACTAGTAATTTAAGAAAGGTATAAACCCAAAGATTTATGTGACATTTGAAAATACCTCTATATGAGATTAACAATCTACAAAGACGAATACGTATTCGGCGAGTTCGAAGTTGTCAATATAGACTAAAAAGCTCCGTTTTAAAAATACATTGAATAAATTACTCGAACGAACACGAATCGCTTTTAAGATTCATATTTTGGAGTAGTATAAATGTATCTTGATTCTTGGTTCTTGAACGTGTGTAATCCTTTTTACCGAAATATTAGGTCTTTCTTTACCAATGAAATTTCCGTTTTGTATGAAAAAAATTAAACGTTTTTTTTCACGTATTTTTTATTTATATTAATCGAAGTAGTCACCCATGCAATCAATGCATCTTTGCCAAAGCAGTGGCAGTTTATTGATGCCCTTCTTAAAGAAATCAAATGGACGGTAGGCAACAAATTCTTCAAAGGCATTTTGTACTGCCTCTCGGGTATTGAATATTTTTCCCGCCAAGAAGTTATCCAAATTCTGGAAAAAGTAGTAGTCTGTAGGCGCAAGGTCTGGTGAGTAGGGCGGACTTCCAACTCCAGTTCTTGCAACTTGGAGACCTTCTGCTGTGCAGTATGAGGTCATGCGTTGTCGTGCAGGAGCAGCGGGGCGAGCGATTGACCAATGCTGGTTGGAGATGTGCCAGCTACTCCATCATTGTGTTCAGGTCTTCACAGTACACATCTGCAGTAATGCTCATCCCTTTTGGCAAGAAGCTGTAATGAATCACACCGGCGCTAGACGACCAGACAGTGATCATCACTTTTCTAGGGGTAAGTTTTCGTTTAGGGCATTGTCTAGGTGTTGAATGAGGATCCAACCAACTTGCTGAGCGCTTGCGGTTATCAAACTGAATCCATTTTTCATCGCAGGTAACAACGCGGTTCAAAATTCCTTCATTTGTGTGTCTGTTGAGCAGTACAAGGCACGTTCGTGGGGCACCCATTTGTCAAGCTTTTTACATTGCCAATTTGACGCAAATGGACCAATATTATTTTGAGGCTAACGTCGAAAGCTGCTGCTAATTTAGCCGTAGATTGTGTATCATCAGCTTCCACAATCGCCTTTAATTCATCATTGTCGACCAAAGTCTTCGGACGACCGCAAGGTTCATTTTTCAGGTCGAAATTCCCAGAACGGAAGCGAGCAAACCAATAAAAGGCGGTGCGTTGGTTTATAGTGTTATCTCCGTAAATGACATTGACGTTGCGTGCCGCTTGTGCCGCGTTGTTGCCACGACGGTACTCATATTCCATAATTACTCGAATTTTTAACGTATCCGTGATGACAAAAAAGATTGAAATGCGATGAAAATATAACATTAATCAATAAACAGATGACGACTTTGGGAAAAGAATTCCATGTTTTTAAATTAATATTAATTTGAAAATAGAATTCTTAACCAAACAAAAATTATTTTGATTTGAAATGGCCAGTACTGCAGAAAAGCAATTTCATAGGTAAAGATCTATTATCTAGTCTAGAACCAGATATTCTACTTATAATTCTTTAATATCATTCGCATTAATCAATTACCGCTATTTTTTTGTTTTATTTTAAATTTTTTTTACATTGTTTATAGGGGCTTTTATTCCACCGAACATATCAGCCCCATTGTTCCCCAAACTTTCTAACTCTATCATAAGAGTTGTAGATGAGGTATCATTCCCAAGTCATACAGCATCTTAAATTCACCTCAACAGGGTTCAGCAAAGATGCTTTGATAAATACCTATATTCTGACAACTACTTTTTACACTACTCATCAACAAATCTCTTTGGATGCGGTTCTTAGCACACTCCATCATCAATTGATACACATCCTCAATTTTTCTGCGTAATCTTTAGATGTTTTTTATTTTTGAGTTTTGTTTTCTTATTCTTTAGATTATGAATTGTACTGATACCTGACGGTTGAAATAAAGAATAATCCTACATTTTAACTTGTTACAGTCATTCCCTCAAACATACGTTCCCTCTCTTATTACATATATTTGGTTTAACTGATAAACTCTTTGATTACCTATACATACATACAATGAAAATATATAATATATAATTCCTTTCACGCTGAATCACTTCAAAACTTCTACAGGTTCAATAGCAGTATGATCATTTGATGCACAGTTTTTCGTAGTTAGTTCTTGAATATTTATGGATTTGATTGACTCTTTGCCATTTTTTAATAGCCAATGAAGCGAGCAGAAATGAGTTAGTACATAATTAATCAAAGGATAGGCTGACTTACCAAAAGGTGGTTCAAATCTACAGTCGAGCAGTAGGGCATGGCCAGTGGGACCAGTTGTACCGACCACCGCACCTCCGCGCATCATCAGCTGAGCCTCGAGTTCCACCCACCGACCTCCACACTCCTGCTGAACATGAAAAATAAATAATAAACATATGTACGATAAAAAAATTGGATGAGAGATTATTACATATGCTAGAAATTAGACCATCAAGATGAATGTATGATGAGGAGAACGGAAAGATAAAAAAATTCTATATTAAAAAAAGTAGAAAATTATCAAAACTTGAGAAATAGTATTGTTTATTAGGTAGTAGTTGAAAAGGGATGACAGTTACAACCAGAAAAGTGTTACATATAACAAAAATAGAAAAAGAAAAGAGACCAAAGAAGATATCGATGTATTGTATGCAAGATAATATGCATATAAAATAGGTGTGGATACTGAGATAATTGTTGGTAGAGAATAGTAGAAGGGAAAATGATTTACTTAGGTGGGACAAAGGTAAGAAGATAATGGTGGAAATATTTACTGGTGTATATCCAAGTTTTGAACATTAGACATTACCACGAATGTAAATAATTTATACATTACAACGATATAAGTATTAGTAGAATTTGCAATGAATCAAAAACTGATTACTTTGCGAGTAATTAGTAAACCTTAAAAGATGTTCTTAGATTCTCAATATTTTTTTTACAAAAATAGGTATATTCAATTTGAAATGAGATTAAAATTAATTATCGCTTAATAAAATGTATTAGAATATAGGTACCTAACCCATCCATATTACTGAGTACTGTATATGTTAGATATAATAGCAAGCTTTGTCTATTTACCTCGTTCTGAATTATTGAAGACTTAGGCGTGCTGATACGAGTATTAACTTAAACGGTGAGATTCAAATAATCGTGTTCATTTTAACCAAAATCCTTGAGATACTTAAACTAAATAGAAAATTATTAATATAAAGGAGAGACTTAGGTAATCTTAGTTAAATAATTCCTAAAATCAGGATTCTATTTTATCTTATATGTGTATTCTTATCTATATATAACAAGGATGATAGTATATATCCATGAGGTATCTGAGATATGTATACATTTCTTCTGTACGTGTGTACGTCACTGAACTCCTCCTAAACGGTTGGACCGATTTTGATGAAAGTTTGTGTGCGTGTTTCAGTGGATCCGAGAATAGTTAAGATTCACAATTGGACCCGGTAAGTGGCGTTGCAGTCGGATAATAGGCTTTTCTATTATCATGGTGGGACAAAGTCTGCAGGTCTCGAAAGTTTTTTATATTTTATAGATTTTAGAATTCTCAATCTCATCTGATGTTAACTAATGACAACATAACCTAAAATGGTAAACACTCCAAGCCTAGAGGAGGATGACTCAAGCGCAGCTGTCAGAACACACTGACTGGTACTTGGTGAAAGATTATCCAACTTGAAGGTGGTAGCTAGCCATGCGGACTTAAACAAAGCTCTATCAGCCTACTATGGCTTTATCGTGATGTTAGTCTTCACCACAAGATTCAAACCTACGTTCATCGACGCTGTGTGTCATCAACTAACCTATCATCGCTTACTTAAGCTTCAACACCGTGTAGTCGATTACAATGGAAATCGACGTAGTCAGTAATTTGTCAACACACTTTCTATGTCATTAAATCTACGACTAATCGTACCTGTGCCTTCTTTATCAAACATTACGGGTGTTATTCCAAAAAAGTTAAGTACCTATTAAAAACTTGCTGTAAAAAGGTTTCGTAGTAAATGCACCGCACTCGCAGTTCGCGTTATCCTTTTTGCTAACCTAACGAAAGCGAGATCAAAGAGCAAGATGGCGAACATTCAGCAGGCGCAGTGCATTGAAAACGTAACCTTTTAAACTTTTTTGTAATAACACCGTACAAGTCTATAAGCTTACAAATTATAAGAACTTTATTACAAGCACCAACTTATAAATTACATTTATGAAAAATACAAGCTTACTTACTCATAAATTTTGAAATACAAGGACATTTTATACAAGTTTGTGTGAACTTGTAATTTTATTTTTTGCTAAATTGCAAAATTATTTTCATAACCTACTATAAGTCGATAAAGTCGAAAATACGGTACAATAACTAGTAAGGTAATGTTTTATCAAATGATTAGATTTTGTGCAGGAATAAGCAATTTTTGATTCAACGGAAACTCTCCATCTTTTTCATAAAAATTTACAAGATACATAGGCATTTACAATATACAAAACGACAAATACAAGTATTAAAAAGCAATTTTGTCACAAGTAATTTCATTTGTAATTTGTAAAATACATGTGTAGTTTTAATAAATGCATTCTTGTCAAAATACACTCATTTATAAGAGACAACGCTTGTAATACAAGACTTTTAATGTTTAATATACAAGGCACAAATTGTATTAGGCTATAACGATATGCTAGAACTAACGTATATAGATAAATAGCAGCCACCCACGTCTACGTATGCATTTTTGTCTTTATGAATAATGATAACATACGTTATCTTCCCGTAAGTCTAAGGATTTATGCAGCGCACGCCGAGATAGCCGTCAAATGGCAGCATTTTTAACTCTACTTCAAAGTTACCGTTATATTTTACCAGTTTTAAAATTCCTTTATATAGCTTATTCATTATTCTGGTGTAATGGTATGGTAAGGTATATTGCTACAATCATATAGTACTGTTACGTCTCATCAAAATCTATTCTTGGTTAAGCGTCTGACCTCAATTTAATCTGTTGTCAAATGATAAAGCGGTAATATGGTATCCACGCCAAATCTACAAGAGACGATGTCAACTGTAGCTAACGACACACCAACTGGTGCTTGGCGACAGTTTTTTTTAATTGACTACGCTACTGACTTAGCAAGATCTTAACAGCTTCACCGAACTTCTAAGGCGAGCGCTTAAGGCACTCAGCCGATTTTATTTGGGCAACTTATTCAAGGGTGCACGGCACACCTGGGCTTGGGCTGTTGCCTGACACATGCAATTCGCGACCTATCTGAATTAATCTAAGCTACATATTCATACCTATATGAGTTATTGAAATGCTGTACCAAGCATATATACCTCAACAACTCTTATGTGCATTTTGTATTGGATAATTTTTCTAAACTATTTCAGTTCGATAAGGGAAAAAAATTAAACCCTTCCACTTTCATGTGTAAGCATGTCTGCGTGCACGTGTGGCTTGGCGACAGATTTTCAACTTAAGCTAGACTGGCTTTGAAAAGGCCCTACCACCATGCTATCTATGGTTTCAGCGCTATATTTTCCATCACCGGAAACTCCGATTCAGTTGCAAGGGTTCCTGCCGTCCATAGACGCTATGTCCAAACACCCTACTAACTAAGCCATTATAGCATCAAGCTTTTCTCCAATATTTTTATGAGTCGGCTTTCTCTTGCAATCAAACACGTTAATGTAAATTTGGTTAAAAGGGATACCCTCGGGAAGAGTACTTTTTTATGAATTAAAGGTACCTATGTACTTACAAAAATCCAACTATTTCATCTTAAATGAAGATATTATCGTAATATATATTTTTTAGATAAGAATCAAATTCTGTGAGATAAAACTAGAAAATTGTGATCAAAATATATCCAGCAGTTTTTGCGTAAGCGCAAAACACTAAAGGTTTTATTACAAAAAAGTTAAATACGTGTTAAATACTTGCTTTAAAACGGTTTCGTAGTAAATGCACCGCCCGAGGCAAGTTCGTATTATTTTTTTTTCTCGATCAGACTGCGCCATTGACCTAGTAAGGTTTTAACAGGTTCACCGGACTACTAAGGACACTCAGCCGACTTTATTTGACAACTACCGCTCTGTTTGGAGAGACACGCTGGTACTGATCATTCGCTACCGTTATATTATCGGGAAGATCTGTAAAAATATGTCACGGACGTCTTTTGGGTTCGTATTATCCTTTTTCGCAAGTCTAACCTAACATAACCAAAGCGAGACAAAAGAGCAAGATATCGAACATTCAACGAGCGCGGTGCATTTAAAACGTAACCTTTTTAAAGCACATATTCAATACGTAATAAACTTTATTGTAATAACACCGTATAATTCGTATTCGAAAAGTTTGTTTTAATGTAAAATTTTATTAAATAAAATATACATTTTAAAATGTCACGTCCCTATTTTAAAACGTTGATGTTTCATTAAGAATTCAACAATAATCTGATCAATTCTCAATGCACGGTCTGTTGATGACAGTTTAACTGCATTTACTGGAAAAACGAACACATTTGTCGTAAATAATTAAAGTTACGGTTTAACTTTAAAACGGTACCTCGTAATTAAAATAATTACTACCTCTCGTCGCGGTCATTACCGATGTAAAATACAAGTCGTACGTGAATAGATTACTTCAAAAAAACGAGAAAAAAAAATACAGTAATACATATGGAATACAACATATTTCGTACCATCATCCTCATCACCCTGTAAGAGATCCACTGTAGGACCATAGGCCTCTTCCCGAAGGAATATGTGGCCATAATCAACACGCATTCATTTATTTTAGAGATTGACCTGAGCAAATAATTTAAAATTCTATTATACTAGCGTTATAACGCTGTCCCGCCCTATTAATTAAAGAAAAACTTTGACAAGTTATATACCTACAAGTTATAAACCTTCTTCATGAATCACTTTATCTACTAGTGAAAACCGCAGGAAAATTCGTTCAGTAGTTCTTGAGTTTATCGCGAACAGACTGAGGGACAAACGTGGCGGAGGACTTTGTTTTATACTATGTAATGTAGGTATATATTTATATAGATCACATTGAGTTCAACTTATGTTTTTTTATATCATAGGAGGCAGACGACCAGATGGGTCACCTGATGTTAAGTGTTCACAACCGTCCATAGACACTTGCAACACCAGGAGAGTCGCAAGTGCGTTGCCAGCCTGCGATAGAGGATGGGGAGAGGAAGTGAAGAGGAGAAGGGAAGCTGAGGAGAGGTAGGCCTCCGGCGTACTCACTGACCGAACGAAACGCAACAATGCGAGCACTGTTACTTCACGTCGGTTTTCTATGAGAGGGTGGTACTACCCCGGGCGACCCGACCCATTCATACAGAAGCCAGTAATAGCTTCAGTGTGGCTCTACCACCTACAAAATGTTATGTACCTACTAAACATTATGTCAAATTAATATATTAAATATATTATAATATATTAAAACCTTTATATTGTAACAGAGTCAGGTTGAAATAAACTTATTTGAATAGTGCACTGGTTCACAAAGTGTACGCCGTGGCGACCTGGTGCGCGGTACAAAGTTAAAGGGGGCGCCGTGAGGCACTTCTCTTAACCTAGCTTCGCTAGCTAACTTAGTTATTCATAGATATAGCATAAACCATTAGATCCCTAGCACACACAGATCCATGTTATAGATGTTTTAATGTATGTGCCTATGTAACTAGTATCGTTGTACGTATTTCTATTGTATCTATTTCGACTAACTAACTAGGGCACCGTTATAAAATACCAAACTCCAAAGTTCATTGCGGACTGAAAAAGTTTAGGAACCCCTGGAATAGTGTATTTACTGCTTATATTTTGACTTTTAGATTTTTGTGAAAAACATTACGAGTTTTATCAAACAGAAAACTAAAATCTTTATATAAATGACATCAACCATGCGAGTAATTACAATGTTCGTACAAAAAAATAATTGTTTTGTATTATATATTATATAGTATTGGTTTCTGTAGGTAGTATAGCCACTCTAAAGCTATAACTGGTTTCATAATATATGGGTAGGCTCGTCCGGGATCGTACCACCCTGTCACAGAAAGCCGACGTGAAGTAACAGTGCTTGCATTGTTGCGATTCATTTGGTCAGTAAGAGCGCCAGAGGCCCATCTCCCTCCATGTCCCTACTTCCTCTTCCCCTTCACCTCCCCGTTCCACACCAACACAGGCTGACAACTCACTTGAGACTCATCTGATGTTGCTGGTGTCTATGGACGGTGGTGATCACTTAACATCAGGTGACCCACCTGTTTTTTTGCCTTCTATGACATAAAATAATGTTTAGACTTGCACATAATTTCGTCTACAATTTAACAATATTAAAATATAATGATAAAAATCTAAAATTGGCTATTATTTACCTAAGTTGTCTCGATGTTATACATATTAATATCTAAATTAGTATTCTGCGAAGCTATATTCAGAGTGCTCAAAAAGTTTGGCAAAGACAGTACAAATTTGTACAAGTATTATGAAGTCAGTCGACCGAATGATAAACTCGTAATAGAACATTGCATTCAACCCGTCAGTTCATTGCACTTTGTAAACTTCAAATATCTTTTAAATTTACAAGAGCTAAAAGTGCTTTCAAGTTTCAATCAAAAACACTCAACTGTATTTTTATTTTGTTACTTGAAAGACATTCTATCCAGTCTTCATTATAAAATGATTTATTTTTCTTTTAATGTATAATAAAAAATTTAAACAAGTGACTGAATAGTATTTAAGATTGCCTAGAACAATAAATGTTATTTATTTTTATAATTAAAATTATTTTGAAATCGATTAACGGCTGTGCAATAAATGGTCCCTTTTAATAAGAACGACATCGACGTAATCATAAGTATGCATTACATGAAACAATTATGTGGTTAAAGTTAGTATCAAGTTTATAAATAATGAGGGGGCCTACCCAAGTTGCTTATCGACAATCATTAACGCAAATAGAAAACGAAAAAATGTATGGAGATGACATATCTGAGCTTTATGTTTATCAAGTGATATAGCGCTCATATATGTCACCTCCATAAATTTTTTCGTTTTCTATTTGCGTTAATGATTGTCGATAAGCAACTTGGGTAGACTCCGAGATTTTTATACACAGTATAATCGACGTCGGAACTGAGTCTTATTAGGATTTGATACATACATTGAACTAACGTTCAAACTAACTTACTTTTGTATTTATATTACACTAAACACTGTTTGCCCAACTTCGTGTTGGGCTATCTTCTTTATATATATATAAATATACATTTTCTGTCTATATTAATGTGACTGAACTCCTCCTAAACGTCTGGACTGATTTTAATGATTTTTTATGTATGTTCCAGTGTATTCAAGAATGACTTAAATTCAATTGGTCCCGGTAGGTGGCGTTGCAGTTTAATTTTAGGATTTTTTTTTCCATTATCAATTTTTTATATGATAAAAACGAAAAATTCGACCTCTATACCATAATTCATTAAAATTTGTCGGGCCGTTCGGTCGTGAGTCTTAGATTATACAATCAAACTTGAATTTTAATTTGTGTACATAAATTACAGTACATTAAGTTAAAATCATAATTGATGTTAATTTGATAGCAATTCTAAAATACTTTTCAAAACAACAAAATGTATTCTTGATGTTAAAATGAAAAATAGTTTTCTATTAATTCGTAGGAAATTCGTAAAAATACACAAAATCAAAACTGAAGTAATTTTGGAACCAATAGATTTATCAAAGAATCGTTGTATTATTTATGAGAATATGTATTGGTCATTTAAAAACACTGATCAGTTAATGATTGTTAAAACTTTATAATTTAATAAAAATATTTTTTTTTTTCTCGAAATGACTACGCTATTGACCCATCAAGGTTTTAACAACTTCACCGGACTACTAAGGCGAGCGCTTAAGGCACTCAGCCGATTTTATTATGGCAACCAGCTCAAGGGTGCACGGCACACCTCGGCTTGGCTGTTGCCTGTTGCATGCAAAATCGCGACCTATCTTAGCTAGCCTAGCTAACTATTCATATATGTATGAGTTGCTGAACCGTATATGTGTACCAAGCATACACGCCTCAACAACTCTTCCATATATTTATTATCAGAAAATTGTGAGTTTTTCAGTTCGATAAGGGAAAAATAGTAAACCCTTCCACTTTCATGTGTAAACGTGTAGGCGTGCACGTGTGTGGGGGTGATCGTGTAGTGTTGTAGCGGTGATGTATATTTGTGTGTCACCGTATCGCGCAAGCAACGCACTCAAGGGCTCCCTACCGAGGGATCGAACCTAGGCTTGAGCCGCTGCCGTGGGAGGCCTAATCGTGTGTAATAATAAAAATATATATCATTATACTTGTATGGCAAATAAAAAAATGCGATATGCCATCTCTTATTAACATTTAAAACCCAAGTGTAACTGTATTTATCCTGTAACTTTAGCTGAAATTTCGAAGTCAATGATATTATAACTAAAAAGGTGTTTATATACGTTACCCACGTGATATTATGACAAAACAAACGCACACATACGTAAAGTAATATTGTAACGCCACATTGTCTTAAATAAAATGTGGAAATTAGAAAGCATATTCTCAATATCGGTGGTGAAAAAGAGATAGTTATATATTGCTTAAGTACGGGCGGTTTTTTTTTTTTAATGAAAGCGTTGTTAACCTGGAAAGGTCTTTACAGCTTCATCGAACTACTGAGGCGAGCGCTGAAGGCACTCAGCCGGTTTGAGATGTTTGAGAGACTAACTCAAGGGTGCACGGCACACTTTGGCTTGGGCTGTCGCCTGATTTGTGCAAAAATCGCGACCTATCTGAGCTAACCTAAGAAGCTAAGCCATCTAGATATACGTATATGAGTTATTGAAACATGCATGTGTACCAAGCATGCGTGCCTCAACAACTCCTACATGTATTTAGTCTCGGAAAAAATCCTCTAAACTCTGAAAAAGAACAGACATCGTGTAAGCGTGTAGGCGTGCACGTGTGTATAGGTGATGTGTGTGATGTTGTAGCAGTTATATGAGGTTTTGTGTCACTGTATCGCGTGAGCAGCATACTCAAGGCTTACCCGATTAGGCCTCCCACGGCAGCGGCTCAAGCCTAGGTTCGATCCCTCGGTAGGGAGCCCTTGAGTGCGTTGCTTGCGTGATACGGTGACACACCCATACATCACTGCTACAACACTACACGATCACCTCCACACACGTGCACGCCTACACGCTACACATCTTTGTGGAAGGGTTATTTTGTGAAAGATTTTTTCCCTTATCGAACTGAAAAACTCTCCAAATTTTCCGATAAAAATATATGGAGGAGTTGTTGAGGCGATATGCTGGTACTCATATACGTTTCAACAACTCAAACATATATGAATAGTTAGCTAGGTTAGCTAAGTTAGGTCGCAATTTTTGCATGCAACGGGCAACAGCCAGGCCGAGGTGTGCCGTGCACCCTTGAGCTGGTTGCCATTATAAAATCGGCTGAGTGCCTTGAGCGCTCGCCTTAGTAGTCCGGTGAAGCTGTTAAGACCTTGCTAGGTCAATAGCGTAATCAGTTCGAGAAAAAAAAAAAAAAAAGCATACTCAAGGGCTCTACACCGAGGGAACGGACCTAAGCTTGAGCCGCTGCCAGCGGTACGAGCGGGTAAACGGGGTAACTGTCAAAAACAAGCTAGCTAGCAGCTTTAAACAAGGCACTGTCGAAGAGCTTATAACGTATCTACAGATTTTTAGTTTTAATATCATTGGGTCAATTGATTGTAATCCTTAAATTTTATTATTACCTCGTTGTAAGCAACAGAAGTGAGAGGCAGGTAGTGGTACCCGAGTGCGCGGTCCCAGATGACTCCCTTGTTCCACACTTCAACCAGCAAACCCAGGTTGATGTCGTTGATCTCACTGTCAACAATAGACAACATGACGACTATCAATATATAATACAATTTACCATTTATTGACTTAAATGATACTCACATAATTCGACAAACGGTACAATTCGTTTATTATATCACTTTGCTTATTCATTTATAGGCTTCGCTAAACTTTTAACTGCTCTAAACATAGCTGCACAGAACACAAAATTAGGTATAAATTAATTATTCTTATTAATTATTAGAATTTAACATTTTTTTTTTTATTCTTAACTATATTACGCGCGAGACTGAACTAACTGTATTCAGAGACGCCACAAATATTGGCAAGGACTGTAGTTTAAATATTGTTTCCTTTTTCCAAAATCCTCCATTGATTATATAAATTTGACAGATTTAAGATATGGTTAAAATATTGACATTTGAACAACATCTTTTCAAAACTGTTCGAATGATGCCAAGATACTATATGACTTAGCAGTGTTATTTCATAAGGCGGTCTCCTGTTATGATCCTAAAAGGAACACATAGGGTGCAAAGGGGTAATTATATTAGTATGAAAAAGTTAATATGTAAAGAAAATATATATCCATATATCAGGTAACTCTGTGACCATGAATATTAAATGTTCAGAAAAAAACATAACTGCTATTCGTTTATAAGCTACTAGAGGGCCTGGCAGACATTGTCCTGCCCTGACTATAAAAAAAAAATGACAAATTATATACCAAAACCTTCATCATGAAACACTTTATTCACTGATTAACCGCACGTAAATCCGTTTAGTAGTTTTTGTGTTTATTGCGAACAGACAAACACCAGATCATGTTTATATTTTCACATATTGCACTATCAACTTGACACTTTCAATGCAAAATATACCTTATATAAACAAACACATAATCGACATTCCATCGATCTTTTACAATTTCCCGTATTAATAGCAAAGGTACCGTCCACACGGGAACGCTGAGACCTACTGAACCACGCAAATCAATTGCCACGAACCCCTGTACACAAAACGTTCAGTTAAACCCGCCTGACTCGATATAAAACAGTTTGCCTAAAGAATAAAGAGGCTACCGGGTATAACATACAAATGAACACACACTGGACCTGATTCAACACACAACTTTTCTTGACTTTTGAACTATTGAAACAAACATATTTCAAATATTTTGTAAATCGCTCATAAGGAGTTAATTATTTTAGAATTAATACACTTATAAATACAAATAAACTTGATTAATTAATCTATACTAATATTATAAATAGGTAAAGTTTGTGAGTTTGTTACGTTGTGACGTTGTAGGAGGTAATCTTAGGAACTACTGATCTAATTTGAAAAATTATTTCAATGTTAGCTCATTTATCGAGGATGGTTATAGGCTATATATCCTAAGATCTAAGACCTAAGACTGCTAAGACCATTAGGAGCGAAACACCAATAAAGATTGTTTAAAAAAAGGGGCTTTATTCCTCTTGAGAGCTTCCGCTGCGTGTTCACGTTAGCCTAAGGTATCTATTCCACGCGAACAAAGTCGCGGACAGAGGCTAGTGCTTAATAATTGTATAGGTATTATTACATATAAGAACCTGTTAGTTGGCCACTTATAAATAAATTTAATTTATTTATAAGAGGCCAACCACCTGTCTTATATGAACTTGACTGATGTTTTGGTAATGTACAACCAATTAGGATATCAAAAAAACAGACTAGGAATAAAAATATGTTAAATATGAATATCCGATACATTATTGTTACTAATTTTTATTCACGATTTCGCTCGCATTAATGTGGATTTAACCTACCCTTCCGGAGCAATACTTTGTTTCTGTATGAACGCTATATCCTTTTCTGTACCCCATACGGCTAAGTAAAATGTCATGATGTTGGGTTATTTAGTTAAGGCTTGATAGTGTAACAAACAAACACACATTCCCATTTATAATATTAGTAATAATAAGAATACATTCATATAAACATTACTTTATACATATAAATAAAATTGAAGTGTTTGTTGTTTGTACGGGTTAATCTAAAAAACGGTAAACTATTTTTGACAAAATTCTACTTTTCATTTTCAATAAATAAACAATTATTAATCTATACCTATAAATAACAATTAAATGTAATTTGTTTGTCCTGGTTTAATATTACTTAAAACAATTGTAACTTTAAATCGACAAAGGTGTTATAGGAATTAAGCAGCAATGACAAGAAATACACTTAAAAAAGCATATAACGTTCCACAACTTATTTTAAATTATACATTAAAAAACAACAACACTGAAACCAAAGAAATCAGGAGAATCAGTTGGTATTGTTAAAATACCTAACAAATTGGTAATTTATCAAAATTTGATTCTATAGGATCAAAACAAAAGCGAGCTAAATGAGTGATTAGCGGAGTAGAGGTGCAATATTTCAAAAGTTATTAACTCGAAATATCAATGAACAATTTCGAACAAAGCCTGCGATTTTGTAACCGATTTTGTTTAAAGCCAACGGTGCTGACTCTGATGGATTTATTTATTCGTCTGCGAGTTAGTCTAGACGTCTAACATATGAGAGCTTTTGTATTAATCAAGCGTGCAATATTCAAAAGTCGACCCATAAATATCTGCGGCTCTATTCATCTGTTAACTGAAAGCAAGTAATGATCCTTATATATCAGTAGTCCGGTGAAGCTGTTAAGACCTTGCTGGGTCAATAGCGTAGACATTGCGAAAAAAAAAAAAACTTATATATAAAAACTGTGTAATATTTTTTACGCAAATTGAACAAATAATGATTGGGCAATTATATGCGCAGTGCTTAAGAATTTTAGTTTTGAAATATATGAAATGAAAATTTAATTAACAAATTATGAGAATAGACTTATTAGCTACGGAATACTTCGAATTACTCGAAACACTTAGTATTTTGATTTAGATTAGGATTATCATGATTCATTATAAACGTAGTCATATTTAAAGACAACCACGGCATGCTTCAACACTTAATTAAATATGCATAAAAGTAAATATTAAACTATTTTACATATATAAAGATTTAACACAATAATACAAAAACAAAGAAAATTGAAATAGAAAGAGAAATAAAATACTAAAATTAATTGACACTCTAAAATCATACTTTAAAATATTAGAAATGAACCAATAAAACCTGTATTTTGTGAATAGACTGATATGCCTCTATCGCTGTTTTGAAATGATTTCGCTTAGTAGAGAAAATGTCGCACGTTGTATGGAATGAGTTATATGACCTAGATAATCTGGAAAATTAAAGTTGATTTATGGTACTCACGTGACCGTAAAATTCTTAAATAAGAATGACCATTTACAGTCAATAAAAAAGATATCAAGCAGAATAAATTGTAAAAACAAAGACACATACTATCTTAATCCACTTAATAAAAGCCAAACATTCAACGATTTGGCTCGAGCCGCCTCTTTCGCTTCTAATTGCGCCGATTTAGTTACGAACAAAACGACTTTATGCCTCATTATAACTTTGATAGCCTCTTTGTAATAAAGATTAACAGCTGAAAAGTTTGTCAATAATTTAGTAAGGTTCATTGCGCTTGTTTATAATGTAAACCGCATCACTAACATATTTAAAGTTGTGAATAAATTAAGCGAGTACTAAGAAATTCTTTAAACTAATTAATTTTATCACAATATTATTTTGACGAAAAGCTTTAGGGTCATTCATCCAGAAGTTATTCGAGTTACTAAGATTAAAGACCTTGTTTTTTATGCGAATCTTAATTTTAATGTCATTAAAACCCTTGGAGTAGTTACAAGCTTGGTCTTGTTCTTCAGAATACAAGAGACTTTAGTCACAAAACACCTTAAACTAAAATTATCGTTATTCCTTTGAAATTCAGATTAACCTATACTGCCTTATTTTGAAGAAAGTAAAAACGTTTTTCTTATAGCTTCTTTACAAAACAAATACACAGAGCTTACCAATTTTATAGGGAACTAAATTTTTGCTGCTGGTTTTGATTTCGCTGGGGTTGTTAGAATCCAACATGCTTACTTGCAGTAATAAATAATTGTGTTTCAAGTGCTATTATGCTCCTAAAAGATAACTTTGATCGCATAGAACTCGTGTCTGGACTGTGTCGACTCTATTTACTAAATAAATTTGTAGGTTTCCATAGACGAGTTATTTAGTATACCACTATGTCACACAGGTGTATATTTCAAATCACTTCCCATACCAATATTTCTTTCTGTATTTTTTTTTTGTGTAGTACCCATTAGTTTGCTTGAAGAAGATCGAAAGAATTGTTAGCCTATTTTTGGAACGAAGTTCCTTATCGCGCGTTGTGAAAGGAGGCTATACGGATAAAATTCTTACGAAAAGTTTTCACGACACTTTTTGCTATAGTAACCTATTGTAAGCTGTGCGGCGTCGCATGTTTCTCTGTCTGTCTCTCTCTCTCTCTCTCTCTCTCTCTCTCTCTCTCTCTTATAGAAAGCAAGCCAGATATTTTCATTTCTATTTCGCATTGAACAGTGTGGTGTCGCGACGATTATTTTTGTTGAGTGTATACAGGTTTTTTGTAAATAATAAAAAATAATAATAATAATGAATCCTGACAGTGTTTCTGCACAAGTTCCGGATATTGCTGATGGAGTTAGGTAAGTAGAGATTGTTTCTTTTTTTTGTTAATAATAAAAAAAATATAATTATAACTTTAAAAAAATAAAATTTTATTACAATTCCTTCACTAATTAATCGAAAGGAACTTCGTTCCATCCGGGTGTCCCTTGACACCTCTCAAGTTTTTTTAATTAAATTAGGTACTATTAATTCTATATCTGTGTCATAGTAGCATTAAATTAATTTATGAAATAAAAACTATAAATAGAAAACAAAGAAATATAAATAGAAACAACAATAAATACAATCAACTACAATCGTTGATAACAAACTATTAAAAATAAAAAGGAAGGAAGCGTCACTAATGGAGTCTCAACAATTTTTTTTTTCGATATTACTACGCTATTGATCTAGAAAGGTCTTAACAGTTTCACCGGACTACAACTCAACAATTTAAAAACTTTTAACAGTTCAACACTATTATGTTTAGATTGCAGCCCGTGAAACCTTCTAACATTCTGTAGTTTAAATATTTGAAAGATATTCCGTGATAAGTTACAATAAGTGCAGGATGGGATTGGAATTTGATATGAGAACTATATACGTTATCTGAGCCAGACTATCATTTTTATACGCTTATATGACAATATTTGATTTACATAACTAGAATTGTTGAATTATGTAAATAAAACTAAATAAATATAATGGGTTCGTAAACACATATGTTTATGAATTCAATTCAAGCTGCTGTCTGCAGCTATGTACACCCAACCTTAAAAAAATTGTATCCCTGAGGCCAATTACTGTTACTCGTGGTGATTGAATTGGAATGCTTAGTATCACAGTGCGCATTATCAACCACACACTTTGCACCGGAACACAGCAGTGCAGTACTGATACTCTGTGGCAAAAATTAGTGTAGCTGTGATCCACCTGCAGTCGAACGTTGCAAAGGTTCTTGCCCTTAATATATGCGATACTACTACGGACTGTTACTTCATATATCATTGTAATTGCGTATATTTCATACATTAAAGAATATATTCTTTTACAAGATGGGCTCTTTCTACGCCTGTTTGACTAACTATCACTCTCAAATTAGAAATCTGCCACCAAAGGGTATTGGGGTATAAGGGGTGTCGAATAACATCATAACACTTGAGACACCCAAGCCAACCTCACCTGCACGTGGTGCACCCTGCTGAATAACGAACGAGGTAATGGCGCAAGCGAGGTGGTAGGGTTTTACAGCCTGACTGGGTCGCAACCACCATGTATATGGCGAAAAAGCCCGTAATAGTGATTTGCTTCTAGGGGTCGCGTTTCGGGATCAGCCTGTGCATATCCAGCTTTTTACAGGCCGGCATGATAGTGGCGACCGGCGATGAACAGTGTGTCAATCGGTGGTCGCTATTATTTTTGGATTGTACTATGCTTACCATCAGGCATAGTGCAGTCACTTTGCCGTGCTACAATGAAAAAAGAAAATCCAAGCCTTTATAGGTATTTTGCACTTCAGAGCCAGTCTCTCTCTAAGTTGGCGTGTTTACCATCTTAGACTAGTGTAACAATAATATTTATACAATATAAAAAAATATAACAATATAGGCCTAAATATTGTTAGCAATATAACGATCTCCAGAGCAAAAACTCAAATTAATAACCCAATATCGTCGTCAAAAGCTAACAAGATAACTGATTCTATGAAATGTTTCCAACCAAGCTAACTTTAGATGAAGTGATTTTTTTAAGAACTAAGACATCGTATCAGGTATTCGGTATTTGTAATCCTCTTTTCTGAATATCTAAAATACATATATATGCAGCTTATAGTTATATCTCTAACACTGTAAAAATGTAACCTATTCCTTATTTCACTCTTTCATTCTAATTTATGTGTTGATATTCTATAAGTCTTAACATACACATATATATAACTACTTTAGTAGCTACCACTATTGAGCTAACATACAGTTATATATTTGAATTAATTGATTGAACTTCAAAAGGATAAAGAAACAATTTATAAAATGTATATACAAGAGTACCCTAGTAAGACTTTCAAAAATATTATTACATTATAATTATTAATTTATACATGCATTTTAACAATATAACTGCCTCCCGCGTTCGATAGCATAGATAAAGCGGAATGCCTTGCCGCAAGCTTAGAGAAACAGTGTTCGCCAAACACTGATAACACTGACCCTTTCCATAACGGATTAATCGAATCAGCTGCGGAGCATATACTCGCGTCTCCTCCGGCGGATACCCTAACCGCGATCACTTTCGATGAAGTTGCAGGCGCAATCAAGCGTATCAAGCCTAGGAAGTCCCCAGGTCCCGATGGGATCAGGAACGAGGTTCTGAAACTCCTTCCTGATCGCATCATAGCTCTATTGGTCTGCGTCTTCAATGCGGCCAAGTCCCAGGGTCACTTTCCAGCCGTCTGGAAAAAGGCCGTAGTGATAGGTATTCACAAGCCCGGCAAGAAAGCTACGCTTCCCGTTAGCTTTCGTCCCATTAGTCTGTTAGATATCTTAGAAAAACTTTACGAGCGGCTCCTTCTGAACCGTCTTCAGTTCTCGATTACAGATTTAAAATTAATACCACCTGAGCAGTTCGGATTTCGCGCCGAACACTCTTGCACGAATCAAGTACACCGCCTCACGGAGTACATTTTCTCGAAATTTAACGCCGATCCGAAACGTAAACCGAAACGCACAATTGCAGTCTTCTTCGATATCGCCAAGGCCTTCGATAAGGTCTGGCACGGAGGACTCATCCATAAATTATGTAAATCTCGCGTACCCGATAGGTTAATTCATATTATCCGCGATTATCTTACTGATAGGACATTCCGCTTCAGAGTGCATGGTGAACTATCGCTGCCCCACCCGATACGCTCAGATATGCCACAGGGCTCCATACTCGCGCCCACGCTCTTCAATCTGTTCATCAGTGACCTACCTCGGTCTCGGGGGGTCGAGGTAGGTTGTTACGCTGACGATACCGTTATTTACACATCAGGCTGGCGGTCGGACTTTCTTAGGAAGCGCATCGAAAAAGCCGTTCATACTCTCGGTGAATGGTTTCGTCGTTGGCGCATAGAAGTTAATCCCGATAAGAGTGCCGCAATACTCTTCGATCCCACGAAACGCGCTAATAAATTTGAGCCCATCGGGCTATACAGAATCGATATCCCTTGGGTCGAAGAGGTCAAATATCTCGGTGTCACATTAGATAAACATTTAAAGTTCAATTCACATACAGACAGAATGCGAAACAAAGCCGCTATGGTCTTGGGTCGCCTCCATCCGTTGCTTTGTCATAAGAGTAAGATGTCCCTCAGACACAAGCTCACTTTGTATAAGACGTGTATCCGTCCCGTGATGACATATAGCTACCCCGTTTTTGCGCATATGTCCAAAGATAACTTTCATAAGCTGCAGGTTCTCCAAAATCGTGTTTTACGTAAAGTGACCTGTGCTCCGTGGTACATTCGGAGAGTCGATCTCCACAGAGACCTAGAGATCCCTTCTATCTGGGCGTTCGTAAAATAACTTACGATTAGTTATTTTGAAAAAGTTGCGAATCATTACAATCCTTTAGTGGTATCCGCCGCAAACTATGAACCCGTACCTAACGCAGCGCGTTATAAAAGACGTTCGCGATGCATTTTTACCGACCCTCCTGATTTAATCACGTCAGCGAACGATCAGTACCAGCCTGTCCCTCGAAACAGAGCGTATTCACGCCCACGCCCGCGTAACTACAGATCACGCCGCCGTGGTCCGGGGGTTAATTTTGCTCCCGCACACCCGATTAGTCCTCCCACGGCAGCGGCTCAAGCCTAGGTTCGATCCCTCGGTAGGGAGCCCTTGAGTGCGTTGCTTGCGCGATACGGTGACACACAAATATACATCACTGCTACAACACTACACGATCACCCCCACACACGTGCACGCTACACGCTTACACATGAAAGTGGAAGGGTTTACTTTTTTTCCTCATCGAACTGAAAAACTCTTAATTTTCCGATAATAAATATATGGAGGAGTTGTTGAGGCGTGTATGCTTGGTACACATATACGTTTCAACAACTCATACATATATGAATAGTTAGCTAGGTTAGCTAAGATAGATCGCGATTTTGCATGCAACAGGCAACAGCCAAGCCGAGGTGTGCTGTGCACCCTTGAGCTGGTTGCCAAAATAAAATCGGCTGAGTGCCTTAAGCGCTCGCCTTAGTAGTCCGGTGAAGCTATTAAAACCTTGTTGGGTCAATAGCGTAGACATTTCGAAAAAAAAAAATAACAATATAATGCAGGATCTAAGTAACGTTATAGTATATAAGTAACGTTAATTTACGAGTACCTGCTAATTCAACTAGAAATAAATATTCTCTACACGTACCGCTAGTGAATTCATTTTTAACCGACTTCAAAAAAAGGAGGAGGTTATCAATTCGACTGTATGTTTTTTTTTATGTTTGTTACCTCATAACTTTGTACTGGCTGAACCGATTTTGGTGATTCTTTTTTTATTTGAAAGCTAGTGCTTCCCGTGTGGTCCCATTTTTGGTCCAGTTCTGTCAACGGCATCCAGTGCAAAACCGTATAAGTGTTAAATTTGCATTTGGTGTGTATACGACAAATAGACGAATAACTCAATATCATGCCAACCGATGTCGATGATTCCTTTTTTATTGTAAAGGATGTTCTTCAAGGGTAGTTTTATGAGAGTTTGGTTAGGTTCTGATTATGGGATCCGTGACAAAGTAACACAACTTTCAAGAAACAAGCCTACTCCTTTCTTAAGGGCTGGCAACGCATCTGTGATTCCTCTCGTGTTGCAGGTATCCATGGGCGACGGTGATCACTTACCATAAGGTGACCCGCATGTTTTAGAAAAAAAAAATATGTACACTAAAAATGGAAAAATAAAGTAAATTTTCAAAAAAAAGAATCAACCGACTTCAATTTCAATCAGAGGCATAAAAATAAGGCACTAAAAACCGGAAAATAAATAGTTTATCAAATTAACCAAATTTAATGTAACATATAAATATGTATCCTGCCAACCGAAAATCATATCATCTACATCTAGGTACAAAGGCACCGACTTCTAATACATCTCTAGGTAGCACACATATTTATATGTTACATTAAATTTGGTTAATTTGATAAACTATTTATTTTCCGGTTTTTAGTGCCTTATTTTTATGCCTCTGATTAATACTGAAGTCGGTTAATTCTTTTTTTTTGAAAATTTACTTTATGTAGAAAAAGTTATTTCTAATTAGAGCTAGTAACCAAACTAACAGCGTCTCGATCTTCGATATAGACCTCTTTCACACGGGGTCTCTCAAACTCAAGAAAGTTATCACCAGCAATTTTTTTTTAAATAATTCTACCAACTAAGTGCATGTATTATAATTACATAAGTGTGTGGTCTTTTAAATGGCCTTACTGATGTTATTTCTTCTATATCTGTATATTGATTAGCTGTAAGATTACCTTTTCCCTTAAAATAAAATAAACTCTATTCATTGGTATTGATCAGATAAAGATGCAATTGCTTATTATGATCTGATAAGTACATTTTCTTGCATATTGTACAGGATTAATCTCTTTAGCTCCGATTTAAACTCTTTTCGTGAAATTAAGTTACTATTTGTAAACATTAGTAAACAAGAATGTCAAAACAGTGTATATGTGAATTACTAAGTTAAGTACTGAAGTTATATATACCTATTTAAATAACGCAGGAAAAATAAACAATGCTTAATTACAGTTATTTATTATTAATGCATATTTCTTATAGAATTTAAAATCGTATTATTTTTTTTAAGTTTTACTATGTGGTTCATGACACAGTGAGCTAAATAATCATATCAACGTATTTATTAATAAACTAAAACACTTTTGTTAATGACGACGAATTTAACCATATTCTTAAAAAAATTGAATATACCTAATCCTACTAATATCTCGAAATTTGAAAGAATCACCCCATTTTATATTTCCGGTTTTTCCACAAACCATAACATACAAACTAATTTAAGCACCCCTATCACTACATGGTGTGTATAAATAACTTAATTTGAATATCTTCGTATAGTTACACAGTACATTATTCCCTATGGAACATTCTGGCAGTCATATTCAAATTTAATTACTAAAAACTGTAAATTGTAGCAAATGTTTTATAATTTAATTTTCATTTAATCCCATAAAAATATATAAAAGAATATTCCACTAAATTTCAACATAATATACTGTTTCAAATTTAAAACCCCCTTACTGCCTGTTATTTAGATTAAACGTGATTAGTAAGGCAAAAAAAAAACGTTGGCTTCTCTCTGTATCCGTATTAAGCTGTTAGCTATAATTGAACACCCATTTAATTAAATCTAAGCATAAAAAATATCTTTGAGAATGCTGGCAGGCTAGTAAGTATCCATCAAAGTCCCCATAATTAATACAAACCTAATGGGCATGATAACTTTTTCCAGGAAATTACAAACTGTATTAAAATGTATTCAATACAGATTGGTGCAAAACATAAACTTAAGTTCTAAATAACAACACAACATGTAACCGTGATTCCTCTCCTGAGATTTGCAGAATTATTATTACATTATTCAAAGACTACGTAATTTAAGGATATATTAATAAAAAAGTTGAGCCATCACTCGACGTCTGGCAGATGTAAAACGTCGAAGTTGTTAGAAACGAACGAATCTCAAATTCTCAAATTACACTATAGGTATTCGAGCTTAGTGCGGCAGATTGCACACAGTCGCTTGCACATTGCATCGCGTCGCCACGTCTTACACACTCGCCACGCCAACAATCAGGTTTACCCGCGCCTTTAGATGTTTCACATCAGAAACATTTGAAAGTTGTTTTTAGACTACCTGAAACTGGATACTGTAAAGAATTGATATTTTTAATAGTGAACACGAAATTATTTAATTCGATTAAGATTCTATATATGCATATATGTTGCGTTTAACATTTTAATTTACCGTGTTACGTAAAACTGAACTCTTTGATTCTCATATAAAAGATAAATTTATGAAATTGATACTTTTTAATATATGGGTAATTTCTATTCTAAATACGCATATTGCTTCATATTATTTGGTATTACGATAAGTACAACAAATATGGCAACAAAATATAATAATTTTCTTTAGTGTTCATTCAATTTACTATGAACGAAATAACTCGTTCCATATGCCTATGATTGAAGATAATAATTATATAAATAGATTTATATTGAGTTATAAGCAGATTATATCAGCTAGATAAAGGCAACAGCTCGATGATCGTGTGGCTGGACATTGCCAATCAACGTAGGTTCGAATCCTCGTAATACGCTGAAGCTTTCAGAGAAAATATCATCACAAAATGGCATCATGGTGGTATTCTACCAATTCTTTCTAAGTTCACCTGTATAACTACCACCCCAAATTGAACACAGTCACCAAAGACTTATCAGATGAATTTATAATCAGACGGTAAAACCTACAAATTAAACAAAAGTCAAAGAGACAAAGGGTGTCTTTATTATATGTAATAAGGATTATAATTGTGGTATATATATATGATAATGAAATAAATCGATCTAAAGATATTTTTATTAAAAGTGTACCAAAGTAATAAAAATAGCTCGCCTTTTATTATGTATCAAATATAAAAGTCTGAATAGATAAAATCTATTTATAGACCAATCGTCAATTTATTGAACACTAGAATAGATACGCCTGTCGAAAGACGAAATAGGCTGCTGCTTTTCATAAAAGTAGATACTTGAATTACGTAATTAACAACTTACACCAAGGTAAATCAAATGAAGTGGAGTAAAATTATCAAAATAAAATGCTATAAACTATTAATAGTAGCATTTAAAAGATCGTTACAGATTCATATTATTGTTTTCTGTAATTTCATTAACAGATATTATATAAGTTAATAATAACATCACTTTTGGTGCAAAAGGCTTACTTTTAAAATAGTTACTATTACATCTTATCTACGCCAAAATGAGTGTAACTTAATGTAATTTATTTTATGCTTATACTAATATCAGCACTAACATATAGTTATCAAACAATTTGCCAAACCAAATGAAAGAAACTTTTGCAAAAAAAATCGATATTCAATATAACAACGTCCAACTAAATTCTCGTTTAATAAATCAGAACGTAGAGCTGCACGACGAGTTATCGCAAAATTCATTAATAAGTTGCACAAAAATATGATAAAAAACCAATGACGGGACTCGATCAATATTGCCCTCGTTACAATACAAACACACACAGAAGGTAGGCTCGCCAATTTAATACGCAACATATCACTTTAAAAAATAGCTTATGTAAAATCGTTTGAGATAAATATTATTTGATTTGTTCTAACGCGTATTATATATTTGCTTATATATACTATATAACTGCTTATATATTTTTGTTGTCAACACCACTCATAAAATTTACTCCGTTTGCTCCATTTTCAACATCTAAGCTCTTTATCATTCCACACACACACCTTCAATACAAACACAAAGAAGACGATACTAAGTTCTACCATAATATGCCTATTAACAGTACTTTCAAAATAACTAGTCTATTCATATTATTTTAACAACAATGAGAACTTTAAGCTATGAATAAAATAAAAGAGCAATATTCGTGAACAATAAATGTAAAACCTTCCCATTGTACGTCGTAAGATGGTCATAAAATTCGAAGCTTCTGTAAAGCGCTTTATTTTGTGCCCCCAGCCCCGTGTGATAATAACGTACACAATAAATTTATATTGCGTTTAATATCCGTTTCTGCTTATAAAAAGGCAATTTGTTTCGCGGCTTCCTCTGCGAGAGCAATATAATTGAAATTGTCCCGCCACCTATAAAATTCAACGGTATGACATCGATAAAAATTGCCTAAATCTCTCGAGGACATGTATATAAGGCGGATAAAAAGGTCGTGGTTGGAGGAAAGTTTACTAAGTATTAATTATAGCAAATTTTACTGACACAAACCTCCTTTATCTCCAGGAGTAGTTAAAAACGTACTATATTTTTTTTGTTACATGAAATACGTAAGCAGTAAGTTATAGTTTAAGTTGAAAAAGTATACCGTGTATTTATATTATCAAAATGGGATTTGACAATGAAAAATAATACCACGGGCCATGAATTCTGAGATGCCACAAAAATTCCCAGGAAAGTTCTAACAAGGGAGCCACCATCTTGTTAGAACATTGAAATAATTGTACGACACTTTACCTAAATATCGATCTCCTAACTTGTCCTGATAATTTT
The DNA here is from genome assembly GCA_014332785.1 of Antheraea mylitta. Classification (NCBI taxonomy): domain Eukaryota; kingdom Metazoa; phylum Arthropoda; class Insecta; order Lepidoptera; family Saturniidae; genus Antheraea; species Antheraea mylitta. The sequence continues at coordinate 6,468,654 of JACEII010000012.1, forward strand.
AACCTATCTTTGACTTTACCAACTCCACGCTTGAAGATATTTTAACAATTTTGTTTTAAGATTACTCGAAGATTAAGAAGATATACAATGTCTGAAATATTATATACAAGATTTGACGCTTATAGGTTACATTAAGTTGGACATAGAAGAAAACTGACTAAAGAATACGTCAGAATTACTCATAGTGACAACTTCAGAATTGGCAAAAGAAATGACTTGAAAATTAAAAGATAAAAAGATGATTAAAAATTTTACAACATATTATATAGAAGAATTAGCACTTATGCCATTACATTAACTTGGACATAGAAAAAACTGGCTAAGGAATACATACCAACTACCTATATTGACAACTTCAGAATTGGCAGTATTGATGAATTCCTTCGCCTGTCCTATAGGACGAATATTATTACTACTACTATTTATGTATTGTATTCATTACGTAATGAGTCAAAACACGTCAAGGGGACCCCACTTTCCATTTGATTATTAAATTCAGGTATGATCATGAAGTATTTACTGCACAATTAATCCCCAGAACAGTTTTTGAATTTTTTTATTTTAACCACAATTTTTTTTAATGAAAATTTTTATGACTTTTAATTAAAAAATCAATAGATAAAAAGCTATTAAAGATACTTTAATGAAACTTTCAGGGTTTATAGTTTAATAGTTGTACTTTGATAAGATATATAAAAGTTTAAATTTTTTTTTCATATTGTTAATTAACTTTTTAGTTAACAAATGAAAATTTCAATGACTTCTCCCTCAAAAAACATTTTTTTTTATCTCGATATTATGCATTAATTATTTAAGTAATAGAATCCGCTAAAAAATTTGACTGCTCGTTATTAGATAGAACCAAAAAAAAATTATTTATGTCGGGCGGTGAGCGTTGTCGGTATGGCGCGCTGCCGCGAGGCTTTCACTTACCTTTTATTCTACTCAGTAATTGTAAGTAAGAAGCAATTCTTTATTTCTTAAATAAAAATAATGTTATTTAACCGATAATTTTACTAAAACACATTACAGAAAATTAATTAATAAAATGTTTTTTTAAAGTCAATTTTGGTTTCTGCTCTCAACAATACCATGACTCTCATGAACAACAATATAAATCCCGGCATGAGCAATCTGTTACAATTAAAAATACACGACAGTATCATTATTATAAAGCTTTAGACAATACATCACACGAGTGGAAATTTTTTTCCAAAGACATAAAGTTGATACAAATAGAATCTTTAAAAAAATAACGCAATACCGAGATTTATAATTAAATCATATCTTTATAATATATTATCTTTATAGCTTTATAATTAAATTATATCTTATTTATTTTCTTCGTTTATTTAATAATAAAAAAAAAACATTTCATTAATTAACTATATGTAATGTGTTTTAGTAAAATTATCGATTAAATAACATTATTTTTATCAAAAAAATAAAGAATTGCTTCTTACTTACAATTAGTGAGTAGAATAAAAGGTAAGTGAATGACGCGCGGCAGCGCGCCGTACCGACAACGCTCACCGCCCGTCATAATTTTTTTTTTTTGTTCAATCAAATCGCGAGCAATCAAATTTTTTTGCAGATTCTCGTACTTAAATGATTAATGCATAATATCGAGAAAAAAAAATTGTTTTTTAAGGGACTTTTGAGGGACTTCCTTGAAATTTTCATTTGTTAACTAAAAAGTTAATTAACAATATGAAAAAAAAATATTTTAAACTTTTATATATCTTATCAAATTACAACTATTAAACTATAAATCCTGAAAGTTTCATTAAAATGTCTTTAATAGCTTTTTATTTATTGATTTTTTAATTAAAAGTCATAAAAAATTTCATTAAAAAAAAGTGGTTAAAATAAAAAAATTCAAAAACTGTTCTGGTGATTAAATATTCATAGAAAATACTCCATGAACAAATATTCATACCTGAATTTAATAATCAAGTGGAAAAGGGGAGTCCACTTGACGTGTTTTGACTCGATACTATTTGTGAACAAGTCTGTATTTAGTATTGTATATGAAGTAGAATTTGTAAGGATAAAAGTTAATGTTATTTTTAAGAATAGATATATTCCAATAGGATCATTAGATAGCATAATTTCGTTTGGTTTTTTGACACTGTAGAGAAAATTTGCTTTATGCTTTTAACGTTCCTCTTATTATAGTAAAATTTTAAATGTAAATTTTAAATGTTTTAAAGTAAAATGTTAAATAATTATTATAAGCACTTATCAAAACTCGATATAGAATGCGACAAGAAATGTTTGCTTCCATAAAAAGGTTGCATTTCGAGGAATAAATGAGATAGACACTTGAGGTATATACTTAGATACTATTTAACTTATAACAAACAATAATGATATTTGTAACATGAAAATACAGATGTTTATTTTTCAATTCCTAATCAATTTATTTCCAACTTTAAAATATTTTACTCCAACCACGGTTGTTTGTCCAACTTGCATAGGATAAAACGTTAATTTGATTGAAGTTTACTAATGTATACTACTGTATATGATATGCGACAAAACGAGAGCAAGATCGCAAAACATTTAAAATAATTAAAAGTCTCGTCAATTTCTCTTAAATACAAACAACAAAACATTATTTAATACCTACAGATTTGTCGAAACAACTTATTAAATAAAATTTTCACGACCGATCATTCGCCGTAGCTACACCTCGACTGTGGCACTCGCCTCCAGTCAATATCCAATTAGGAAGTCTCGAGACCCTTTCAAAAGCGTGCGCTACGTGATTTTCATTCAGAGCAGTTTCATATTTGACAATAATTATTACTGAATAAGGATTAAGAAAACCTTACATACCATAATTTGCGGACTCTTACACAACTGGTAGAGAATATTTTTAAAATTAAGTCGTTTTTACTCAACTAACTTATGCCCGCGACTTCGTCCGCGTGGATTAGTTACTTTGGGCTAATGCTAACACGCAGCGGAAGCTCTCAAAAGTGAAAAAAAAGGTTTTTACCTTTTACCTTCCTCGATAAATGAGCTAAATAACACTGAAAGCATTATTCAAATCGGACTAGTAGTTCCTGAGATTACCCCCTTCAACGTCTTAAACCCACAACTCACAAACTTTACCTCTTTATAATATAATTTATATTTAAAATTTATAATATAGTATAGATAACGCTTTAAAAGAAGGACGAAGTTGGGAAGAATTCTATATTTTTTTTGTTTGTTTACCGACTGGGGCTGATTAGGTTTTTATTATTATTATTTATTGCTATCCATTGATGACTGACCACGTTACCTTATTTGATACTATGAGTTTATTCTTGATGTCTATAAATAATTCTAGAATGTTACAGGTACTTCTTTAATATTTGGAAATTGTGTATTTTATGTTTTGGTCTTAACCATATAATTTAGTACTTCAATACTTATAAAAATCTACGACTATTATAGTGTCTTATATAACAGCATTTGTCGATTGCGATAAAAAAACATTTCTAAGGATTTTTCTTTTACGGAATAAAACTTTTTTCATCGACAATCATCACGTCAACGCTTGGGCTCACCCTAAGTGACATATCGGACCCGACCGACTCCGAACGTCCTATATCGTAGATACCTCAACGCGGTCAGAAATCTTCAATCACATTTGTACGTAGCCAATTTCCTACATTATTTCTTTTACGATCACGGAGTTCACGCAAAAGGCAGAAAGGTGAAACACTCGATTATTCGGTATGCTTGAAAATGGTTATATCAATACATAAGATATCCTTATGCTGCGGTTAAGAATGACAAGTGAGTGATATGTTACCTCCGGCGATGTCAGCTTTGGGGGAAACCGCCGCCCGCCGCCTGTATATCTTGACATTTGTATGTTTCAGCGAATGATACCTATCTTCCATTAGCTATTATTTTAACCATTGTGTTTGATTATTATAAAAGTAACGTTTTTTAAAATATCTTTTTTATTTGGCTTTTGATATCTTGTATATTATACAATAAGTTATGATTAAAATCAAAACCTTCTCTTTCTGTTACCTAGACGATTATAGAAGTTCTACAAATGACTATTTAAATAATATTGTAAATGAACTATGTATACAAAGTACATTTGGTGGATAAGACTTTTATTGGTTACGTTTTTTTACTTTATAAAATTTAGCTTTTGACTTAGCGTTAAAAGCTGATGTATAAGATAGTGTTTTTTTATTTAAGGCCAATAGGAACGGAGTACCAATGAAGAACGTTTCAAAATCGGATTAGCTTTAGCCCAAAGTAACTATTCCACGTGAACGAAGTAGCGCGCAGAGATCAGTATACATATAAATTTTAACCAGCTTTAAACAGATCTACAGATACCTATCCCTCGTTTGATTACATACAAAAGAGTGCCACAGTATGACCGAGACAGTACTCTAAACACCAAAGAACTACAAAAGAAAGAAATCTCCAATATGACTACAAACATAGACTAGGGTGTAAGTACTACTATAGATATATTTCTATACAGTTAGTATAGGACGTTTTCTATATAGTAGTGATTTTATACTACTCTTGCCAATAAGTATGCGAATAAATTTCTTTTGACTCAAAACGATATTTGATTACCCGTGGGTGTAACAATAAATTCCAATTGTGTAAACCTTTTTCATTTTTCTTGTAATATATCTTTTGCGAATTATATTATAAATAATGGACGTTATTTATAAGACGAAGAACAATATTTTTTGTACTATTTCTTTCCGAATTACAAGCTAGTACACGCGTGTCTAATAGTTCATAAGGAATATTTTGCTAATCTTCCTAACCTCAGTCACCTATATGACATAATTAAGAGATGAACTTTATTTCTTAGTGCTCGTCAATACTATATGACGGACACCTGTACAAGAAGTCATAATCAGAATTTCTACTTAAAGGTTAACCATGTAAGTAACATAAAATGTGTTGCAACTTTGTGGATATTAATTACATTTTTCGCCCTTCTATAAAGACATTTATTCCGCTCCTTTTGCTCGAACTTTTCGAGTGAAATTCTTCGATTAGGTGTCTGGAATAACTTGTAAACACAACACTAAATATTTGTAAAAATATCTTGTAATCATTTAGACCCGTATTTATTATACTAGAATATCAACGAACAAGGGAAACAGTATTCGAAAAACAAAATTTTTACATTAACGTAGCACAGAACAAAGAAAAAAATGCAACTCCTATGGTAAAGTAAAGTTTTTCATATCTTACAAGCTATTATGAAAATTATGACAAACGCGTAGAGTTCAAAATAACATGCAAAGAACGAAGATAGTATTAGCTAAAAATACTCACAAAAGGAAGTCTTGCTCCCAGCATGGAGTCGGACCCTTAACTGTCACCGTCGTCGACTTGACATTCTGTAGTTTGAGTGTCACGTACGTGTTGAATTGTGTTGCTGTAAAAATATTTATATTGAATACAAGGGACAATAAACTTTATATCAATGTCATAAAGTACGATCTGTATTCACTAAAAGAATCTTGAAGTAAAACTTCACAAGTAGTACTTTATACACAAATCTAAAGCAAGTAGAAATTTTAATGATGTAAACTTCGAATGCAAAGCCTCTCTTTTCATTCAAAGACATCATACTTGAACATTATACATTACATGTATACTGTCACAACTAAGATGGATGTAAATACACCTGAAATATTCAAACCCTTCAAGTCACTTATACTACAAAAGAAGAGCAACGAAACACATATATATATACATACACACTACAACCGTTTCTCTGCCTTTGCTGGGTAACAGATTTCACAAAAAAATATTCTTAACATTTTTATAGCTAGTATATATTTTAAATTGAAGTTTATAAATTCTAAGAAAAAAAAACGGACTTTTAATTACCTAGCTACTTAAGCATTGCTCATAGTACAAAGAAAACCTTAAGTTTCAATGTTCGAATTCCAGGACGGTTTTCCGAGAAAATTACTCAGTTGTTTCGATTTGTTTACAACGTATTTTTTAATGATGATTATATTACTAAAGTAACAAAGAATGATATAGACATGAACAAGTTTTAAAAGAATTAAATGATACATAGCGAGAACTGAACAAGGGAAAATTTGATAAACATTTCACAGATGTATCGACTGTTCCACTATAATAACTTGTTAACTCATTACCGTTGTAGGGTTATTCAAAATTATTATATTTATTTTTATTTTCTATTTGTTTTTTTTTTTTTTTATTCAGAGTATAGTTAGTCTGTATTATATATTGGTATGTATCAGTAAGAGAAAGCGTCCGCAACATTTTTTTTTATTAAACTTTGCACAAAAAATTCGTTATGTAAAAGTTGAGTGTGAATCAAAATGGTTTTTAAGAATTATTAATTTGCTGCAAATCGAATGCACAAGTCGCCAATGCTTTAGGATCTAATAATTTGATACGGCTCCGTAACGGTAATGAAGGGGTACAAAATGGTCGTAAACAGACAAATTACAAGTTATACTGCCCCTAGGGACACCAACCCAACGACCTTGGCGCCTTGCCATACCATGTTCAGATATCTGTATGGAAACAACATTTTATGAACCCATTTTAATACTGTGGCGGTTTTAATTATGTCTTAATTGATTTACGATTCAATAAAGAGAAATGCTTAAATAATAAAACCGGCAACAACTGTATTTTGGTACAATGTATCTTCAAACAAGCTATCACCTTTAAGCCGCATATAAAACTGAATTATTTTCAATATTATACACACCTAACCTACAATATATAAGCTTTAAGACTCCGTTCCATGCACTAGCCGTCGAAATTTTTACATACTAATTTAGAAAATTTCAGGACGCAATTAACGATGTAGGGTGCCAAGAACAGCATCGAAAGAGAGTTGAGAGAAGTAGTTGCCAGGACATAGGTATCTGTCACAGCATCTTGGCTGAACCCTGTTCGGGTGAAGCTAAGATGCTGTATAACTTGGGAATGACACCTCATCAACGACTCTACTGGTGGAGCTAGAAAGATAGGGGAACAATAGGGCTGATAAGTTCGGTGGAATAATTTACTTTCATTATGCTAATCCCTATATTTTATTGTATCCTGTGTAAACCATTTCTTATTTTCATTAATTATCTTGGTAATAAAATATTTTGTAAGTGAAATAATTATTTATACTAATGGGCGCCCAGTGGTCGACATTCGACCATAGTTCATTGATTTTTTAAAGTTTTAACTTTTACTTTTTTAAAGGTTTATTATCATTGTTGAATGTAGGATGAAGAAGGATAATTGGAACGTAAGAGTAAAAAAAATACATACAGTCGAGCATAGCAAAATATATCAAACATATCAAAATGTCTTTTTTATTTACATGTGTGTATATGTCGTGTAAAATTCAAGTAGTAGTGTGAGTAGTGCATATTTTAATTAATTTAATGTACTTCTAATTCATTTTATATAAAATAAACAGCTTTCTGCACTTCTCCGCCATATAAACTTTAACTATGCCAAATTTCAAGTTCACCCGTGTGCGGGTAACCAGTTAAAAGGGGGTACAAATATTTTGCTTCACGTATTAATATATAGATATTTGAATATCTCACAAACCAGATAAGCGGGATATGTCATTAATTTAAAAAAGTTTAAACTAGTAATCGCAGTTTTCTTACAAGAAGCGTCCACGCAAAGTTTAATTATTTGTATCAATCTTAAATTGTTTATTTATATACGTAAGAATGATAATATACATTTACTTACCTTGTATATTAACATAACGCGCCTTTTTTACTGAAACAAAGCAAACATACTCTCATTAATTCATGTATATAGAGTAATATTAAGAAGCAAACATAAAGATAACTCCTAATATTTATTTTATATAATTCCAAAATTATAAGGTGATTTCATGTTTATTTTGGTTTAAATGTCACATAATTGGTATAATATTTCTGGTTAGATAGTTTCTAGAAAACAATTTATTACTCTAGTTGATACTCAAGATTCAATATACGACCATCTTATAAAAAGAAGTCGGTTAATCAATTCACACATACTGAATACGAATTAATTTTAATTATGTATACATAGCCAAATAAAATGACAAAAAAATGGCTTGAATGTTATACATATATAAATTTATATAAAAAATTACAAATCAATGCTTACTTATCCAAGAAACTATATATACCTACCGATATTCATGAAAGTTGGTATACGTATATATTGAATACATAGAATACTTTTTCTGTATCGATTTTATTTTATTTTATGACACCACCAGATGGCGCTAAGGCGAATCAACTTCTATATAGCTCAACCAATAATATATAGGATATATATATAGAAATGTATATATATAGAACATTTATACAATATCGATTTTGTTATAATTCTAATATTTGCAACAACAAATAGTAATCATAAGATACAATAATAGCAATAAATAATAACAAAAGTGTGCGAAGCCGCGGATACAATTACTAGCAATATAGAGTTAACCAATAATATGTAGGCATTTAATAAATAATGTCAAGCATAAAATATTCATACATTCATATACTAAAATATAAACTTACAAATATAGAACGATATTATAAAAGTAATAGTTTGAAATAAGGGCTTGCACCACGTTTACAGCCCGGTGAGTTCGCGTGCCGCACGTCAACTGCGAGAATAGAACCTATAAGTACCCTAACAACCACTTATTAATTATTAGCGCTACCTGAATAACATAAATAGGCTTATTGTGACCGTTATGGACTCGAATAAAACCGTTACCTCAAACCGTGGTAATGTAGAATTTCCCAAACGCCGGCACATAACATTTTCATAGTACATAATAACTTAATTTAAGCTTATTCATAAAATGTAGTTTAGCCTGTTTTTAGTATTGTACTGGTTACATGGTAAATTTGAAGTTTTTTTTTGTATATCATAGGAGGCCAGCAAACAGGCGGATCAACTGATGTTAAGTGATCACCGCCGTCCATACACATTAGCAACACCAGGGGAGTCGTAAGTGTGTTGCCAGCCTGTGTTTGAGGAGAGAATGGGGAAAGGAGCAAGGGGAGAGGAGATGGGAGGGGACGGGAAGTGGGTCTCCGGCGCTCTCACTGACCGAACGAAACGCAATAATTGAAGCACTATTACTTTACGTCGGTGTTTCTGTGGGTCGGATGGTACTACCCCAGACGAGCCGACCCATTCATACTGAAACCAGTAATAGCTTCAGCGTGGCTCTAATAATACCACTTCTAGTAAATACAAACGGCTGCGGTTTGAACATTGAGTATAGACGCGACCAATATTAGGTGATAACTTATTATAATGCTCTTATTACATTAGTAAGAGTCACTCAGAACCCAGTTCCGATTCCGTTGGGAAGGGATTTAGGCTCAGTAGTCGTGTTTTATCGCGTATATCACGAAGAGTGATCTCGAGCCTTTTTTTAACTTATTTCATTATCTCTCTTCCACTATAGAACCAAGCAGGCTGGTATGCACAGCCACACAAATCACCCTATAAACATTTTTATTTGTTTCAGAGCATGTTGTAATATAATTGTTTGAAAATCTATTACTAATGAATTTAAGTCGTTACCACGAGATCCGAATTTTCCAATTAGGATATTTCAGCGCCTAGTCACTCGCTCGCTGGGCTAATATATAATAATTGCTATTATACAAGGGTAACGTATTATAGTATTAGAGATATGTAAATTAATTTTAATTCCTATACATAAGTAAGAAAGACGATTCTTTTATCACTGAAGAGTGGTGAGAGAAAAAGGAGTATAAACTTACATCAAATCTATACATAAAATAACAATGTAAATCCAAAGTGAATGTACGTTTTCGATGTTCATTAAAAAAATTGTTGCAGGTGTCTAGGAATGAGTAATAAAATACATTACAATCATTTTTGGAATCGTCTGTCTGTCTGTGTGTATGAACACACATCACTGCTAAAGTACGGAGTTTACAATAAAAGCTCACCAAGAAAGCATAAGGCACATTCTAGAAAATAACTTAGTCTTTGTTTCATTAAAATCGATTCACTCTATCAAAAGTTATTGTAATTTGAATGACGGCTCGAGTTAAGTACGAGAAAAACGTAGACAAGTAAATGAATTGAATACTGAATGTATTATGATTTTATTAATCACTATTTTTTTACATAGTGTTCCATGAAGACGAAGTCGCAGGCACAACTAGTATGAAATAAATAGCTTATACGGTGTTAAAAACAAAAAAGTACAATCTTCAACATTGAACTGTATGATTTTATCAAGGCGTTTGAAATTTATTTTAGTGGTAAGCTCGGATTTATTATGTTAATTTTTAGTGTTAAAAATAAAAATAAATAAAGGAAAGGGTTCCATTAAAACTTTTGCTACTATATTTTTTAATTTATTGAAAATATGCTATTTGGTACTTAAATAAATAACCCAAAAGAGATTACTGGAAAAAAATAATTAAGCATTGATCATGAATCATATTTATCGCATTTATCCTCAATAATATTCTCGCTAATTTAAATAACTTAATCTGCGACCTCAATAATAAATTCACATAAAATAACAATACACTATCTATATCAATTTATCATATCCCACGAACACCCCCACACTTATCTAAGGAGCTGACCAAAGTTTGCTCATTGAAAACAGTGCTCCCTCTGCGGCCGATAACAAAAACTTTACACCCAAGTATACGGAACAATACATAAGCGGTAGCGTGCAATAACTTTATTCATAAATCAACCGTATACAATATAAAACCGCTATTGAGTTTTTGGCGGGATTTTAGTTTGTTGTGTAGTGGATTTTATATTTTATTCATAATATTGTGTTATTTTACTCTATATTTTGTAAACTTGGTGGTGTTTTACTTAATCTAGTTAGTTTACTGTGCATAAGTGAAGCGAATGGAAAATAATACCACGAAGCATGAAATTCTGAGATGCCACAAAAACTCCCTGGAAGGTTCTCAAGGGAGCCACCATATTGTTAAAATATTACGATAATTACACAACGCTTGTAATATTATTAACTTCACGACAATGGCAGTAATAATCTGAAAGATTAGTAGCCAAAAATAAAGTTAAAAAAAGCCGCTATTTACGATTACTTGCATGTGCGTTTAGTTTTTCCAAAGCAGGCAGTAGATTTTGACAATGTTAATATGTTGTCTTCAAAAAAAATTCTCAGGAAACTTTTATGTGTACAGTAGCATCTCGATACCTCGAATGTCAAGGGAAATGCAAAAACTTCGACTTAATGAGTCTTCGACTCAATAAGAAGTTCACGATATGTAGAATTTGCTAGCTAAAATTTGGAATTAAGAGTCAAAGTTGTTAGCTTTCTTGTAAGACTCATATTGTTGCTAATTAGTAGTCAAATAAGTACTGATTTACACAAAATAGAAAAAACTCAGTGCATTGCAAGGAACTATAAAATATTATCTCATAGAATATTTAGAGTAGAACTGAATTAGTCCGGTTCTATGTACTTTAACAAAAATGCTCTATTGTAAATACCAAGAGAATGTTAACCAAAGGTTTATCTTCTCTTATTTAAGAAATGCATTGTAAATTTGTATGGAAATTCGTCATTTATTCGTCAGTCAGCTATTTTTTTATTTATATGGATACAAAACAAAAAGTCGAAAATATTTACGAAGGAATAGCGTACTAAACTACGCGAAATTGCTAGTAACCTTATAAATATACTAACCATAGTTGCGGCATTTAATAAGATTTTTTAAACTAAAATTTAATAAAAAAATTATATCTAAATATTTATATACAGTCAATATTTTTTGAATAAGTTATATTCTAAACACTTGTTTACTTCATTATGTTGGTCTATACTTAATGTTTTTTTTTCACTCGAACTGACTACGCTATTGGCCTAGCATGGCCTTAACAACTTCACCGTGCTACAGATTTAATGGTTTAGGTATAAAGTGTACTGGTAACACATTTATGTCCACTTATTTTTCTTTAAACCTCATAACTTGTCCAAGATATTACATTCTATGATAGAATATATACCAAAAGCTAGCCAACCATACCTCTAAGGAATAATGTAAATCAGTTTCATGGTTTTCAAATTAAAAGCACACAATGATGGATAGATGTTGGCTTTTATATCTTGTAAGCAAAACGCTCCTTTCCAATACTTATACCACACAATTTATTCACTACATCTTAGAACTTTTTCACCTCGCTTTGCGATTGCTTTCCTCAACCCACTTCAAACCGGTATGTTTATTGGAGATTTATTTCGTTTATTACTTGCTCGTGATCTTCAACATTGGGCTCATACATTGAATAGAGTAAATCTTAGTAATAAAATTACTTAAGTAAATTGATATACATAACATTAAGCAATGTATATTAAGGAAAATATCCAATGTATATATTTAAGGCTGATACCCACCGTCTTAGCTGAGTATTAAAATAATGGAAAATGAGTCCATCATATCCAAAAATGAGTACCCTAGAATCATGTATGGAAAATTCCGCATGGAATTATCACATTCCTCTCGTTACGTTTTGTAATTTTGACGTGATTAACCCTCAAAGGAACTGTAATTCCTTTATATATATATGTACAAGCCGGACACGGCAGATGTTGTCCAGCCCTGATTATAAAAAAAAATTAACAAATTATATGCCAAAACCTTCCTCATAAATCACTTTATCCACGGTGGAAACAACATGAAAATTCGTTCAGTAGTTTTTAAGTTGATCACGAACATTCATTTATTTTATACTATGTAATGATATTAATTGAATTTAAAAGATTGATATCGGAAGTTCAGGTTTGTATGATATTATAATAACCCATGTTTTGTATAATATTTAGAAATAATATATAGAGAGGCACACATCGTTATATGAAGAGTTTGTTTAGTTGAACGCGCTATTTTTTTTTCTCGAACTGACTACGCTATTGACCTAGCAAGGTCTTAACAGCTTCACCGGATTACTAAGGCGAGTCTTAAGGCACTCAGCCGATGTTGAACGCGCTAATCTCAGGAACTACTTACTGGTCCGATTTGAAAAAATATTTAATGTTACATACCTCATTCATCAAAGAAGGCTACAGGGTAATTTTTTTTTATTGAATCACGACATAGTGTCTGCACTATGCCTCATGTTAAGCATAGTACAATCCAAAAATATCGGCAACCACCGAGAGACAGACTATCCATCGCCGGTCGCCGCTGTCATGCCGGCCATAATGACGAAAGTCATCCGGTACTGGATATGCACAGGCTGATCCCGAAACGTGACGCGCAGAAGCGAGTCACTGTGACGGGCTTTTTCGCCATATGCATGGTGGTTGCGACCCAGTCGGGCTGTAAAACTCTACCACCCCGCTTTCGCCATTGCCTCGTTCGTTATTCAGCAGGGTGCACCACGTGCAGGTGAAGTTGGCTTGGGTGTCTCAAGTCTTAAGATATTACTCGACACCCCTTACACCCTTACATATTATCATACTAAGACTAATAGGAACAGAACCCCGACATGCCAACAAGGGATGTTTTAAAATTGGTACGTACTATTTAAAAATATTTTCACCTTCTATATAAACGAATTCGCGAGTTAGAGTTAGCCTTAGCCACAAGTCGCGGGTAGAAGTTAGTATAAAATAATGCTTTGACTGTATGTCTTTTCGTGGTTTATAAAATAATAATTTGTTTTCTGCACATTCTCGAACATGATATATAATGTTGATTTTTTTTTTGCATTTTACCAAGGCTTTCTCTAGCTATCGCCTGGTTACCTACCACGTTTGAGTTCAAACTTTATCGTCAGGCAGTTTTGTATTTGAAAGCGAATCCTCGTTTAGATTTAGCATGTTATCATAGTATACCACTATCATTATTTCATACCAGATGATATTATATCCAAAGACTGAAACTCTTAAAGTACGAAAAATCAGTAACTGTGCAATCAAAATCCCCTTTAAAATGAGTAAAATACCTGAATACTTATATCTTGTGTCCGCTTGTAAGTAACCAGTAACACAAAAAAGTGTAGAAACAGGTTATAAGGTCATAGAGGTAATACGTCGAGTCAAGAATAAAGTATGTAAATTCGTCTTTTTCAACGCGAGTTTAATATAAATAAAAATTGAAATATAAAACGTAACTCAAGGTGGGAACTATTTCAACCTCAAGAGACATCAAGGACAAAATATGGAAATTTAGGCAGTGTTGGAAATATAAAACGCGCTTTGTAAAAAAGGTTTCTGTCATTAATGGGTAGAAGTTTTATACAAAATATATTTTGTTATAGACAGGAAGTATATGAATCGACCGTAAATTTCATTTACACTTACAACAGAACAAACTGCGCCCACGTATTCGCGCGTTTTTTTAATTGATAACAATACTCAAGCTCATTATTAGTTACAAAATAAAAGAAAGAATGAAGAAAATAGACTGAGAAACAGACGAGGAATATGTTCTTATCTGGTTCCCCAGTTTCCTATTTCTATACCCGGTGAATTGTTAAACGCTCGCAGTATTCGAGGATATGACGCTTCATGGTCACATTTAATACATAAGACAATAATATCAAAACATATACTAATAAACAACAATGAAAACCTAAGTTAAACTTTGTTCTAAGACTTTCATAAGTATAGCTACAAACCTAAACGGTGCCAAAAGCTGTGGACGCGACCCGGAGTCAATAACTTTCGATAATAAAACGGACAATTAACCCTTTTGTGTTGTTCATGCTTCGAAAAATTATCCTCTGTTATTCGGTCTTTCACTTTCATTTCAGCCGACGGCAGTAATTGATACTGTGCTTTGACATAATCGAGTAGAGGTTTGAATATAATATTTGTATTTTTCTAGATAATTAGGTCAAATATTAAGCACCTATTTTTTTAATTGATTTAGAACGAGAATCGAGTGCAGTGTATCTTCAACAAATATTGCTACTGTCTAAACATTCAGCCTGTATAGATTTGTTAATATCATTTCTTGTTATAATAAATAGTGGAGTTATAGGAAAACAGAATAAAAATTCTCAATGTTAAAATATTCACGAAAGTAACTTGAGCGGTGCAAATGTTGTGCCGAAACGCCACTTAGATGTAAGTTAATAAAAGTGGCTTTTGTTCACGGCTTCGCTCGTATTAATATAGATTTGACCTATCACTCGGGCACAAAACTTTGTTTGTCCTATGTCTTTTACTGTACCCCTGATAATGTATGTACTAAATTCACTGATCGATTTCCTAATTAAGGCGTGAATACATAATAAAAAAGACCTAAAGACTAGCATTCATAATTATAATATTAATAAGGATGGATAGCTTAAAAATATTCACAAAAATCTTTTTCAGGAAAAGAAATGAGGTGTGACAATTTAGTGTAAATGAATTAATTTATTAGATAGAACTAGTGAACGCCCAGTGATCGACATTCGACCATAGTTAATTGATTTATCAAAGTTTGAACTTTATTAGGGTTTTTTTATCAAAGGGTATAACTTCTATAATCAAAGGTTTTCATCATGGCTACTCAGTTATTTGCCATTTGCTATGATCTTTAATTGTATAAACATAAAAAAAATGTATGTGTAAATAGAAATTCAAATTAATTATAAATTTGAAACAAAAACCACGTGGTAAAACTCTCAAATTTTAAGCAAACATAACTAACTTTACGAAAATAAAGAAATTTATCGCAACCCATGACACAATTTTAAATTAATTTTACACGACACCATGGGTGAGTGGTATTTCTGGGTAATATTGAATTAAATGTAGTCTGTTCATTATTAGTGATATGCCCAGTATTATCGTTTGGAAAAGTAATGGATACACAATACAATCAAATGGTGAATTCAAAACAAAGATGTTTTTAATACTATCATTAGCTTTTGAACATAAATTCTTTTTTGTTGCTACATGAGGTCAAGTTGCAACATTAAAACTGCGAAGGTCTAAGTCATGGATTACTTTTATGAACAAAATTGTTATATTGATTATACAAATTGGCTCATTTTTTTATTAAATCATCATTTGAAGTGAGTTCACCATAAAAAATAATAAACGTTACAATAATAGTTACATGTTATAATATCATTGTTGAATGTAGGAAAAAAAATGGTAATTGAAACTTAAGAGTTAAAAAATACATACAGTCGAGCATAGCAACCTCCTTCACAACCTTTTTTGAAGTTCGTAATTATTGACGGCTGTCAAAATGTGTTTTTATTATTTACATGTGTGTATATGTTGTGTAAAATTCAAGCAATAGTGTGAGTATTGCATATTTTAATTGATTTAATGTACTTCTAATGCATTTTATATGAAATAAACAGCTTTCTGCTCTTCTCCGCCATACAAACTTTAACTATACCAAATTTCAAGTTCACCCATTTACGGGAAATAAGTTAAAAAAGGGTACAAAGATTTTGCTTCACGTATTAGTATATAGATAACGTAATTTTTCGATCGTTACTTATTATTATTTAATTATTGTTCGCTTATTTAATTTTTCTTACGGTATTTAGGCAATTTCGCCAATGTCAAGTTTGACAAATACACGTTTCAAACTTAATGCCAAATATTCAATGTAAAAACATTGAATAATCTAACATAGCAACGTATCAGCACAGATAAGTCAGGCAACAAACAGCCCAAGTCGAGGTGTGCTGTGAACCCTTGAGCTAGTTACCCAAATAAAATCTGCTGAGTACCATAAGCGCTCGCCTTAGTAGTCCGAGAAGCTGTTAAGACCTTGCTAGGTCAATAGCGTAATCAGGTCAAAGAAAAAGTTTAATATTATTACGATAAATTTTGAGATAGTACATATTTACTACCTTAATTATTATATACGATTTTATGTAGTTTATATGTCTATATTTTATTGACCAGTTTAATTCTTTATAAGTAAAAGGGGTTTTCTAGTAAATATTTTGGTCATTTCGTTCAAAAATACAATTTAACAAATTAGCTTCGCAATATATGTAAATATGAAGTTTAGATTCCTACATTAATGGAAGAATATTAATTAATATTAAATTCATAGATAATCACACAAACTATTATTACACATTTTTAAAACATAAAAATCAAACCTGGCTTATTTGGAAAATAGTAATCACGCAAAATTTACCCTTATAGTATTTCGAATGAAAATAACTTCGAGAACATAATTATATACAATCACAACTAATAACTGACAAAAAAGGAACGTTACTTTATAATTTAAATTGGAGCCATTTATTATAGAAGTTTTCTTAAGCTACGAAGGTTTATCTGCTAGGAATAATGGTCCTATTAATCTTGGTTTTCACAGGAAATTTGAGACTAAGTAAATTATCCTTTAGCGATAAAGAGTGAACGATTGGAATAAGATCTCTCTGTACAATCCACCGAAACAATGCTTGATTAAATTTTGTAGAACGTATATAAATGTTAAACAAACAAGAAATAGCTTATAATGCTATTTAGCAAAGCAGTATCGTTGGAAAATGAAATAAAATTGTAGTTATTCAGATAAATATGTTATGTCTATCAATCTAATTGATCTTTTACCTTTAAACGAGCAATTCTTGTACATTTTTATATTTGTATATATTCAGGATCTCGGAAACGTTATCATATACTTCCATGAAATTTAATATGTAAGTAGTTTCGCGGAGGATAAATCGATCTAGCTGAATTTTATTCATACAAAACTTTTTAACTGAGTTTTCAGGCAATGAAAAAATATAGCTAGAATATAAAGGTAAATTTCGCCACCGCTGTCAAAATATAAATAGCTCAGATGGAAATCGGTTGCTTCGATAATCCGTCTAACTTCAGTTCGAATCCGAGTGCCAGCAAAAAAAGTTAATTTTTTTTTTGGTTAAAAAATGTGATTTTGTGAGGCAAACCCAACAGTTTATTTAAATTTACAATATAATTTTATAATTATAACAGAGATATTTTTTTTTAAATTATTGTTTGGTTAGAAATGCCAATTTTGTGAGGCAAACTAAACAGTACATTTAAATTAAAAAATGATTTCTTTAAGAACTGAGCTAGGCTCGGTCGCCCAGGTACTATATATTAAACAACAAATGAAAGATTTTTAATAGCGGGGTACACTTTTGCAACCATCTATGTCTGATTAGCGGTTTTCTTAGAATTCATGTGAAACTAGGCAGAGACAAAACAGTTACGTAGATTTTCCTTCTCTGTCTCTCAAACAACTTTCTTTATTCCTTTTTTGTTTAACAGAGATATTGACGAGCTTTAGTGTTATCAATAAAAAAAATAGATAAAAATCGTTTCTTTTTCCTTAATATAAAAACTGGAATAATAATAAATGAATATAAAAACAATGAAAATGAATTAATTTTGACAATTTTTCATTTTTCGTTGGGACAACGAATAAAATAATCATTGCTACATATTATAAAACAAAGTCCTCCGTCGCGTCTTTCTGTCTGTACGCTACAAACTGAACAGACTTGCATGAGGTTTTCATTTATAGATAGAGTGATTTATGAAAAAGGTTTAAGTATATAATATATCAAGATTTTTTGTAAAAATTTGGAAGTGTCGGAAAAGTCAAGCAGTCTGCCGGCTTTCGTCGAAGACGCTGCAAACAATCGAGATATTAAATGATGCAGACCGAATAGCGGTAATCAGCTAATATAAAAATAAATTCATTTTAACACAATATTACCAATTAATTTTGCTTATCTATAGTGTTTTTAATTAGAAATTATTAATATAAAATTGAAGATATGCTTTACCCTTAAGAATTATTTAGAAAACGAACGTCGAGCTCGTATTGACGTCATGAACTGCTTTTTCTCAATTTTTCATCCATCATCGCTATCAGCAACAGAACACAGCAAAAAAGTGTCTCTGATATTGAAAGTCGCCCACGAACTGTTTAATATATATTGGATTTAATACAGATAAGATATAAATAAGTAATCTGTATTTTTTAACTTAATAGTTATTTTGGTAATGTACAAATATTGTTGTATGCTCTTAATGTTTAAACAATGAAGCCGATTTTCATTTCCAATAAAAACTTGTTTAATTTTCTGAATCATTTTTAACAATGTATTATTATGTTATTTTTCAATTCTTTACGTGATCATTTATAATTAATTGTATTATTTCATATTGTAGTTTTAACTTGTTAATTATGTAAATCATATTATGCACAATTTTTATATGCATGCCGTTGTTGCTTGTAAGTAGGGTCATATCTAGCAAAAAAGTTGACTCTGTTGTAACCTAAATAAATAAATAAATATTTAATGGACTATATAAGAAGTTTAAAAAAAAATATATCTACATTTTGTCCGCTGTGATGGCAGAGTGTTTAAACAGTGAAACGTGAAAGTAATAACATACTGTATTGTATATATATATATTGCTAGGTTGCATTGCATTGCATTGCTAGGCCAATAGCGTAGTCAGTTCAAAAAAAAAATTAGAGTTAGTGCTTACAATAATACATTTGTCAGTAAAATAATAATTTATGGAGTAACAAAAGCACTTTACAGGACCATGTTTATTAGCACACAAACATTAACATATAAAAGTTCTTTATATACAAATCTAATAGGTCAATGTGAGACCGTCGGTATTTCATGTTTTGAACTAGTAAACAATTGCTTACAAATTTTCATAGAGAATTAATTAGAGAATGTATACGAAACAGTGCACAGTGGCAAATAACCCTACGGCTGTTCAGCCTATTGTTCAACTGTGACGAACTAAATAATTTAAAGAAAGAAACAAAACAATAAGTCCAGTTTACTACATTGTAACGCGCTTGCATTCTTTGAATACCGCAGAAAGCTTTTCGGTGAAAGAAAATGTTGCAATGAACTATCATAATATGGCGGTGTCTTTTTTCTAATGCCCGTTTGCATAACTACCACACTCAAATTGAAAATATGTCAATAAAATACGTATACTTTATTCTAAAACTTGCACTTAAGAATCAGTCCGTCAGTTTTAGTAGTGGTAGAGCCACGCTGAAGCTATTACTGGTTTCAGCATGAATGGGTCGGCTCGCCCGGAGTAGTACTACCTGACCCATAACAATACCGACGTGAAGTAACAGTGCTTGCATTGTTGCGTTTCATTCGTTCAGTAGGAGCGCCGGAGATTCATGTCCTTTTTTTTAACGTGGGGAAATCCCTTATGGATACCCACCCTCCCGGGGGTGAGGGTGGGTTCTGTCCGACTCGCACGGACTAAAACCTCACGGTGTACCGACAAACCGTGTTGTTGGGACGGCAAGGGATCGTCCAAGCTAATCAACCTTGTATAGCCGCCCCAACGGTCCACCCGACGGAAGGTGGCCGCCGAGCTTCTACCCATAGAGAGGCAAACTGGGTACACACCAGCTGCCCCCCCCCTCGTCCGCCGAACCTGTGCAATGTGGAGATGGGCCCCCCGACTCATCCCCTCAGGTCCAGCTACGGTGACAGGAGGAGTTGGGCAAAGCGCCACCTCCTTCTGTCAGTCCTCCGTTGGCGGAGACGCCCACTTTGATGGTCCGCCTCACAGGCCCTCTCCGCCGCCTCCTTCTGCGAGATGACCTCTTCGCACAAGGAGGCCAATGCTCACCACGCCTTTTCGCTGCCGAGCATGGACGAAACCACGCTCGGCAGCGACAAATCTCCCCCTACCGCCACCGCCAGAGTGCGGCGCTTCACCTCCCACGCAACACACTCGGAGAGAGTGTGCTGCGCGGTGTCTTTCTCAGCGCCGCACTCGTGACAGGTAGCGGTCGGCTCCCTGTGAGCGATCCGGTGCAGGTACCACCCGAAATCCGGTGAGTACCTGCACCAGTCTGAACGTCAGGGAGCCCCATCTCCTCCCAGTTCATTCCCGCAGGACCGGGCGGATGGCGTCTACGGTGTACGTCCCGAAGCGTGCGTCCACCAGGTCCTGCATCCACCTTTGTGTTGCTCCCTCCCTCAGTTCCTTCTTTTCCCCTCTATCTCCCTGGGAGCAAGAGGCTCCCCATTACGTTTCCTCACCGCCGTGAACTGGTATATGTCGGCGAGAACTCCTGCTTCCAGCTCCCAAAGCAGGGAGCCGGCGAGCGTAAAGGCGGCAGCCGAGGACACCTTCCGGTACGCCCGGGTCACCCTCAGTGCGACCGTGCGCTGTGCACTACGAAATACGAGCACGTTGGCGGCACAGAGGGCGTCTGCCCAAACCGGTGCCCCGTAGGCGACCATCACCCGCACGACTCCCATATAGAGTCGACGGCACCCGGCACCCGGCCCCCCTATATTGGAGAGCAACCGGCCGAGTGCCGCCGCCGCCCCAGCAATTCGTGGTCTGAGCCCCGCAAAATGGGGCTCGAACCGCCAGCGCCCATCCAGGGTGAGGCCCAGATATTATTTGGGCACCCACCCTGATCCGGGCGCCTTCACCATAATATAGGCCCCAGGTGCTGGCCCTCGCCGAGGCCTATGGAATAGTATGGCCTCGATCTTCTCGAGAGCCACCCTGAGGCCCAACCTCCTTATGCTCCTGGCCACGAGGGTTGTGGCCTTCGTGGCCTGACGCTCCACCTTCCTGCATTCCCTTCCCCGGGCTACGACTAGCGTGTCATCTGCGTAACAGATTAGGCGCGCTCCATATGGGAGCACGCCGCAGAGCACCCAGTCGTAACCCATGTTCCACAGGAGCGACCCCAAAACTGACCCCTGTGGAACCTCCCACTTTGTTACCGGCCGGACCATCCGCCCGTCTCCGTCCACATAGGCGACCTCCCTGTGCTCGAGGTACGCCTCTAACAGCCGCCGCAGATACGAGGACACTTCGAAATATCAGAGAGCCTCCCGTATAACAGCGTGCGGCAGGCTGTTGAAGGCGTTGGCGATGTCCAGATACACCGCCAAAACCATTTCCCCCTGGGAGGTCGCTTCCGCGGACAGCGACATCAGGAGGCACAGGGCGTCCACTGTCAAACGCGTCCGGAAGCCAAACTGCGCGTTCTATAAATTCGGCCCCACTCCCTCTGTTCAGTATTCGGTACTCCTTGTTGGTTAGGTTGTTTAATAATGTAAAATCACAAGCCTAACTGACGGGACCGACGGAAGTACCGAAGAAACGTCGACATCAACATCGACGCAACAACCGGGCACATCACTAGTCGACACGCAAAACGGTCGAATAAAAACGGACATGACATTGCGGTGACATTACGCGTCTAAGTGTTCGACTGCAAGCAGCAAGTTTGAGTGTCTCAGCGCCGTGCGCCCTAATTATTGTGTTATAAGTGCTGGAGACTTCGTAAGACCCCATCACGTTAACGGAAACACTAAAGGGAACCTGGACGTTCCAGAAGGCCGGTAAGTGGTTTTTACATTATTTCTTGCAGACCTTTGCTAGCTTAGGATACCCGAATACTGAGCGTAATCGTATTCATCTTTGGTCCTTCGAAGGCACGTAGCCCACCAGCCAACCTGTAGGTCTCATAAACCCTACACCCTCCAGGTGCTGGACGACCCGGGAAGAGATGACCCTCACCAGCACCTTCCCGGCGTCGTCCAGCAGGACGAGAGGCCGATACCCGAGCGCGGATTCCGGAGGGCGGCCCTCCTTTGTCATCAGGCAGAGCCGCCCCAGCTTCCAGGGCTTCGGGAACCGTCCGACCGCTAAACACCAGTCGAACAGCTCTCGAAGCCATTCCCGAGATGGCCCAGCGCAATGCCGAGCACCCGGCCCTGGACCCCGTCAGGGCCGGGTGCACTCCGCCGGTTGAGGAGGCGTTCGACAGCCCTCCCCATCTACTCCTCCGTATTTGGGGGAGGGCCCTCAGATACCTCCTCAGTCTCCGCCCGAGGTGGAGGCATAGGAGGAGCCGGTAGCAGCGGAGGGTCGGGGAATAATTCTCCCACGACCCACAGGAGATTCATGTCCTCCCCTCTCCCATCTCTCCCCATCCCGCCGCTCCACGTCTCCTACTCACAAAGCACAGGCTGGCAAAGAATTTGCGACTCCCTTGATATTGCTAGTGTCTATAAACGGCGGTGATCATTTAACATCAGGTAACCCACCTGTTTGTTTGCTTCCTAAGATATAAAAAAGTCATTCTCTAGGTTTAGAATGTTACATGGTAAGCCTAGCGATATGCTCATTTAATCACAAAGTGACATTATAATGTAACGCTAAAACCTATAAAATATAAAGAACATATAAAAAATGACGAATCACTGTAGGAAAGGTTGTCAGATTATTACTCGGTATTACAATCTGTCAAATCACCGTCACGAGCCAGTTGTATGTAGGGATTTACAGGAAAAAACCTTGCGGTTAATAAATGGCTAGAGTCGTTATAAGGGTCCGACAATTTCAGGAGGCCCACGCGTTTAGCGTCCAACCGATTTTTTACATTTTTTTACGGGTAAAAGCAATTTTCCTTTGTAGTACTTATTAATTTTTATCATGAGATAACTCTGCCCGCAGCTCCACGTATGTGTAATACACAAATATTGTTTTATTATTTTCTATTGAAGATCACGATTTATTGAACACTCTATCAAATCGGCAAGTCACTAAAATAGATAATAGCCTAAGTTAATGTTTAGAAATAATTGTACATGTAAAGCAAGTGAGCTTGTACCATACTTGTTGTACTCTGGACAATAACACACAATAAATAAATGAATCTTTAACAAAGCTAAAACGGTCTTCATGGAGATATCTTTCGCATCGAAAAATTCTCATCGAACCTAATCGAGAAAATAAAAATGGAGTTAGTTTACAAAAGATAACATTGCCAGAACAGATATTGTAAATGTCTCTCTGAAAAGTTTAAAAAGTCGTTACATATCAATAAACTATATAGGATATCATACAACTAGCAAAGCAACAGAGGAAAAGCTTTGAGAAACGATATTAAATCTGTATAATGTAGTTCTTATTCGACTGTATGTATTTATATGTATTTCTATGCCATACTTTGTAATTTGGAATGCTTATGAATTTCTAAATATGAAATACCATTTGCCGTAATTTTGTCAATTATATAGGCAATATAACAACGTCTGCGAGTGAAAAAAGGCTTTGCAGTCGGTGTTTTTGATTTCCTTCATTAATAGAATTAATGTTCAGCTATCTTTAGTAAGAAGATACAATAAACTGTGTTCTTATCCAGGATAACTGAAGTATGGAAACATTCAAAAATCGCTCCAGATACGTTAATCCCAACAAAGGAATTCCAGAACTTATATTTAACATAGTTTACTGAATAAAATAAACATGTAACATTTTCGAAACCAAGCGGCGGCGGACGTACCTTCACTGGAAAATTTAGCGAACTTTCCAGAAATATGAAAGTTAGCAAGGACTTCGTTAACAAGTTACAAATTACTTACACGATGTAAATTCTGAATTTGATTTGGTAATTTAGAAATATATTTTTTTCATTTACACCGTCGCGTCGTGTATTAACTTAAATTGTTTGGATGTATTTATTTAGACATTAATTATACTTAGTCTGGCCATAAATACTGTTACAATTAAAAATAAACAAAATATTACCTTTGAATTTGGAATCTGACATTCTTATATGATTATTATTCATTGGCTTTTCTCATTTTGGCGCCAATACATTCTACAATATTTTACAATATTAAACTAATGTAGGGTGATAAAGAGGTATATTTAATATTGCCCCTCATTTATGTATGTCTGTTGTTTGCCAACGATTTGGCTCGTATTAACATAGATTTTATCTACTCCTCGAGAACAGAATTTTCCAGCTAAAAGATACTCTGTGTCCTTTACTTCAGCCCTAACATTGCGTATGCAAAATTTCATAACGATAATTTAACTAGTTAAAGAATGAAGGTATAAGAAACAAACTTACATTCTCATTTATAATTATGAAAATTCATTAATTAATAAAGATAGACACGTTGAGAATAAAAATAGAAATGTACACACTGTCAATTTATCCCAAGACGAAACGTCAAATGACCGCGAGCCTAATCCAACAGTCAGATATTTTGACAAAGAGAGATATTTTTTTCTAGTAAATTAAGCAATTTTTCACAAGCTTGCGTTACCTACTAAACATACATATTGAGTGACGATACATCTGAAGCTAAACATAAAGAGAATAGTTCTTCGGTGGTACAGTAAGAATGCTTAGATGCTGTAGATGCTTGTTAGTAGATGATTAGAAAATGGCCAAGACCATGCAATATTTTCGTTATAGAACGTTTAATTTTTTTTATATTATAGGAGACAAACGAACAGACGGGAACACTTGATGTTAGGTGATCACCAACGTCCGTAGACACCAGCAAATAGTTTAAGAGGAGTTGCAAGTGCGTTGCCATCCTGTGTTGTCGGGGAAGAGGAGGGAGGTGGGCTTCTGACGCTTTCACTGATTAAAGAAACACAACAATGCAAGCACTCTTACTTCACGTCGGTGTTTCTGTGAGAGGGTGCTACTACTCCGAGCGAGCCGACCATTTCATGCTGAAACCAATTATAGCTTCAGCGTGGCTAAAATTGTAAGTAGCATTTGGGCTAGAATCAGAACTAGCTAACATAGTCATAATCATATCAAAAATTTAATAACAACAAAACTGTTAAAATTATAACATGAAATTTGTTTCTAGTACCTAATCAACTCCCGATCTAAAGATGGAATCTGTTACCAAAAAAATCTCCATCATTTTCAGTTGAGAGTCACTCATCTTGTAAACGCTAGGATCTTCGTCACTTGACAGTAGTAGAGATTATGATATTGTGGACTTCACATGAGTCTATAATACTAACATCATCATACTTCGTCACACAAAAAAATCTTTACAACAAACTTCAATTGTGAAAAGGACTTGATAAAATCATAGCATGATGTTAATTAAGTCTTTCTGTAATATCTTTGTAGTTAACTACCACAAACTAGCTAAAAGTCTGAAACCAAGCGTATATAGGCGATAGAGCCCCGCTGAAGATATTACTGGCCTCAGCATGAATGGGTTACTCGCTCGCGGTAGCACCACCCTCTCACAGAAAACCGACGTGAAGTAACAGTGCTTGCATTATTGCGTTTCGTTCGGTCAGTGATAGCGCCGGAGGCCCACCTCTTCTCACCTTCCTACTCTCCTCTTTACTTCCTCCCCGCCCCCTTCAACCCCTAACAGAGGCTGGCAACGCACTTGCGACACCCATGATATTACAAGTGCCTATGGACTGTGGTGATCACTTAACATTAGGTCACCCGCCTGTTCGTTATACCTCCTATGATATAAAAAAGGTGTCTTCCAATACAGTTCACTAAAGAACTAAAGAGGCAGTCTCCTTCTAGGTTTGACATAGACTTAGACCAAGTATTTAAAACAATATATTTCACAAAATAAAAGCTGTTTCTATTGTAGATGTACAATAAAATATTATTTTTCCTTATACAAAGACCTTTAGAGAGAATAACAAAAAGGAATTCAGCGTTTTCCTTCAAATAAAGACTGATATAAAACGTATTCACACATCACTTTAAGACCTTTTCTTGTTAAATCACTGTGACATGGTTGAATTCAATACCCTCGAGGCTTTACAGTACCCCATCAATGTAATAAATTCCAAGTTCCAACGGCACCGGGACGACGCACAATGAATTCGTAAAGGTTTTGCACCCTTATTGCAAGTTTAATAAATGATGTTGTTATTTTCAGTAGTTGTGTTAGATTTAGTTATTCGCTGTGACTACGTTTCACGTATATTCATTAAGCATTGGATTTAGACGCCACTTATTCGATCTCCACGGTACGGACTGCTTTATACTATTTTCTCATAGACAATGTCGTTGCTGTTTTTACTGGATGAGATATCATCCCATTTTGAACTTCTCAGTTGTATGGAGAATTGCTATGCAAAGTTTTATCATTTTAGATCATACGGAGTAAGATGTCTGTCAGTCAAACAGTAAGAGTTAGCGTATGTGTCAGTATGGTATCAATCTTATCTAATTTTATGAATGTGAATGTGAGTATTACGAATATAATATATTGATATACCCACTCAAACTATTTCGCGGTCTTATTAGACTCTGTCGTGTCAATATTCCGAATAAACTCTATCGTTCAGAGTGTACTCAGTGACCATTCCGATCAGAGTCTATGATGTTACTGTTTTTGAACAAGTTCATGGTCCATATTTAAGGGTCTCGCAGCTGTAATGGGCCGATACACGCGCTCTATGCGTGTGGCCCGCATAACATCGAAATTAGCTCGACCGAGACCCACTAGGATGCGCACGTTTGAGAAATAGGCACATGGATTCGTTCTTTTGTCATTATTTCCCTAGACCGTGACATTGACATAGATTTATTACATCTTACACAGTTTAAAACAATACTTATTCCTAATAAATTATAAGTCTATTCATTAGTTATTGTCCATATAACTTATTGCTAACACTGTGTTTCTACAAACTAAGACAACATGTACTACAAACTAAAGGGTAATAAATTTACGCATTTCACTTCCTATTCCTATTCACTATATAAAACTATTCATTGTCACGAAATGTCTTGCACATGGCCCGCTGTCCGTAACAGTGAGTTTGTTTATTTGTATCTTACGCTTTCATTTCTTAACTGTGCAACCGATCATTATGAAATTTTGCACACACGTTGTCGTGTCAGGTGTTACGACAAGGACAGAATACCATCAAGGAAAAATGTAGTTTAGTAGAGATAGATAAAATCGACTTTAGTGTGAGCGAAGCCGCCAGCAAGAGCTAGTAGTATATATTTTAGTAATGTATGTCGTCGTAAAAGTGTTATTATATAGTAAATAGGCGTTTAAAAACTTATGTACTTATTCATTCATTTTATGGTTGAGTAATGTATAGGAATAGGAAAATGTTATGTACTAGTTATACCTGCGGTTCTCTAGATATTGGCAATTATGTATTAAATTAATATGTTGCAATTAATAGTTTAATGACACCAAGATATTTTAAACAGCGAACGACTGAACCATACAAAAGTGATTGTGCTCCAGCGACATCTAGTGGAGAATTTTAGTAAAATGGTTGACAAAACTCTCATATCTATGAGAAAAAACTTAGGTGTGTATATTCATTGTAACACATTTAAAGGAGTTGATGTATAATTTCATATATAAATAGTATAATATTATTTTTTATTATAGTATACATTTATATAATATATAAGCTGATAACCGTCCGTTTCATTAAGCATTAAAATCAGACCAAAATAAATAAGTACCCTACGAACTATCTACGAAAAGTTCAAAATCAAATGATTATATTCCTGTGCCGATAGGTTATGTAGTTTTGACGTAATTAAATCTAAAATGAACTGTATCTTATACCTTTAAAAAAGCAATTCTTGTTTATTTTTATATTTGTATATATTCAAGATCTCGAAAAAGGCGTCATCTATTTCCGTGAAACTTCGTATGTAGGTGGTTTCGGGGACGATAAATCGATCTAGCTAGATTTTACTCATAGAAAACTTTTTTAACTGAGTTTTCAGGCAATGAAAAAATATAGCTTGAATATAAAGGTAAATTTCGCCGCCGCTGTCAAAACAAAAATAGCTCAGATGGTTCAGTTGCTTCGAAAATCCGTGTAACTCCAGTTCGAATCCGAATGACAGCAGAAGAGATATATTTTTTTAATATTTTTTTTTTTTGTTGAAAAGATGATAATTTTATATGGCAAACCTAACAATTTATTTCAATTTAAAAATGATGTTTAAAGAACCGAACTAGGCTCGGTCATCCAGGTACTTTTTCATTATACATATAAAAGCACATAGATTATGACGATGGAATAATCTGTCGTATATGTCGAATACGTAATACATTCACGTATGTTTACGCATACAAAAGCGATTACTAAAACAATGAGGCCCGGAAACATAATTGGTTAGACAAATATCCACACCTCACGTTAAATCCATGTTCATTTCGATGGATTATGTTGTAATTAACATACGAGAAACAACATGAAATGTAAAAATATGCTTGTGTTTTAGGAATATTTATTGTTACAATAATAACTTTTGGATTGTGTCTATTTTCTTTATTTTTATAGGTGCACAAAATTGGATTCAATTTGAAAAATCTATTTAACATAATAATGCTTAAATATTCCTTAAATCAAACCCTTTTAGACGTAGACACAGCTAACATTGTTATACTTGCTAAAAATTAAATAAAGTAATAAAAAAAAGAAAATACAATGATTGTAAGGAAAAATATAAAAGTATTATAATTAAAATTTATAATATTGAAATAACTATATACAAAGAACAGAAACAAAACCGACTCTCATACATATAAATGTTCTATTTGTATTTGCTAGAAAGTCAGTAAGCATAAAACACATTACACGACTTAGGACTGGTTTTATATTTCGTCGATACAAGTTTTAAAGATAGTTTGTCTGTATTTATAGAATACTACAACTTTATGACTTTGTTCGGTGAATAATAATATAAATCTTTATAAGAATAAAATACAGACTAGCGCCATCTAGAGGCAAGTCGCAGTAAAACGATTATAATAAAAACTTTTTAATAAAGAAAGACATACGTGCACACTTTTATGATAATCGGTAACATGCAGTTGAAATTTATAAATCTCAGTTTGCAGTACTTGCAGTTTGTCTTTTTTAAACAAAGTATTTGTTGATTTTATTCCTTTGGATATTAACAAAAGGAGATGAAGATAACACAACGTCAAAGTAAATTACAAGCCATCTAAATTTAAAATGATTTATAGATTTACATTGTGCTCATATTATATATATATTACATATATTACACAAAATATAATACCGATCCTGTTAAAAACTTCTCAATAAAAAGTTTGAGTTTACATTTTAAATAAAAGTTGATTGACTAAAGAAACAAATAATTCAGTAAAAATGCATTTATTGCACCTTTCAAAGTTTTTCCGTAATCACGACCTCAAATCATGAGGAATAAGCAAAAGCCACGACACGAATAAATTAACATTAGGCGATAATATAGAAATACTCACAAAAATACAATAAACAAAGTATTAAAAAATATGAATGATCAAAATCTATGACTCCATTCAACCATTTCATAGAATCCACACAACAATAAAGTCTGAAATACAATACGATAACATTATTAATGCAACAGAACAAAATTAGCCACCGTCAAGCCCCGGAGCCGCGACCGTTGATACTGAATTTATAAGCCAGTCGATATTTTCAGTGTAGTGTATTAATAACAGCAAAGTTATTATTGAAACTGGCTGCGGCAGCAAATCTCATTATGATAATTAATTAAAACGTTGTTCTATCCATGTTAATTTTAACAGATTACGAGATACCGTTGCAACTTTATTTTGCGTTCGCCATATTCTTGTTTAAAACGACAGGCATAATTAAATATGAAGAGAGCTCAAATCCCGAGTTTTATCAAAACACATTAATACATTCTCGCAGTAATAATAATAATTAAAGAAAAAAAAAAAAAAAAAAACACAACACAAGTGCTTGCGAATTCCCAAAATAAATTCATAAAACATTTTTATTGTAATTATGTTTATTTGTACCAATATTATAAAAAGTACAGTTAGTGAGTTTCAATGTTCCAGAAAAGATCTCTGATATTAATTAAAGGATTCTCAGAATTCCATCACCAGTAGGAAGCTACATTTTCCTTAAGTGTTATAGGCTTTTTATTATATTTACCGTAATTTGTAGGTGGTAGAGCCACGCTGAAGCTATTATTGGTTTCAACATGAATTGGTCGGCTCGGCCAGGGTACTACTACACGACTCACAGAAACACCGACATGAAGTAACAGTGCTTGCATTGTTGCATTTCGTTTTATCAGCAAGAGCGCCGGAGACCTACCTCCCCTCCGCTTTCCCTTTCCTTCTCCTCTTCCCCCAAAACAAAGGCTAGCAACACACGAGCGACCCCCTGGTGTTATGATATAAAAAAAACGAAATTTTAAACAGTTACTTGCAATTAAGTAATAATTTATGTATACTCTAGTCTAAAATCGATTAATGAAAAATCTATTCAGAAATAAGTAACAATAGAAATATAACTGTTTATAGTAGAAATAGCTTAAAGTCGTCGCGTGTATACAGGTTATTAAGCACAATGTAAGCACGTTCACCGCCGTCTGATCTAACGGATAAAGTACAATGGAGTACGACAGCTATAAAAATCGGGTCGCACTTCAGTAAAAATGAAACTCGTTCGCATCCACTTACGACATGTTACGGTGGTAAACATTCACGCTACGTTGGTATCTCTGATTTTCTTGATAAAAACTGTTACTTCGAATAAGTTAGCATTGAAAAAAAGCGCAACGTATTTATTAGTAACTGGTTGATTGCTTAGAACTATAAATAACTAACTTTTAGGTTTCGCTCACGTTAATCTAGATTCACATATCCCTCGAAAATAGTTTTTTTCTAGAATAAAAATACTCTATATATTTTTATGTCTCTGTGTACACAAACATCTGCATTTATAACTACCTAATACCCGCGACTTGGTTTGTGTCGTTTATTATCTTAACAATATATTTTATGTACAGAAATAAAACACAAACATATTAAAACAATATCATCTGCGCATACGCACAACACCGCTTGCTCAATTTCTCTACGTTAAGGAAACACACATCGCTTAACGCGCTGTGTTTGTAATGATTGTAGTTTCTTAAAACTTCTATAATAAATATATCGTAATAACTTTCAGAGAAGGACCAAGCGTCTAAGAAGTAAAACTAAAAGTATTTGATCAAGATATATCCCGTAGTTTTTGTGTTCTGCGTGCACAACGAAAAAGCTCTTTCATTTTATTTATATTAAATAAATGATAAACATTTATTTCTTATTTAGTGACAATATAATGCCGATGTTAAGATTCGAATGCTTCTTTTCTAAACAAAATATTAATTTATTGAATGTGTATGTAAAAACCAAAAAGATATCTGTACAACTTTCGTAAACATTGTGACTTAAAATATCCACCTAGTATTATTAAACAAATGTAATATATAAAAATCTAGTGTCACGGTGTTTGTCCTCCGAAACAGAAACCGATTTCTATGAAATTGTATTTGTATATTTGATAGGTGATGAGAATAGGTCGTAAAGTACATTTTATACTGCTAAGTGATTAGGGGCACCTAGGAAGAAAAGAAAATCACTTTTTTTACATTTTTTTTATTTTTATTTATTTTTTATTAGGCATAAAAATACCTTTAATCAGATTTTTTCACACTCCTAACCCCATCCTTCCAATTTTATCATCTCTGTATGAACAATCAAATATCATTACATAGAATAAAGCAAAGTCCTCTGCCGCGTCTATCTGTCTGTCTGTTCGCAATAAACTCAAAAAGTACTGAACGAATTTTCATGCGATTTTCACCGGTAGATAAAATGATTCCTGAGGAAGTGATAGGTATATAATTTGTGAAAGTTTTTTATATTCAAGATGAGACAACGTCCGCCGGGGCTATATATATAATACTGACCGGGCCCATATATACATATATATATAAGACTTGTATGTCTATGTATGACATATATAAAACTAAAATATATACCACTACCATAAATACACTAATTCTTAAAGTTGTCGGCCATTACCGCGTTCAACTTGTAATTTTTTTTATCTCATTCCTACCTAATCTGCCATGTTGTTTAACGATATGCTTATTTATACTACTGACCCAACTAGCAATTATTTTACGCCAGTATTAATACCAGTATACAGTTACGCAAAACACGAATTCAGTTTCAAATATTGGCTCTATATTTTTACGAAATTAGAAGAGATCACACGATTATTTTCATTGTACAATACCAGCTCTTAGACTTTAATTTGCTTGAACTTTACAAGCTGATACTCCAAAATGGAAACTCTTTATCCTCTCTAGCATTACATATTCGACGTTCGACTCTTTTTATTGTAGGCGAACAAGGAATATAATCTGTGCGAGTCTCCAATAGCATTCTCCATCCGAGTACCTTTTGAAATCGCAAGCCTCGAGTTTAAGTGTTAACTTAGAAATCACCCCTGAACGTAATTGCACCGGAAAGCGGAAGTAGGGGCCTTTCGACAACCCCACCATTGGACCCCTGCCCTTTGATATACCTTTGAGATCACTTGTCACGTCATTGGAATTTCCTGTCACTGAGTCCCTATAAGTAGATAGTTGACATCATAGAAAAATGTAGTAAAGCCCTATTGGATACATTTACTGTTAAAAAATCTATTGCATATGAATAAAATTTATGTATTTGTTATTTATTCGGGTTAATGTACGATGGGGTTTAGCAGATTTTAACTATACCTGATGGAGAGAATAAACTTGTCATAGTATTATTTATATCGACGGAAAAAAGCAGAATTGTCGTAACTTGAAAAACCCAACTTTACACCAGAGCCAAATAACTATTTCAAAATTTTTTTTGTGTGTAGTGCTAAAACTAGGCAAAAAACCAAGGTCGTATCGATGAAAAATTGAATAGCAGAAAAGCGAGACGCAGACCATTCGAAGCGGTATTTTTGAATACAAGAATATGGTAAAAACTGATTTAGCCCAAAATGCAAGTTACTATATCTCCGTTTTCTCCCGTCGATATATGCTTACCATTACATAGTACAAAACAAAGTCCTCTGTTACTTTTGTACATCAGTTCGCCATAAACTTAAAAGCTATTGAACGGATTTTCATACCGTTTTCAGCAGTGGATAAAGTGATTCATGAGGAAGAATTTGGTACATAATTTGTCAGTTTTTTTTTATTATCTGGGCAGGACAACGTCCGCTGGATCAGCTAGTATATATATTATATGTATGCTTTTTAAAAGAGGTTAGGTAGTAGCCACAAAATTCAGAAGAATGATGGATCAGTGATTAACGTAACGGAGACGCAAGTGCGTTGCCAGCCTATGTTTGGGGTGGAATGGGGAAAGGGAGAGGGGAAGGGAAAGGAGATGGGCGAGGAGGGGAAGTGGGTTTCCGACGCTCTCACTGACCAAACGAAATGCAACAATTCAAGCACTGTTACTTCATGTGGGTGTTTCTGTGAGAGGGCGATATTACCCCAGGCGAGTCGACCCATTCATGCTGAAATCAGTAATAGCTTCAGCGTGACTCTACCACCTACAATTTCTATCATCAAACGCCAGAAAAAAAAGTGAGTTCCGGCAGATTTACTTGAGAACCAATTACTCTATGTTTAGCATCATACACCATACCATTATTTAGTATAATGTGATAATGATATAAAAGCCCCTAAAGTATAAAAAAACATTCCTTATTAACCCTTTAGTGCCCGGTTTCTAAGGCAGTTTAACTGAGGTTTATCTATTCAATAGCGTTATCGGTTCGATAACTTGTTAAATTGCGTTTCTGATCACACAATCATACAATAAATGTCAGTTAAACTCAACGTGCCATTTAACAGTTTATCTTAACGACAATTTTGTTGAGCCAGTAATTATTGATAGTTTAATAGAGTATCTCAGAAACCGGGTATAAAACATAAAACAGTAAAACTACGATCACGAAACTCACAGGCATTAGCTAGTTTTTACTAAGATTTGAGAATGCTGTGAAAGTTTACTTAGAGTGTAGTAAACATTCTTAATTATTATTAAATCAAAATAAATTTGTACTTTTATAGGTATTGTATGGTTTCTTTAAATCCTTTACTCGGTATGTAGAGTTAGAAGGGTGTTCTCGTGTCTGTCTCTCTCTTTCCGGCTATTTATCCCATATGGTGGTGGAGTCAGCCTTCCTTATTTTTCATCTCCATTTCGCTCTACCTTTGACGTCACATTCGGAAACTGCATACACCTTCACATTATTCAGAGCCTTTTTTCGTGTAAATAGATAAGATTCACTAAACGAAGTCAACAAAGCAGGATAGGAACTTTTTTATATCATAGGAGGCAAACGAACAGATGGGTCACCTGATCTTAAGTGGTCACCACCATCCACAGACACTAGCCTTAGCAGAGGAATCGCAAGTGCGTTGCCACCCTGTGTTGATGAGGATGAAGGGAGAGGAAGGAGATGGGCCCCCGGCGCTTTTACTGACCGAACGAAACGCAACGACGCAAGCATTGTTACCTCACGCAAATAATACTCAGATAACCCACCGAATTCGTTTGTAAAATAACTTACTATATCAAACTTATACAGTGAAGTCGGTTGTGTTTTTTTTTTGTTTATTTATCGTATTTTTTTAAATAAAGTTATTCTAAATAACTAAAATCAACTATACATGGAATGCTTGTATCATACATTTTGTTTGTACGCTTTTACGATCCTTATAACCTGAATAGACATAAATAAGCGGAGTATTCAGTCAAAAAATATTGAAGATAAAGGTTAGCGTAATAAAATATAGTTCAATGTCCTAACAAGCGAGCCAAAAATAAAATATAAACCTGAGCATACAGAACGAACGCAAATTCAATTCTGCGATCGTGCGTGCAAAGCTATTTCAATGGCTTTCATTGGTAAAAGAAATTTTGTAGGCCATTTGAAGTATACGATTATATTTTCAGCTTTTTTCTTTTATCAAGAACGGTATCTACCACGCAAGCCAGTCTCGAATTTTCTATTGCTTATTCTATTTAAATTCTTAATTTATTCAATCTATGACGAGATAGACATCTTATGTAATTCGTTATTAATATACAAGCGCAGACGAAGTCACGGGCAGCTGGTAGTCTACTATATATATAATATATATATACTAGACTATATATATAATATATATATTATATATATATACCCTTAAAATCCTCAAAAACTTAAATTATATTGCAATTAGAAAAAAAAATGATGTATGGTGAAATTTGTACTGCTAGCCGGACACGGACACGAGTAATAAATAAAAACAAATAACTCTTGGACCTTCACGCATATAATTATTACCATGTTTTTTTATGTCATAGCAGTCGCAAGGAGTATCGCAAGTGCGTTGCCAGCATGTATTTGGGGGAAGGCTTATTGGGAGGGGAGGAGGGAAGAGCAAGAGGGCGGCAGGTGGGCCTCCAGTGCTCTCACTAACCGAACGAAACGCAACAATGCAAGCACTGTGACTTCACGTCGGTTTTCTGTGAGAGGGTGTTACTACCCCGGGTGAGCCAACCCATTCATGCTGAAACCTGTAATAGCTTCAGCGTGGCTCTACCACCTACAAATGTTCAACCTTTTAATACTCTAATAGTCGAGTAGTGAAGTGTTAAGGGAT
The DNA here is from genome assembly GCA_014332785.1 of Antheraea mylitta. Classification (NCBI taxonomy): domain Eukaryota; kingdom Metazoa; phylum Arthropoda; class Insecta; order Lepidoptera; family Saturniidae; genus Antheraea; species Antheraea mylitta. The sequence continues at coordinate 6,504,926 of JACEII010000012.1, forward strand.
TTGTGTTCTGAGATATTTTTTAAATGTCATAACAGTACTTTTATTCAGGAATAATATTCCAAGTGTTAAACTTTGATACTTAACCACAACTTTGGAGAATAAAGTTATAAAAGACATATTAAACGCAATATAATTAAGACCTCAAAGCTTATCCGTATCTTAGATCTCTTATTTCTTTATTTTTAGCAGTGTAACAGACACCGCTCAGAAAGGTGCCGGTTTTAATTTTGATTTTCATTATTGTCTAACATAATCCACAGCAAGGTTTCGTTAAGCTTGGTTTACGGAACCCTTGAGTTTTACGCCTTATTAGTACGGGATCTACGACAAAATGAAGCTCATGGTAAGTATCATTACATTTATTTTTTTATGGGAAACTATATCTTTTATATCCGATTTCATACATCTAACAATGTTTATGAAACGTTTCATAATAATTGATTCACTAGTTAAAACGTAGAAGCCAAACAACTTACATTCGTATTTATAAAAAGAAAATTATGTTATTAAGTTATACATAGTAACTTACTGAGAGATAGTGCGTAATAACAATGTAAATATCTGTTGTTTACATATTATGCAAAACTTAATCTTGTTGGATATTAAAACTCTTGTAATAACAAAAATGAAGTCGAAATTTTAATATAGGTACTTATTTTCTATTCCAACAAGCTTATTATAAAAACTATTCAAAAATAGATAATAAATTTCAAGCTGATGAATGAGAATTTTTTTTTTCGTTTATGAATACTTGTAGGTGGTAGAACCACGCTGAAGTTATTGTTGGTTTCAGCATGAATGGGTCGGTTTGTCCTGGGTAGTACCACCATCACACAAAAAAACCGACGTGAAGTAACAGTACTTGTACTGTTACGCTTCGTTCGGTCAGTGAGAGCGCCGGAGACCCACCTCACCTACCCTCCTCTCTCCCTTTCCCCCATTTACGCCAAACACAGGCTAGTAACGCACTTGCGACTTCCCTGGTGTTGCTAGTGTTTATGGACGACGGTGATCACCTACCATCATGTAATCCAACTATTCGTTTGCCTCCTGTGATATAAAAAACTTTTAAATATTTAATGAATTCTATATAAAACGATAAATTGTAGCAGGAGCGCGAACACTCAATGTTTCCCGCTAAAGTTAGGAAGTTCATTAATTACATCCGAGCTGAGGGTTCCTGTTTAATTAATCTTTCTATCTCGCTGATCTAATCACCGCGGCAAGATTTATCTTTTACATGAACAGCCCATCAAAAGTATTTTAGTGTTGAAATCCGATCGCTCACTTGAGACTATCACGTACGTACAAACCTGTAAATGGAATAAGTGCGACGGGTTTTTGAAATACCATGTACTTACTAGTAACACGTAGAAGCTTTACGACACACACGTAATATTTACCAAATACAGGGGAACCTCGTTAAGTCGAACTTCGAGGATATTGTGAAGAAATTGGAGCTAAAAATCGATATATACATAAAGTTAATTACCGAATGTATGTAATTACAAAGGTACGAAAAACCGGGGGCTTCCCCGCACTATTTGATTTGACCACTGAGCGCGCGGTGACGGAAGGAATCAGCTGTGTACTTATCTACAGTTAAAAACACAGTGTTTTGTATAAAATCTGAGGTTATATTTATTTGTGAAAACTATTGTGTGTAAATTTACAGCCCCCATACATACAGTTTAGACTGAATAGTATTCTTTGCCCAAGAATCCGCTGATTCATTCCCAGAAATACCGTTTATCTCAATTTATAGTAGGGTAACATGTCACATGATTACTGTTATTTTTTTATAATTGTAATTATTAGGTTTGTGTGAAAGTAAATGTTTGAAGAAGTATAAAAAGTGAAAAACTTGGGTTAGAAGATTTCCATATAAAAAAGTGAGTGAGTGAGGCAGTTGAGAGATGTTTAAAAGTGTTGACAGATTTACATTGGGTTCTGCAAATGCTATTTGATTTCATTCAATCGTCATATTGTTAACTAAAGATAAGTCTCATTTTCGTAATTACTACGCTCGTGCGAAGTTGGGCGGGCAGATAGTTAATTTATACTAAAAATTAACACAAAATTTGATCTCACATATAATCTATACTAATATTATAAAGAGGTAAAGTTTGTGAGTTTGTGACGTTGTAGGGGGTAATCTCAGGAACTACTGATCCGGTTTGAAAAATTATTTCAATGTCATGTAGCTCATTTATCGATTATCGGCTATATATCATCACGCTAAGATCAATAGGAGCGGAGCACCGATGAAGATCGTTTAAAAATCGTTTTTTTTTTTTCTTTTAACAGCTTCCGCTGCGTGTTAACGTTAGCCCAAAGTATCTATTCCACGCGAACGAAGTCGCGGGCAGAGGCTAGTAATGTATAAAGTAACTGCTACTAAAATATTTATTTTGTTACTAGCTGACCCGTGCAACTTCGTTTGCACCAAATTGGTTATCACGCGAAAAAATTGTTTCTTTTTTTTATCGTAGCACGGCAAAATGCCTGCACTATGCCTGATGGTAAGCACAGTACAATCCAAAAACAATAGCGACCACCGAGTGACACACTATCCATCGCTGGTCGCCACTATCATGCCGGCCTACAAAAAGCTGGATATGCACAGGCTGATCCCGAAACGCGACGCGCAGAAGCGAATCACTATTACGGATTTTTTCGTCATATACATGGTGGTTGTAACCCAGTCAGGCTGTAAAGACCTACCACCCCGCAAATAAAACTGATACCCGATTGCAGCCACAACTACCGTTTCCAATTGTGAATCCAAACTATCCACGGATTCACTTAAACATATACCCAGATTACATGTATTCATTTTTTAAATAAACCTAGTACCCATTCGTAGCGTCATCTACCAGGATCAATTAAAATAAAAACTAACCTACATAAAACTGAATAAACATCTCTACCACTTACTTTATCATAACTATCTTCGACTTGTATTAAAACCTTTTTATACTCCATTGTATTAAAGAAAAATATATGAACACCGTATCGAAGCGTCAAACATCCCGCCGAAAACGTCAAATGTCACTTGCTTGAAACTATTGTCTAAGAGTTATAAACTGTTTCAAAAACGTATTTGAAATATATTTCCAATATATTTTTATAAATAATCTCTGTACCACTCACAACATAGTACCTATCACCTTCAAACCAAGCCAGTTTTATACATCAGGTTCAAACCCTCGGTAAGGATCCCTTGAGTGCGTTGCTTGCGCGATACGGTGACACACAAATATACATCACTGCTACAACACTACACGATCACCCCCACACACGTGAAACACATGAAACACTGAATGATGATGAATGAAACATGTTACACATGAAAGTGGAAGGGTTTACTTTTTTCCTTATCGAACTAAAAAACTCTCAATTTTCAAAATCGGCTGAGTGCCTTAAGCGCTCTTCTTAGTAGTCCGGTAACTTATATATGTATATAAGTTATTGAAACATGCATGTGTACCAAGCATGCGTGCCTCAACAACTTCTATATGTATTTTGTGTAGGAAAAAATCCTCTAAACTATGTAGGATAGGATAACGAAAAATAAGGGTAGAACTCTTGTGTCACTGTATCGCGTGAGCAGCGTACTCAAGGGCTCCACACCCAGGGAACAGATCTAGGCTTGAGCCGTTGCCGAGAAGGGCCTAATTGGGTGTACGGGAGCGAAATTTAGTCCCAGACCACGGCAGCGTGATCTGCGGTTATGCGGGCGTGGATGAGAACACGCTCCGTTTGAAGAGACAGGCTGGTACTGATCGTTCGCTGACGTGATTGAATCAGGAGGGTCGGTAAAAATGTGTCGCGGTCGTCTTCTATAGTGAGCAGCGTTGGGTACGGGTTCATCGTTCGCGGCGGATACCACTAACGGGCTGGGATGATTCGCGGCTTTTTCGAAATAACTACCTGTAAGTGATTTTATATACGCTCAGACAGAAAGCATCTCCAGGTCCTGTGGAGATCCTTATTCCGGACGTACCATGGGGCACCGGTGATTTTACGTAGGGCTCAGTTCTGGAGAACCTGCAATTTTTGAATACGATTTTGCGCATGTGCAAAGACCGAACAACTGTACTTCATAATCGGACGGATGCAAGTTTTGTATAAAGTGAGTTTGTCTGGGGGATATTTTACTCTTATGACAAAGCAAATGATAGAAACGACCTAAGACCATACGGCTTTGTTTCGCACTCTTTCTGTGTGTGAATCGAAATTTAAGTGTTTATCTAAAGTAACACCAAGATATTTCACCTCGCCGGCCCAAGGTATTTCGACTTTGTATAGCCTGATGGTCGACGACGCATATATTTGAGATGGCGTCAATCCCAAGTCATACGTTTACGTTTATCGTTGTATATGGTGGTCAATAATGTTTAATAAAATGAAATTGGTTCTTTGCTATGAAAAAAAATAATTGATTTGAAATTTATTATTGGAACGAAGTTCCTTACGGCAGGCTTGGAGGAGATAGAGATTTTGCTGCGCGACCGAACTGAAAAAAATGTGATAGTAAAACTGTAACGAAAAGTGCATGGAATAAAACAGTTAAATGAGACGTGCGCAGGCGCGACAGTCGTATACATAAGCGAGTAGTGTATAATATCTTTCTCTTTCTCCTTTTTTGTAGTTATTTCTATTTCTATGTAATTTTATGTTGTCAAACAAAAATAAAGAGACATATTTTGTTATTTTAATTGATAATTTGAATTACGATTACATAAAATTGAGCACGATTTTTTTTTCCAAATAGTGTCGATTCTACATTAGCCGATAGAACTTCGTTCCTACCTGGTGTCCCACGACACCACATTCTTTTTTTTAGTTATAAAATATATCAGCGGGTATATATATGATTGTTTATAAAAAATGTGTCTGAATGTTTAATCCTAAACTTATTATTGATTAATCATAAATCAAAATGCCTATTAAAAATACAACGTTAACCCGCTACCAAGTGTCCTAAATTCTGTCTATTGATATATTGATAATTTCTGTAGGTGGTAGAGCCACGCTGAAGCTATTACTGGTTTCAGCATGAATGGGTCGGCTCGTTCGGGCTAATACTGCCAGAATACTTACAGAAAACCGACGTCAAATAACAGTGCTTGCATTGTAATGTTTCGTTCGGTCAGTGAGAGTGCCGGAGGTTCCCTTGCACTCTCCCATATACAGGTTGGAAATGCACTTACAAATCCCCTGGTGTTGCTAGTGTCTATAGACGGTGGTGGTCACTAAACATCACGTGACCCACCTGTTCGTTTGCCTCTTATGATATAAAAAAAAATATATTGATGTATTAAAGAATCAGGTATTCTAAAATTCTTGTTCTTTTAACGTTGCCGGCTCTTGTACTAAGGTGTCGCAAAAAAGTCTAGTTACGTTAACTGCAAATTTTTGTTTTTTGTTATTCTGGAGAACTCATTGCGTTTTATGGGACAAAGAGTATCCTGGATGTAGTCTTCTAATATTAGTTATCACCGTGTCAAATTTCGTTAAAATTGGTTCAGTACTTTCAGAGTAATTCGGGTTTATATTCTAGACTTTAATCCTTTATCCTGGAGAACCCTTTGCGTTTTATGAGACAAAAAGTATATTTGATGTAATCTCGTAATATTAGTTATCACTATGTCAAGTTTCATCAAGATTGGTTCTGTACTTTCAGAGTGATGCGTGTGCATAGGGACAGACAGACAGACAGACAGACAGACAAAAATTGTAAAAAGATTATTTTTGGCTTCTATATCGATAACATAGTCTACCCTGATTAAAATTTTCAAAAAATATTTAATGTACAGATTTCGACTTGTTACAGTTTTATTATAGTATAGATAGAAGATAGATATAGATAGATTTCTCCCTTTTTTTTAATTCAATTTTTATTCACGTTTTTCTATCTGCATAAAACTACATATATTCATTTAAACACTTATTATCAAGGAATTTTGGTGGAAGTTCTTGAAAAAACAGATACTTTTAGAAAATATATACTTATTGCCAACTCGGTCGTAGTTTTTTATGTGAGCTGCTTTATGTGAATTTATTCCAAATATGAAAGTATTTTTTTATCGAATAATGAATCGCTCGACTTGTCGAAAACTCATATTTTGAGTAATGGGGGTATTGGAGCTTGAAGGAAAGAGAAGACGTATTTCTTTCGAGTCATAGAGGTTTTCAACTTATCGAGATTTCACTTACTGAAATTCGATCTACTGTATAAGCTTTTAACGATCTCATTCTATTGAAAGGACTTCTTATCCGCTTTGTAACCGAAAATCTATATCCCAAGCTTCATTTATTCTTGTAGAAATATGTACAAATGGAATTCTCTATTGTAATATATTTCTTAATGCCAAAAGTTACTTCTAATTTTTTTTGGATTTAGTCGATTATTCTGTATGCATGCTGTATGATGAATCTTTTAGTTACTTAGGATATTATTTTGTTTTACAAATACATTTTCTAGAGTCCTTGACTTTGTTCGCATTAATTTAACTTCTATATATATATAGAAAAATATAATTAAATATATCTGAAATAGATAAACTCCAACACCGTTTGATCTAACCTAATTAAATGGTACACCTAAGTATTTTGAAATTAAGAAGGTTTTACTTACTATTCATATTAATAAAATTGACCACTATAAAATGAAGTGAACAATGTCGAGGGCGGTAACTAGTTATATTATAAAGCTTAATAAGAATAAAAATATAGTTTATAACACTCAGGAATAATGTAACTACCTATAAGTTTTACATTTTTTAGAAACAGATCAGTAGTTCTAGATTTTAGCTCCTACAAACATATTCATTTGACGTAATTGTAATAGTAATATATAATATATTTTTATACGTATATTGTGTATATTTTTTTGCATATTAAACACTCTACCAACATGGAAAAGAGAAAATATTAAAATTTATATTTATTCATAAGTGAATGTATACTACTAGATTTTGCTCGTGGCTTCACTCGTGTTAATGTAGATTTTGAAAATAAAAACAGCGCATAATACTAGTTGATAATGTAATTTTCTGTAAGTGAAGGTATTTTAAAAATCCGTTAAGTACTATTTGAGTTTATCCGTTACAAAAAAAATAAATAAAAACTTTAATCTTTGTAATAGCAGAATAGAAGTACAAACAGGTACTTTACTATAATTAAAGTATATTTCAGAAATGCAGGTAAATAATTCAGAATACAATAGAAGTAACCACTTAAAGTATAAATACATTTATATATGAAATACTGTAAAATTCCTAACGAAGCTGAAAGTTAATTAATACACTTTCCAAACACAAGATTATGGAGCACGCAAAGATATTATCAAAAAAAATTTTAATCGCACAATAGGTCATTAATGGTTTTTTATTACAATACAATTGGAACTCACTACGATTTTAATAAAAATTCAATTTTGTAAAATGTGTTTTCACAAGAACTTTTCCTAATACATAAAGAAGTTAATGGCTCCACGCCAACAATGGCGGATACAGTGAAGTTGGTACGAAATAACGCCTTTATAGAATAGATAATATACGGCGATATTAAAGCACGGTAATTGTGGCGATAAGAACGTGGGGAAATCCCTTATGGATACCGGGGGAGAGGATAGATTATGACCGGCTTGCACGGTCTAAAACCCCACGGTGTACCAACAGACCGTAGTGTTAGGGCGACAAGGGATCGAACTAAGCTATTCCCCTTAGATAGCCGCCCCAACGGTCCGCCCGGCGGAAGGTGGCCGCCGGGATCCTACCTACATAGAGGCAGCTGGGTACACACCAGCTGCCTCTCCTCGTCCGCCGAACCTATGCAATGAGGGGATGAGCCCCCCGACTACATCCCCTCAGGTCCGGCAACGGTGGCATGAGGAGTTGGGCAAAACGCCGCCTCCTCCTGCCGGTCCTCCGTTGGCGAAGACGGCCACTGAGGGGGTCCACCTCGCGGGCCCTCTCCGCCGCCTCCTTTTGCGAGATGACTTCCTCGCAAAAGGAGGCCACTACTCGCCACGCCTGCTCACTGCCGAGCATGGACGAAACCACGCTCGGCAGCGACAAATCCTCCCCCACCACCGCCACCAGAGTGCGGCGCTCCACCTCCCACGCAACACACTCAGAAAGAGTGTGCTGCGCGGTATCCTCCTCAACGCCGCATTCATGGCAGGTGGTGGTTGACTCCCTACGAGCGATCCGGTGCAGGTACCACCCGAAATAGCCATGTCCTGTGAGTATCTGCACCATCCTGAACGTCAGGGAGCCCCACTTCCTCCCAAGCCACTCTCGCAGGACCGGACGGACGGCGTCGATGGTGTACGTTCCGTAGCGCGCGTCCGCCAGGTCCTGCATCCACCTCTGGGCTGCCACCTCCCGCAACTCCCGTCTCTTACACTCTATCTTCCTGGGAGCCAGAGGCTCCCCACTACGTTTCCTCGCCGCCGTGAATTCGTACACGGCGGCGAGAACTCCTGCCTCCAGCTCCCAGGGAAGGGAACCGGCGAGCGCAAATGCCGCCACCGAGGACACCGTGCGGTACGCCCGGATAGCCCTCAGTGCCACCATGCGCTACGCACTGCGACTGCACACTCCATATATGAGCACGCCGCGGAGCACCCAGTCGTAGCCCATGTTCCATAGGAGCGGCCCCAGGACCGACCCCTGTGGAACCCCCCTCTTTGTGGCCTGCGGAACCATCCGTCCGTCGCCGTCAACGTAGGTGACCTGCCTGTCCTCCAGGTACGCCTCTAACAACCGCCGCAGGTACAGGGGCACTCCGAAATATCGAAGAGCCTCCCGTATGACACCGTGCGACAGGCTGTTGAAGGCGTTGGCGATGTCTAAAGACACCGCCAAGACCCTCTCCCCTTGGGAGGTCGCCTCCGTCGACAGCGACTTTAGGAGGCACAGGGCGTCCACCGTGGAACGCCCTGCCCGGAAGCCATACTGCGCGTCAGATAAGTTCGGCCCCGCTCCCTCCAGTTGCTTTACGACCCGGGAAACGACAACCCTCTCCAGCGCCTTCCCGACGTCGTCCAGCAGAACGAGAGGCCGATACCCGGCGCAGTCCAGAGGGCGGCCCTCCTTTGCTAACAGGCAGAGCCGCGCAAGCTTCCAGAGCTTCGGGAACTGCCCGACCGCCAAACAGCGGTCGAACTGCTCCCGAAGCCACCTCCCAAGATGGCCCAGTGCAAGGCCAAGCACCCGACCCGGGACCCCATCAGGACCGGGCGCTCTCCGCCGGTTAAGGAGGCGCTCGACAGCTCTCTCCATCTCCTTCTCCGTAATTGGGGGAGGACTGTCAGGCACCTCCTCAACTTCCGCCCGAGGCGGTGACATGGGAGGAGCCGGTAGCGGCGGAGGGTCAAGCAATAATTCTCCCACGACCCCCGCCACCACCTCCGGCTGGAGGGTTTCCGTCACCGGGGACGTCCAGGATCGTAATTTGTTGCGTACGAACCGATACGGGCGCCCCCAAGGATCCCCCTCCAGCGTTTGCAGCAGCTCCTCTCATGCTGCTTCCTTCGCCCGGCTGATGGCAGCCTGCAGGGTCTTCCTGCACTCCCTGTAGCTGCCATACAGCCGGGCCTCCACCTCAGGGTCCCGATGCCGCCGTCGACGGTTGCGCCCCAACAGCCGCCGGGCCACAGAACAGGCCGCCTGGAGATCGGCGATCTCCGGCGACCACCAGTACACTGCCCGTGCGTCTGGACGACTGGACGATGGCCGCCTCTTCCACTAGTTCACGGTTGAGACGGCTCACCGCCCAGCTGGGGAACTTCGCATCCCTCAGGGGGCGTGTGCCGGTCCCAGCTTGAGAGGTGAAGATCTCGAACCTGATATATCGATGGTCCGATAGAGTCTCCACCTCCTCAAGTACCCTCCACCCGCGGACACGACGTGCGACAGACGGGGTGGCAAACGAGATGTCTACCACAGACACCCCATTCTGCCGTACGCACGTGTGCACGTTCCCCTGGTTGAGGAGGGACAGCCCCACTTCGGCTGCCCACTCCTCAATGGCCATGCCCCTCAGGTCCGTGACTGCCGCTCCCCAGGTCCTCGATTTAGCATTCAAGTCGCCCATGAGGACCACGGGGAGCGGCGACAGCCGCCTGACAGCTTCCTGCATGGAGCCGAGAAATACTTCGAACTCCCGCAGGGGCCTGTTAGGGGAGAAGTACGCCCCCACAATGGCGTGCTCCCCCCAGACGGCTGTCACGAAACCTTCACCCCTGTCTCGCACCGCCAGAGGCGAACCTCGGCCGGCCAAGATCGCCACAGAGCCAGTCCGGTCCCCAGCCCACTGTGGCTGGGAGGGGACATAGTACGGCTCCGCGGCAACCGCAAGCCCGATGCCCTGCTCCGCCACTGACTGCACGAGCAGTTCTTGTGCAGCGGCAGAGTGGTTGAGGTTCACCTGAAGGAAACTGCGTATGTTGTGCTCCATTAGTGGTCCATAGCAGTTTCCTCCTGCCTGGCGGCGGCCACCCTAGGGCCAGTTCCCACTACGTGGTCCCTTCCCTTCGTGGTGGGGGTCCCAGGGCCTTCCAGCGTCTGCACATATGGCGCAGACGTCGCCTCCGCCTTGCACTCAGCCACTTTGTGGCCCGCTGCGCCACTGCGGTAGCCACCCTCGCCTCTGCTGGAGAAGGAGGGGTACAAGGGGCGAGTGTGCCCCAAACCCATGCACTTGAAACAGCGCATGGGCCTCTTCTCCAGCAGCTGGACGCGCACAGCGCTCCACCCGATTAAAAGTTTGCCAGCCTCGGCCAGCTTTCTGGCCGCCTCCACGGGGAAGGTCATGTGCACTACACCAAGCCCCCCCACTTCTTTTAATTTCAACTACCCTAAGGTCTTCTATCCTGCAGTCGGCCTTCGTTGCCACGACCGTCATAACCTCGTCCCGAGACACCGAATCGTCGAAGCCGACGATCCGGATGTCCGCCTTTTTTGTGAGAACGGCGACTGTGGCGACTCTGGCCAGCTCCACCTCGAGCACCCGGGCCAGTTCAGCGGCTTTCTCCTTGTTCTGGCTCGGCAACTCAATCTTCCAGGCCCCGGTGGCCGTCGGCCTCACCCTCATCTCTCCTATACCAATATCTGGCAGGGCAACCTCGCCTTTACTATTACCTCCTGGTACTCGACCCCCTTACTGGCTGCAGCATCTTGAATGTTCAATATAACCGCAGCCGATTGGGGGGTGGGAGGTAACTTTTGCCCGGCTGGCTTTGGTGGGATTCTGGGCCCCGTGGAAACCGTGGTTGAGGCCTTGGGTGTAGCCGCCGGGGCCCTTACAGCCTTCTTCTTTCGGCCCACCACTGTGGACCACGCTGTCCTATCATTCTCCACCGCTGAGACCGATAATGCGGCCCAGTTAATCCCCAATGGGGCGATCACAGGGCCCGGGGGCGCATTCGCGACCGGGTTTGCCCCACTAGTCCCTCCGCCTTTCTTCTTGTCTCCTGCCAGGGACGGACGAAGGGACGGCTCTGGAGGAAGGCGCCTGTCCAGATTCTCCACACGTGCGTTCAGCATGTTGCCGAACGACGTGTGGAGAGTGTCGACCGCCTCGGTGAGGGCCTGCCGCCACTCTGGCTTCACAGGTACCGGCACAGGTGCCGGCTTGGGGGGAGGAGGAGGAAGCATCACCTTTTTGGCGTTAGCCTCCCTCCGCCAGGCCAGGTTCTCCGCCTCCAAATCTTCGATCTGACGGCGGAGGGTCTTTGTCTCCCTTTGGAGTTTGCAGTTCTCTTCCCCTTCCGTGGCGGTCCACCAGGGACTCCACCACCTCTTGGAGAGTCCTGGCAGCGTCCTTCAGTGCCTTGATGCACCTGCCACTTACATTATTGGACTTCTTCGCCGTCTCAAATATACACGCTACACTTGAGCCGGCAAGAGCCTTAAGACGCTAAGCGTCCAAGGCATATACATCCATTGGGGGTACCTCCTTTAGTAGTACCCCCACTCGCTCCAAGTTGGAGCTCGGCAAAGAGCCGGTAACCGAAACAGCTTGTGGGGCCTGGGCCCCAAGTGGGGAAACACTGGTATAAACAATAACAAGGATAGCGGAAAATACGAAATGATTTAGCGTCATACTTCTATCTCTTTCTAGTATATGACTTCAATTCTATCTGATATTCGGTAAGCGATTATCGCAACTAAGAAATGGTGCATTTAGTAACCTTTGGATAGTATAACATGATCGTTTATTGTTATTTTCTACTAGAATTTCTGGTTTATTTTTATATTATTAATGTATTATACTAAAATATTTTTAAAGATTATAAGCTAAAATAGATGGAAAACTTTTAATATCACAACACTTCAATACGATACCTAGCGACTCAACCCAACAGATCTCTAGATAAGTGCCAGAAGTCAACTCAGTGCCATATGTATATAAGCTAAACAATCTAACTCCTTAACGAATTTAAATATATATGTGAGTACTTTAAGAACTATATTTTAATTTTATTTTAGAAGAGTACTTTTTTTAATAAACTACTGACCAAGTTTAACAACTCATTAAAAATTTATTTAATAAGCAAACTAACATCCGAAAAATCGACAATTTTAAATATGCATTTTTCTTTAGATGTGTTCATTAACTTCACAACTAAATGTCATACAAAAGTAAATATGTGTTCACATTCATATCTACTAGAATTACGATTAGGCTGAATATGAACCAATTTCAGAACATTACTTTTTTTCCCTGTCTGCTTCACGTATAATGCCCAAACTGTCAAAGAATTCCTATTATAAACAACGACTATAGCGTTCGAACATTTTCAGCTTAAAAAAGTAGCTGTTTCAATATTTCTTGTAATAAGTTCAGGGACAATTAAAAGTGTTGCTTAACTTTTTTAATACCTTTCCTGAAATCAGTTTAGTTTAAATATATAAATAAACTGTTAGCCTCATTTACCATAATATCTGTGTAAAATATATATTTTTACTAAGGAATATTAATAAATAAACAATAAAATTCACAGAAAGCCCAAAGCTTGTACTTAATCATAATTTAAGTACCCATACCAACACTTTATTTGCCTCATGACCTTCGCAGTGTACAGAAATAAAAACTGTAAGTAATATCTATGGCATACCTACTTGCCGCTATATATTTCTTAGTGATTGGCAATAATTAGTATTCAATTTAATGGCAAATATGTTTATACTATTAATTACCATTTTAAATTATTTTTTACTTTTGTAGAACTGTATTTACTACTATATATAATATAGTAAGAAGAATGGATGTCGGTACATTTATGATATTAGAAAATTCCATTACTGTTGTATAAGGTTGTTGGGACCGACAAAGCGGTGTGGGTATTTTGTGGACTTACCAGTCTGGACGATGCGGTTTTCTCAGGTACTATATATTTTTAGACACATTTAATTTTATCCAGAATCAGCAATGTTTTTACGGCGAAATTCGCTATATTTAACTTGGCGATGATTCCAATGTGTATTGTTGCGTGGCGTATGTACTGATACCTTAGGTTATGTTCGCGCTAAAACTGGCAGCAAAGTAAATGGAAGGAAGTAAGAGGATATCAGTGAGCGGAAGAATCTGTGCGTTCAGAAAAATATAACATGCGTTAACAAATACAATTTGAGCGTTAGCGATGATTCCAATGTGTATTGTTGCGTGGCGTATGCACTGATACCTTAGGTTATGTTCGCGATCAAACTGACAGCAAAGTAAATGGAAGGAACGAAAAGGATAGCAGTGGGTGGAAGGGTCTGTGTGTTCAGAAAAATATAACATGCGTCAACAAAAACAATTTGAGCGTTAGCGATGATTCCAATGTGTATTGTTGCGTGGCGTATGCATTAATACCTTAGGTTGTGTTCGCGATCAAACTGGCAGCAAAGTAAATGGAAGGAACGAAGTGGATAGCAGTGGGTGGAAGGGTCTGTATGTTCAGAAAAACATAACATGTGTCAACAAATACAATTTGAGCGTTAGCGATGATACCAATGTGTATTGTTGCGTGGCGTATGCACTGATACCTTAGGTTATGTTCG